>CM053030.1:328883209-329065709 GCA_028564925.1 Lithobates sylvaticus
ATGTCGAGAAAAAAGCCCCCAGATGAGCATTTGCCCCAGAAAGGGCTTCTAATAACTTGATCCGCAAAGGACAAAAGCAATCAGATGGCAATTGCTGCAGCCACTAAATTGGAACGATATGCCGACTCAGCTTCTGGGTCGCCCAGTAAATTGAGCTCTCAGCAGTCAATCTTAAACACTAAAGACCAGAAGAACCCCTCTGTAGACAGAAAGAGCCAAGGGGGTACTGTTGCGGGTTCACCTACCCCCTCTGTTACCAAAGTTGGGGGTATTAAGGGCGCAGGGGGAGGTAAAACTGTCGGTGATTGCAACTACTGAGGCAGTTACTTTACCAGCCCCAATACCAACTCCTACACTTGTTCCTGTAATACTGGAGGGAGAGCCCACCCTACGCAAGGTGCTGAATGCAATTAATGACTGTAAAAATTAAATTTCCAGTTTTGATAGTCAATTGAGATGCATCAAGGAGGAATTAGTTTCTATGCGACAAGAGATGACTAAAACTGTACAAAGAACTGTTGAGCTTGAAGAACGTGTAAGACTTGTAGAGGATGAGCTGAGTCCAGTGAAGCGGGAAATTAAATGGCTAAAAGACACAATAAATACCCAATCGCTAAACTAGATGAGATGGAAAATAGGAATCGCAGAAATAATATCAGAATGTTGGGCCTTCCCGAAAGAAGCAAGGGTCCTAATTGAATATATTTCTTAGAGGGGTGGTGTAGGGAAACTTTTGGGACTACCTCTCTTAGTTCTTAGTTCACGATTGAACGCGCTCACCGTTCCCCCTCAAAAATCCACCATACAGGGGATCATCCGAGGCCGATACTAAATGAGAATTCTCAATTATAATGACAAGCTGATTTTGTTGCGAAGGGCCAGGGAACTGGGGGACCCTGGCCTGACCTTCAGAAACGTAGAACTGAATTTCAATCTATCAAGCGCAGCATGATCAATCTCAAGATAGAATATGCTCTTTTGTATCTGGCCCGTTTGAGGGTGACTGCACTGGGCAGGACTTTTTTCTTTAACTCCCCTTCAGATGCAGCCCAATGGCTATAAGAAAATAAAAAGGACTTATAACTCCATTGGGGTCTGGTGCTTTGAGATGAATATGTGATTACTAAACCTGGGGGGTCAGTGTTTTGAGGGGGTTATGTTTACGAAGGGCAGGGGTACTAGCTGCGGGCAATATATATTTTTTTTTCCAGGCTGGTGAGCTACTATATGCACGTGCAGGGGAATCAATATAAATATATTATATCCGTAAACTGTATCACTTGAAAGAGGAGTGGGGGGGGGGGGGGGTTAAACAGCACTGGGGTTGGGTTCAATGTATGAAGCTATGAGTGTAAGGTGGCTGTTAAAGCGGTGTTTCACCTAAAAAAAAAAAATTTTTTAAAAGTCAGCAGCTAAAAAAAAAAAAGGAGCTGCTGACTTTTAATAAGTACACTTACCCTCCCAGGGCGCCTGCAATGTCGGTCGTGGAGGCCGAGATGTCCCTCGGCGATCTGGTTCCAGCGCCGCCATCCTCAGTAAGGGAAACGTGCAGCGAGCGCTGCCCGTTTCCTACTGCGCATGCGCGAGTTGGCACGCGGCCTACTGCGCATGTCGAATTTGTGAATGGGGAATGCGATGTGTTGTGGGACATAGTTCCCATAACACACCGCACCCCATTCACTAGAAGGCGGCGCTAGGAGCAGAAGACAGAAGATCACCGCGGAGCAAGAAGAGGCAGATTAGGACGATCTGCCTAGCAACAGCCATTTCTGGTAAGTAAAAAATAATTTTTTTATCTAGTTTTGTTTTTCAGGGTGGCCCACCACTTTAAGCTCCCGATTTTGGTTGGAATTAGTATTAAGCACATTAGGTATGACATTTGTAAGTAAATGGTGGGAGGAAGTTGGGAAGGTCACTAGAGTACCCCGAGGGGGTAGCCCTGAAGGGCAGGATGGGTAGGATTAGGAAGTAAGAGGGGTAGGGAGGGCAGGATTGAAAATAATGAGCAGACACTAGTAACACTAGTCAATAATTAGTCACTTTATGAGGAGGGATATGAGAGGAAATTACACATATGGGGGTAATTACCTAGGGCAGGAAAGGGTAAACAGATTAGTAAGCGTGAGTTTTTTTTTGGAAGCTTTTCACTAATAACACTTTCACTAAATTGGATGAGTTTCCCTTTTTTTTTTCTCTCTTTTTTGGGTAGACTAAATTTTTTTGGGACTCGATGCAGTTTAAAACATTTAGTATAATCTCTTGGAATGTTCGGGGTTTGGGGGCTCCGGCTAAAAGAGCTTTGGTGTTGTCATCATTGGAGGGTAAAGGGCCTGGAATATTATGCTTACATGAGACCCACCTGACTAATGAGACGACTCCATCGCTTAGTGGCCGGAAATTACAAACCCAATTCCACTCTGTATACTCATCGTATTCAAGAGGGGTGAGTGTCTTGATAGGTAGAGACCTGTCATTCTTTTTTTTATAAGAGCTGTATAGATACTATGGGTTGCTATATTTTTCTATATTGTTCAATTGAAAATAAACCATATGTGATAGTAAATATTTATGTTCCACCCCCATTTAAGTTAGGGATTTTACATGAATTAATAGTATTTATAAGCGATAAAGTTGGAATCCCAGTTATAGCGGTTGGTGACTTTAACAAAGTCTTGGATAGATCCATCGATAGATTCCCTCCAGTAAATCGTCCAGTTGCTGGAGAAGAGAGTTGATTAGCTTGTTTCCTGCAGGAGGTGGGGTTATGCGACTTATGGCGAATACGGCACCCGCTGGAAAGACAGTATTCCTGTTTTTCAAGCTCCTTTTTTACCCTATCTAGACTGGACTAAACCCCCTGAGGAAGATATGCCACACCCTGAGTATCGACACGCGTAGGGGAGGGGCCAGGACGGAGCGAGAGACAGTACACCTGCCTGGAGGGGATACAAGCCATACCCATACTGTTTACAGTATTTTATTGAGCCTTATGAAGTATGGTGCACTGACGCACCTTACACATGTGAGTACCCCGGCGGGGGAATGTTTTTTAACTTGTCTATTACATTTTGTAAAACGGTATTGCACTATTAGTCTTTTTCTTTTTTCATGTGTCTCTGAGATCATTGCACTGAGGATACTACTGATCCAGTGAAACAGCTGAGAACCCTATAGTGGTTCATATGCGTGCTTTGACTCAGTGTAAAAGCTGGTCACACGCTCTGAGGTGAGCTTATTACCATAAGGGGTTCCCGGATTTCACCTATGCATGATTCAGAGCCACGGTTGGATGTAACAAGCATGTCAATAGTATGATCACCGGAAATCACATCACCTGCATCTAGTCTCACATCAATCAACATTTTGTGTTTCTTATCACAGCCCAAGACAGGCTGCCACAAAGAACAGTTTTTTAATAATATAGAGACACTTGTGTGGTTTATGCACTTGCATTTTTTTATAAATCTTTTATACATGCTTGCTATCACATATGTATGCATTTAGCACTTTTTTCATCTAATATTATTATTGATATTTTATTTTTTGGTGTGTAATTGTGCATGGCACCTTGTAACTCTAAAGGGTCCATATAACCTCACAGTTTTTTTGGCACTTGTGTACTTTATATTTATCTATGTGTTTTAGTTGTGCGTTTACAGATTTTGTGCACATTATTCGTTTTTGCTATATTTTGCACTTGCACTTTACACCAGTTGTATGTTTACTATTTTATGCACATTGTTATATTCTTGCGGATCTATAACTATAGATTAAGATACAGATTATCTAGTGCATAGCCATTCCAGCGCAGCGTATATTTAATTTTGTGTTTAATGTGCACGAACGTATGAGACGTGTTTAACGTTTGCAGCTTGATAGTGGCAGGTTGGTAGGGGGTTCTTTAACCACTTCAGCCCCGGACCATTTGGCAGCCAAAGGACCAGAGGTCTTTTTTCAATTTCGCACTGCACTACTTTAACTGGTAATTGCGCGGTCATGCAATTTTGTAACCAAACGAAATTTGCGTCCTTTTCTTCCCACAAATAGAGCTTTCTTTTGATGGTATTTGATTGCCTCTGTGATTTTTATTTTTTGCGATATAAACGGAAAAAGAGCGAAAATTTTGAAAAAAAAAGAGATTTTCTACTTTTTGTTATAAAAAAAATCTAATAAACTCAATTTTAGTCAAACATTTGGGCCAAAATGTATTCAGCCACATGTCTTTAGTAAAAAAAAATGCCAATAAGCGTATATTTATTGGTTTGCGCAAAAGTTATAGCGTCTACAAACTAGAGTACATTTTCTGGAATTTACACCGCTTTTAATTTATGACTGCCTATTTCATTTCTTGAGGTGCTAAAATGGCAGAGAAGTACAAAACCCCCCCAAATGACCCCATTTTGGAAAGTAGACACCCCAAGCTATTTGCTGAGAGGCATGTTGAGCCCATTGAATATTTTTTTTTTTTAGTCCCAAGTGATTGAATAAAGACAAAAATAAAAAAGATTTTTTTTTTTTTTCAAAAAGTTGTCACTAAATGATATATTGCTCACACATGCCATGGTTATATGTGGAATTGCACCCCAAAATACATTTTGCTGCTTCTCCTGAGTATGGGGATACCACATGTGTGGGACTTTTTGGGAGCCTAGCCGCGTACGGGGCCCCGAAACCCAAGCACCGCCTTCAGGATTTCTAAGGGTGCAAATTTTTGATTTCACTCCTCACTACCTATCACAGTTTCGAAGGCCATAAAATGCCAAAATAGCACAAAACCCCCCCCAAATGACCCCATTTTGGAAAGTAGACACCCCAAGCTATTTGTTGAGAGGCATGGTGAGTATTTTACAGCTCTCATTTGTTTTTGAAAATGAAGAAAGTAAAGAAAAAAAATTTTTTTTTTTCTTTTTTCAATTTTCAAAACTTTGTGACAAAAAGCGACATCTGCAAAATACTCACAATACCTCTCAGCAAATAGCTTGGGGTGTCTACTTTCCAAAATGGGTCATTTTGGGGGGTTTTATGCCATCTGGGCATTCCATGGCCTCCGAAACTGTGATTGGCAGTGAGAAGTGAAATAAAAAAATTACACCCTTAGAAAGCCTGAAGGCGGTGATTGGTTTTTGGGGTTCCGTACGCAGCTAGGCTCCCAAAAAGTCCCACACATGTGGTATCCCCGTACTCAGGAGAAGCAACAGAATGTATTTTGGGGTGTATTTCTACATATGCCCATGACATGTTTGAGCAATATATCATTTAGTGACAACTTTTTGTAAAAAAAAAATATATATATATATTTTTTTTCATTATTCAATCTCTTGGGACAAAAAAAAAAAATATTTAATGGGCTCAACATTGCTCTCATCAAATAGCTTGGGGTGTCTACTTTCCAAAATGGGGTCATTTGGGGGGGGGGGTTTGAACTGTCCTGGCATTTTATGCACAACATTTAGAAGCCTATGTCACACGTCACCCACTCTTCTAACCACTTGTAGACAAAGCCCTTTCTGACACTTTTTGTTTACATGAAAACATATTTTTTTTTTGCAAGAAAATTACGTTGAACCCCCAAACACTATATATAATGTTAAAGCAAAGGCCCTACAGATTAAAATGGTGGGTGTTGCATTTTTTTTTCCACACAGTATTTGCGCAGCGATTTTTCAAACGCATTTTTTGTGGAAAAAATACACTTTTTTTTATTTTAATGCACTAAAACACACTATATTGCTCAAATTTTTGATGAAATAAAAAATATGATCTTAGGCCGAGTACATGGATACCAAACACGACATGCTTTAAAATTGCGCACAAACACGCAGTGGCGACAAACTACATACATTTTTAAAAGCCTTTAAAAGCCTTTACATGATACCACATTAGATTCACGGAGGAGGTCTACTGCTAAAATTACTGCCCTCGATCTGACCTTCGCGGTGATACCTCACATGCATGGTGCAATTGCTGTTTACATATGACGCCAGACCAACGCTTGTGTACGCCTTTGCGCAAGAGAAGGGGGGGCAGGGGTGCTTTTTTTTTTTTTTTTTGTTTTTTTTTTTTTTTATTTAGCTTTTTTATTTTATTTTTAAACTGTTCCTTCCATTTTTTTTCTTTGTTATGATTTTTATTGTTATCTCAGGGAATGTAAATATCCCCTATGATAGCAATAGGCAGTGACAGGTACTCTTTTTTTGAAAAAATTGGGGTCTATTAGACCCTAGATCTTTCCTCTGCCCTCAAAGCATCTGACCACACCAAGATTGGTGTGATAAAATGCTTTCCCAATTTCCCAATGGCGCGGTTTATATCCGGGAGGGGGGACATTCCCTCCCACTGCTTGTAAAAGCAGTCTAGAGGCTAATTACCCGCTAGAATTGCTTTTACATGAAAGCCGATCACTGGCTGAAAAGAATGATACCAAGATGATACCTAAACCTGCAGGC
The DNA here is from genome assembly GCA_028564925.1 of Lithobates sylvaticus. Lineage (NCBI taxonomy): Eukaryota > Metazoa > Chordata > Amphibia > Anura > Ranidae > Lithobates > Lithobates sylvaticus. Next base: position 328,889,656 of record CM053030.1, read on the forward strand.
ATCATTCTGGTATAACCATTCAAAGTCCAGCAACATACTGGACATATATTGTAATCTTTTTTTTTTCATGCAGCCTCTTGGCTGAACGAAAAAAAGAGATTGATTGGTGGGTATGCCCACCATTAGAATACCTCCCTTCATCCACCCACTTCTAATGATGGGCATACATGCACCATTTATATATGCCGATGCATGGGGGCATCCTCCCGCAAAAGTTATGCCGTGTACACACGGTCGGAATTTCGACCGTATGTACGTGGCATTAGGAGCCAATCGCTCCTCCCCGCCCCCTGCTGCCCCCATGCTTCGGCATATATGCTCTTTTTTTTAACTGTGGTGGTGAAATCACCTCCTACAGTGTTGGAGTCGCGTCTTTATGTATCGTGGGAGCAAACGCTGTTGCTGTCAAGATAAATAAATCCGCGTTGCAACTGAATGGCGCACCTGAAAACAAAAAAATGCTTAACACTAAAACACAGTAAACAAAATTACATACCTGAAAAGCAAGCATGATAAAACATGATAAAACATAATAAAACATTGCAGAATAGAATGGAGTAAAAAAAGAGCAACAATAGAGAGAGAATAGAGTGAGAGAGAGAACAATAAAACGACAACTATTTTTTTTTTTTTTTTTTTTTTGAGATTCACAGGTAAAAAAGCTCCTGACTGAAGCGACTGAATCAAAACGCTACCACAAAAAAACTGTTAGCGATCGCAGGGATCAGGCCTGACTCTGCGAACGCTGCAGTTATGTGTGCTTAGTGTTTTGTAAGTGACAGTGATCGATCGATACTGCACTTGGGTGGGCTGGGCTGGGCGGAGGGGGAAAACGCAGGTGCTAGCAGGTATCTGGGCTGATCCCGCTAACAATGCGTTTTTTTTTGGAACCCTAAACTGCTGGGACGCTAGTATAGATCTGATCAGATCAGATATTGATCTGTTCAGATACTGTGCCACTAAGGGAGGTGTATGCTTTGTGCGTGGGTGTTTGCGGTACTGGCACTAACCTGGGGCGACGCAGACCTTAATTGACCCTAAAACCTAATTGATATCACCCGCCGGGCGATCAGGGGGTTAAACCGTTATTGGGTAATAAATGGCGGGTGCCCTGACAGTATAAAAAACAAGCTAACTAACCAGCGTCACCCGTAACAGTAATACAAAAAAAAAACTGGTTACCTAGCGACACTAATGCAGCGATCAGAAAAACGATCGCTTAGTGACACTGGCAAAAGGGGGTGAAAGGGTTAACTAGGGGCAATCAGGGGGTTAAACCTTTATTAGGTAATATATGGGGGTACCTGACGCTATATAAAAACCTGACGGGGAACCTAAATAACGAAATAACTAACTGGCTAACCAGCGTCACCAGTGACAGTTATACAGTGATCACTGGTGAAAGGGTTAACTCTAGGGGCAATCAGGGGGTTAAAACCTTTATTTAGGTTGTAATATGGGGGTACCTGACCTATAAACCTATTTATGAACCTATATAAACATGGCGGTTACCTAATATAAAAAAAAATGGTTACCTAGCGACACTAATGCAGCGATCAGAAAAACGATCGCTTAGTGACACTGGCAAAAGGGGGTGAAAGGGTTAACTAGGGGCAATCAGGGGGTTAAAACCTTTATTAGGTAATATATGGGGGTACCTGACGCTATATAAAAACCTGACGGGGAACCTAAATAACGAAATAACTAACTGGCTAACCAGCGTCACCAGTGACAGTTATACAGTGATCACTGGTGAAAGGGTTAACTCTAGGGGCAATCAAGGGGTTAAAACCTTTATTTAGGTTGTAATATGGGGGTACCTGACCTATAAAACTATTTATGAACCTATATAAACATGGCGGTTACCTAAAAAAAAAAAATGGTTACCTAGCGACAGCAGTGACACTAATACAGCGATCAGAAAAACGATCGCTTAGTGACACTGGCAAAAGGGGGTGAAAGGGTTACCTGGGGGGCAATCAAGGGGTTAAACCTTTATTAGGGGGGGGTAGGGGGCTACCTTGGACCTAAAACTAACTGCCCTGACAGTTATTACAGTCACACTGACACTAAATGCAGTGATCAGTAAAAAAATGATCACTGCAATTAGTGACACTGTGACTGGGGGGGGAGGGGGTGATCTGGGGGGTGATCAGGGGGTGACAGGGGGGTGGAATATGTGCCTAACTGTACTGGTGTCAGTGTACTGTTGTGCACTAACCTTTACATGTTCGCCGCTCGGCGTCTCCGGTCACATAGACCGGCGCACCGAGCGTGACATCACTTCCGCCTTCCTGTCTATACAATAGACAGGAAGGGGAAGCTTTTCATTGGCCAGGAGCGATCGCGAGGGGGTGGCCAGAAACCACTGGCCGTCCCCTCGTCCCGGATCGCTCCTGAAGCGATCCCGACCGTCCCCGCCGGCGGAGGGGGGTCCGATCGGACCCCCCAACCGCCGGAAGAATGTCACGTACAGGTACGTGATTCTGCCTGTACGTGCCATTCTGCCGACGTATATATACAGGGGGCGGTCGGGAAGTGGTTAAGGCTCGCAGGATTTTGTTTTGTAGACTGGATATGGTACTAGTCAATGGTGAGGCTGCGACTTTGATAGATAATATAGAATATGGCCCAAGGGGAATATCGGACCACTCCCCTCTGACACAAAGAGTTACTATTGGGGGAAAAACTATACTCCAGAGAGTGGAAAATTGACCCCTCTTGGCTGGAGTTAATTGATAATCCAGGGGAATTAAAGACTGGATTAAAATAATTTATTAGTATTAACACAGGTACGGCGCCGGCGGGATTGGTCTGGGATTCCTTAAAGCCCTATCTTGGAGGACTCCTCATCCAGCAAATTGCAAGAATTAAAAGGTAAAACGAGAAAAAGGGAGGGGGAAGTAAAAAAGGCAGCAATGCTGGCTGAACAACAATATATTAGAAATCCAACCCTTGCTACACAGAAAGATTGGGTAGAAAAACAGCAAGCTTATAGTACGACTATCATAACAAAGATGGAGAATAAGCGCATATTTCAGCGACAATCCAATTTTGGTGAAGGCGAGAAAGTGGGCCGCATGTTATCCTTATTGGTTAGAGCAAACACTCCCCCTTCAACGGTTCTGGTGGTCAGGACCCCGCAGGGAGATATTTCCTCAGACCCTATTGATATAATGGGTGTATTTAGGCAGTACTATAGTTCCCTATATAGATCCCAGAAGGGGGTGGAGAGGGGAAAGACTGTAGCTTTTCTTGATAGTATAAACATTCCAAATCTATCAGTGAGTGATCAAAGATGTATGGAGGCCCCAATCACCCTTGAGGAGCTGCGGGGTGCTGTGGCGGGGATGCTAAACTCAAAGTCACCAGGCCCTGACAGGCTCCCAATTGAAATATATAAAAGGTATGGAGAGATCCTGCTCCCAGAATTATTGAAGACATTGAGCAAGGCACTATCTACTGGGATCTTGCCTTTTTCAATGTCAGAAGCTACTATTGTCGTTATCCCGAAGGAGGGAAAAGATCCTAAGGATCCGTCTTCATATAGCCCGATATCCTTATTATGCACGGATGTAAAAATCCTGGCAAAAATATTGGCATCTCACTTAAATAGATGTATCCATAAGCTCGTCCATCCTGACCAGTCGGGATTTAACCCGACTAGGTCAACAAGTATAAATATATGGAGAACTTACTTGAATCTACAGATACCAGCTGATAATAGCACTTCCAGAGCCATTTTGCCACTGAACGTAGCTAAGGCGTTTGACAGCCTAGAGCGGGATTACTTATTTAGAGCGCTTACAAAATTCGGTTTTGGACCAAATTTTATTATTTGGTTTAAAATTACTCTATACCAATCCAAGGGCAAAAATAAAAATCAACGAGTATTCTGGCCTGTTTCAGTTGGAAAGAGGTACAAGGCAGGGGTGACAGGTCTCCTCTACTTGTTGCTCTTGCAATAGAGCCGCTGGCTATTAGAGCTAATCTGGACATCCAGGGATTTAGGAGGGGAATAGAGGAGGATAAGATAGCATTGTTTGCCGATGAGGTTTTGTTGTATTTGGGAGATGTTCAAACCTCCTTGAAAGCTGCGATACGCATGGTTGGAGACTTCGGACAAATTTCAGGCCTGGTCGTCAACTGGGATGAATCGGCTTTACTCCCGATAGACTTACTTGCCAGCTCTATGCCGTTCGATATTCCAGGTTTAAAGGTGGTAGAGAAATTTAAGTACCTGGGGGTCTGGATTGCCAGGGATACAAAAAAGTATCTCAACGATAATTTAGATCCTTTATTGTTAAAAATGAAGCATAAGGCAGATATTTGAAACAGTCTCCCCCTCTCGGTGGCGGGACGCTGCAACCTTGTTAAAATTATATGGCTTCCCCAGATTCTATATCTTTTGCATAATGCTCCATTGTGGATAGGCCAGAAGTGCTTAAAAAAAATAGAATCTCTATTTAGAGATTTAATTTGGAAAAGGGGGCAGCCTAGGATTGGTTTGCAAACGCTGCAGTGCCCGCTCGGGGAGGGGGGAATGGTGGTTCCATATCCCAGGCTATACTTTTTGGCTTCCCAGCTACAGCATCTAGCAACCCCAGTGCTAGGATGATAATGATAGGATGTCCGCATAGTACACTTATTGATGCGCTAGAGGCAAATTAATTTGTCATATCATGTCATATCATGTCATGTCATATGTCCAACGATAAAATTAATCGTTAAAAACTGGCAAACGAAGGCCATATTAGGATACCAGGGAATATCGGAACTGGCTCCCTTGTGGGAAAATAGAAACCTAGCGGAGTTAACTAAAATAGTAAGATCTAGGGAATGGGTGAACCAAGGTCTTAATCGAGTGAGCCAACTATTTACTGGTAATAATATAAAATCATTTGCGGACTTGAGGCAGGAATTTGCTCTAGCCAATAGCTAATTTTACAAATATATCCAGGTCAGGCATGCAGTCCAGGCGCAATTTGGATCTCACCCAATGCAGTGGACCCGGATTCCTATTTTGTTGCAAATATTGTCTAGGGCCACGTCTAAGGGGTTCATTTCTCGACTGTATACCAGACTCGGAGATAGAATAGAATGCAATAGCTTAAATAAGAACAGGAAAAGATGTCGGATCATTGACTAATGAGGAATGGGATCGGACCCTTAAACAGGCAATACTTGTCTCAATTTCACCTTCACAAAAAGTTTCACATCTTTTCTTTTTTTATAGAGTATATTATACTCCTAAGAAATGTTCAAACTGGGATGGCGGGATAACGACCAGTGCCCCAGATGTGGGTCATCTGGAGATTTCATCCACATGCTCTGGAAGTGTCCGAAGCTATTTAGATATTGGACGAGTGTTATAGATGAGATTAATAGCACTTTCAATATAGCACTAGTAGCAACGGTTAAGACCTGCCTTCTGGGTTTAATGGAGGGGTATAGTATCCCGAGAAACACTGCAGAACCAGTCCTAAGGTGCCTTTTCCAAGAAAGAAAACTGATTGCCCAATACTGGCAGTCCCAGATGCCCCCGCTAAAGGAGACTTGGCTAGCTAGTCTAAATACAACAATAGGAAATGAGAGAGTGTTTTTTATTAAACAGGGCAATCATAGTAAGTTCATAAGAATGTGGAGGCCCTGGTTAGAGAGACTGGGAATTCTCCATAGGTTGTGAGGGGCCTCGGTATTGGCTATAAATAATTGATATGCTCCCTCCACTCGGGTTCTCTTCCATACGATTCTTAACTTTCATCTTTTCTGTTTTATGTTTTTTTTTCCTTTCTCTTCTTCTCCCTCTTCCCCCCCCCCCCCCCCCAAAAAAAGGGGCAATTAATACATGAGAATAAATTAGACGGAGGTGTGGGGAAGAGAGGGAGGTATGAGATTCACGAAACGGGTGTAAATCAAGTAAAATTGCGGTAAAGAAGGGGGGGGGGGGGAGGGAGAGGGAAAAGATACGACACTAATGTTGACACTTTATTTGTTATTGGAATACAGAACCACATAGTGAAAATGTAGCAATTTAAGTACTCGGGTGTTTAAATTGTTGTTTGGAAAATGTATGAATATCTGTATTGTGTTATTGTATAAACAAATAAAAAGTATAAAGTTAAAAAAAAAAACAATTGTGAGCTGGCTGGAGCACTTGGAACTAAAAGACTGAGGTATTGTCAAGCTACATTGGGGTCAAAGCCAGATATGGATGATACATTGTTATATACATACAGTATCCCACAAAAGTGAGTACACCCCTCACATTTTTGTAAATAATTATATATTTTCATGTGACAACACTGAAGAAATTACACTTTGCTACAATGTAGAGTAGGGAGTGTACAGCTGGTATAACAGTGTCAATTTGCTGCCCCCTCAAAATAACACACAGCCATTAATGTCTAAACCGCTGGCAACAAAAGCGAGTACACCCCTAAGAGAAAATGTCCAAATTGGACCCAATTAGCCATTTTCCCTCACTGGTGTCATGTGACTCATTAGTGTTACAAGGTCTCAGGTGTGAATGGGGAGCAGGTGTGTTAAATTTGGTGTTATCGGGGGGCGTGGTTAAGCTGGCAGCCTGAGCGGACCTGTGCGACCGGAGCTCTGCTCCTACCTGAATATTTTATCTGCCTAAAACGGGATACACACCCGTTATTACCGGCCAAAGACTCCCGGGAACCTCCGGGCATGAGAAGGGGCAAATCCAGCTCCGGACGGAAGAACAGCACTGCTCCCAAAGCCTCTCCAGTACAGAGACAGAGGGCCCTTCCTTCGCACATGGTGACTCAGACCCCACCACGGTGGAGGAGGACCACTTTGAGGCTCTCATGCAGGCAATTTCGGGCTGCAAGACTGCTCTGACGGCGAAAATAGACCTGCTGCAGACAGACTTTGGCCTGATGCGCCAAGACATGGACAAGTTCCGTGACAGATTGGGGGAGGCCGAACGGCACGTGGATGAATCCGAAGACTCAAATCAGGGATCCCCACGCCACACTGCATACCCTACAGGTACAAATGAAGGCACTTGAGTCCCGGGCGGAAGACAGTGAGAATAGGAGCAGGAGGAACAACCTGTGGGTAGTGGGCCTTCCGGAGAGAGCCGAGGGCCATGATTCTGTAGCATTCACAGAACACATGCTCAGCACCCTCCTCCCTGGGGCTGCGTTCTCCCCACATTATGCAGTAGAAAGGGCCCATAGGATGCCCCTCATGCGAGGACAACCGGGAGCCCCCTCGCACCTTTATTTTCCGCCTGCTAAATTTTAGGGATCAAGGTGCTCTGGGAGGCGAAGTAGGTGGCTGAACACCGCTATGAAAAACACAAAGATTACGCTTTTCCCGGATTATTCAATTGACACCCAAAGGCTCCACAGAACATTCAATCACGTTAAGGCTCAGCTCCGTACCAAAGGTCTGAAATACAGCATGCTGTTCCCGCTCGCCTGCGGGTGGTGGATGGTGAAATGTGGTGTTATCGCTCTCACTCTCTCATACTGGTCACTGGAAGTTCAACATGGCAAAGAACTCTAAGGATCTGAAAAAAATTATTGTTGCTCTACATAAAGATGGCATAGGCTATAAGAAGATTGGCAAGACCATGAAACTGAGCTACAGCACGGTGGCCAAGACCATACAGCGGTTTAACAGGACAGGTTCCACTCAGAACAGGCTTCGCCATGGTTGACTAAGGAAGTTGAGTACACGTTCTCAGCGTCATATCCAGAGGTTGTCTTTGGGAAATAGACATATGAGTGCTGCCAGTATTGCTGCAGAGGTTGAAGGGGTGGGAGGTTAACCTGTCAGTGCTCAGACCATATGCCACACACTGCATCAAATTGGTTTGCATGGCTGTCATCCCAGAAGGAAGCCCCACCCACATATGTACTCAAGGAAACATTCCTCAATACCTATGTGAGAAAATAAAAAAAGAAATACCTAATCGCTGCCTTCAATCAACAAACCAAAACCGCCTTCTCATCCCCAAAGCCCGCTACAAATCTAAGAGAATGAAGATTCGCAGTCCAAGGACCTCGTCTATGGAACGCTCTACCCACCAACATCCGCTTGGAAAAAAACCATTGGGCCTTCAGAAAAAAAACTCAAGACCCACCTCTTCTAATAAGCAGGACAACACAGGACAGACTAAGCGCCTTGAGGTGATTCAGTTTGCATTTGCAGCGCTATACAAATCATTCATTCATTCTAAAGCTAATGCACAAGAAAGCCTGAAAACAGTTTGCTGAAGACAAGCAGCCTAAGGACACGGATTACTGAAACCATGTCCTGTGGTCTGATGAGACCAATATAAACTTATTTGGTTCAGATGGTGTCAAGCATGTGTGGCGGCAACCAGGTGAGGAGTACAAAGACAAGTGGGTCTAACAAAGGAAAGACACACACCAAAAGGTTAGAGAGTGCTGCTCAACCCCAAAAAGGTTAAAAAATGTGAAGTGCTCCCCCAAAGATGGGATTTTTATGCAGCAGAATTATGAATCGAGTCAACAATGTATAAATAATCCAAAAGTTATTTTATTAAAATAAAAAGATTTAACAAGATGGCTAAAAGATGAGCTCCAGCAGGACAATAGTAATGTAAAAAATGTGGGTATACAGTACAGACTGAGATTTCATACAAACAAGTACACAAGAGTTGTCCGAGGTATGAAAAAGAAAAAAAGGCTCCAACGCGTTTCAACCCACACTAATGGGGTCTTTTTCAGAGGGGCAGTCTGCTGGGGAAAACACATCGTAAATATATGTATCAACTATTATTTGCACACAGTAAATGCGGTTGGCAATATCTTATAGCGCAAATATAGGGTATAGTTACCCAATGATGTACATCCAAAGCAAAAAATAAAGAAGATTTTAGTCCTGTATGGAGATCCCTTAAAAAGAAGCCTTCTTACTCCCCGTGAGGGGGTCCCAGAGCGCCCCCTAGCCATCACAATCAAGAAGGGGCATCGGTCCAAAAAACGTGACTCACGAAAGTGTAAGCACTGACGGCACGGCGTGAAGCGCCTATAGTCAGGGTACAGGCAGATTGACTTCTACCGCAGGTGCAATCAAGAGGATATGATATGAGATTATATTTTAGAATAATATAGTCCACCACCGATGTTTATGTCACGGCACCACGTGTTCAAAGAATTGTATGAATTCCTACATGTGAGAGTATGTGAGGGAGGAATAAGAATGCACCAGAACTATTTGATGTACATAGTATGTAGTGAGCCTCATACATAGGCGTAGTAAAAGATATATGGAGAAATAAAAGGTTGGAGTAGATGTAGAAGAGGCTGAAGCCAGCAAAGGGCGCCGTAGTGTAAGAAAGGAAAGAAAGAGGAAGTGCAAGAAAGAATGATAGAGAACGAACTGTTGCACCAAAGAGCAAACGAAAAAGTACACAGATTGCGAGATAAAACAGGGAAAGCAAAATGAAAGTGTGGGTGTAGTGGAGAGCAAAGGCATGAGTAGTGCAGGAACAGGAGATTGGGCAGGGGACACCTTGGATGAATTAATTGAATGAAGTAAAATAAATGAGTTGAGAATATGTGGATCTATAGGGGGGAGAAATGTGGGGGAGGGTATGGTGCTGGGTGTGTAGGGACTGACAGGAAATCTAAATGAATAAGAATAAACAAAAATGCAGGTAATCAAATGAGGAATAAGTTTGAGGGAAGGTAGCGTGGATGAGAGTGAAAAAGGAGAGGGACAAAGTGTGTGAGGGGGGAGTGGGTGAGATTGTGATGGAGGGATTGGTGTGAGATGAAGTGAAAATAATAATAATATGAGGTGAGTGGGTGAGGGATGGCGAGGTGATGATTGCCCTAAGGGGACTGGAAAAAGTACACAGCAGTACAGGCCAAAAGTGACGATGGGAAACAAATGGGGAAAATGTGAAACGTATAAAGCCTTATATCATATAAAAAAAAAAAAATAAGCAAAAGCGTGTGACCTAGTGGGACTATTATGGAGAAGGGGAAAAAAGGGAAAAAGAAAAGAGAAGAATAGAAACAGAATGCAGGAGAGGAGCAAAGGAAATCCAGACAAAATAGCCCTCACGGCCACTTTGCACATGGTGGTAAAAGTATTATTACCTAGCTTTTTAAACCGTATATTGAGGTGTCACATCGCCAAGGAACAAAATGAGATACCCAATGGCATAACCCTCAAGTTAGTTATACCAAAGGGTCATACTCTAAGGAACGACGTCCAATAAGGAGAGATCACCCAATCTAAAAATAAATAAAAATATTTATATAGTGGGTATGTTTTTATAGGTGGTTACTGACCAACCTAAAAGCAGAATTCTATGTAAATTGTTATGGAAGCGGTGTGAGAGCCATGGGCAAAAAGTGTGAACATACCGTAAATAAGCTGGGCGTTCGTTTAGGTCCTCCTTCTGTCAGGGTGGAGGTAAAGTGCTCCTATTTGTTAGGGGTTTATGTAGGTGGTGTGGACTAGTGACTGCCGCTGCAGGTGTACTCAATCGGGCTGTCCCAACACAGCCGGGGGGCATGGCCGCCATAAGGCTGGCCTCCCCGTCGTTCCGGCAGGTCGTAGAGCAGCCCCGCAATTGTGCACTTTACCTCCACCCTTTTTGCCCATGACTCTCACATCGCTTCCGTAACAATTTACATAGAATTCTGCTTTTAGGATGGTCAGTAACCACCTATAAAAACTTACCCACTATATAAATATTTTTATTTTTAGATTGGGTGATCTCTCCTTATTGGACGTCGTTCCTTAGAGTATGACCCTTTGGTATAACTAACTTGAGGGTTATGCCATTGAGTATCTCATTTTGTTCCTTGGCGATGTGACACCTCAATATACGGTTTAAAAAGCTAGGTAATAATACTTTTGCCACCATGTGCAAAGTGGCGTGAGGGATCTTTTGTCTCTGTATTTCCTTTGCTCCTCTCCTGCATTCTGTTTCTATTCTTTTCTTTTTCTCTTTTCTTTTTCCCCTTTTTCCATAATAGTTCCACTAGGTCACACGCTTTTGCTTTTTTATATGAGACAAGGCCTTCATACGTTTCACATTTCCCCCATTTTTTGGCCTGTATTGCTGTGTACTTTTTCCGGTCCCCTTAGGGCAATCATCACCTCACCATCCCTCACCCACACATCTCATATTATTATTTTCACTTCATCTCACACCAATCCCTCCATCACAATCTCACCCACTCCCCCCTCACACACTTTGCCCCTCTCCTTTTTCACTCTCATCCACTCTACCTTCCCTCAAACTTATTCCTCATTTGATTACCTGCATTTTTGTTTATTCTTATTCATTTAGATTTCCTGTCAGTCCCTACACACCCAGCACCATACCCTCCCCCACATTTCTCCCCCCTGTAGATCCACATATTCAACTCATTTATTTTACTTTATTCAATTAATTCATCCAAGGTGTCCCCTGCCCAATCTCCTGTTCCAGCACTACTCATGCCTTTGCTCTCCACTACACCCACACTTTCATTTTGATTTCCCTGTTTTATCTAGCAATCTGTGTACTTTTTCGTTTGCTCTTTGGTGCAACAGTTCGTTCTATATCATTCTTTCTTGCACTTCCTCTTTCCTTTCTTACACTACGGCGCCTTTTGCTGACTTCAGCCTGCTTCTACATCTACTCCAACCCTTTATTTCTCCATATACCTTTTACTACTCCTATGTATGAGGCTCACACCATACTATGTACATCAAATAGTTCTGGTGCATTCTTATTCCTCCCTCAAGTACTCCCACATGTAATAATTCATACAATTCTTTGAACGCCTGGTGCCTTGACAAACAATCATTATTCTAAAATATAATCTCATATCATATCCTCTCTTGATTGACTTCTACCGCAGGTGCAATCTGCCTGTACCCCGACTATAGGCGTTTCACACCGTGCCGTGAGGGCTTACACTCAGTGTGACCTTTCGTGAGTCCCGTTTTTGGACCGATGCCCCTTCTAGATTGTGACGGCTAGGGGGGCGCTCTGGGACCCCCTCACGGGGAGGAAGAAGGCTTATTTTAAAGGGATCTCCATACAGGACTAAAATCTTCTTCATCTTTTGCGTTGGATGTACATCATTGGGTAACTATACCAAATATTTGTGCTATAAGATATTGACAACCTCATTTACTGTGTGCAAATAATAGTTGATACATACATTTACGATGTGTTTTCCCCAGCAGACTGCCTATCTGAAGAAGACCCCATTAGTGTGGGTTGAAACACGTCAGGGGCTTTTTTTTCATACCTCGGACAACTCTTGTGTACTTGTTTGTATGAAATCTCAGTCTGTACTGTATATCCACATTTTTTACATTACTATTGTCCTGCTGGAGCTCATCTTTTAACTATCTTGTTAAATCTTTTTATTTTAATAAAATAACTTTTGGATTATTTATACATTGTTGACTCGATTCATAATTCTGCTGCCTAAAAATCCCACCCATCTTTGGGGGAGCACTTTCCATTTTTTAAGACAAGTGGGTCTTGCCTACAGTCAAGCATGGTGGTGGGGGTGTCATGGTCTGGGGCTGCATGAGTGCTGCCAGCACTGGGGAGCTACAGTTCATTGAGGGAACTATGAATGCCAACATGTACTGTGACATACTGAAGCAGAGCATGATCCCTTCCCTTCGGAGACTGGGCCGAAGAGCAGTATTCCAACATAACTACCCCAAACACACCTCCAAAACAACCACTGCCTTACTAAAGGAGCGGAGGGTAAAGGTGGTGGACTGGCTAAGCATATCTCCAGACCTAAACCCTAGTGGGGCATCCTCAAAAGGATGGTGGAGGAGCACAAGGTCTCTAACATCCACCAGCTCTGTTATGTCATCAAAGAGGAGTGGAAGAGGACTCCAGTGGCAACATGTGACACTCTGGTGAACTCCATGCCCAAGAGGGTTAAAGCAGTGCTGGAAAATAATGGTGGCCACACAAAATATTGACACTTGGGCCCAATTTGGACATTTTCACTTAGGGGTGTACTCACTTTTGTTGCCTGCGGTTTAGACATTAATGGCTGTGTGTTGAGTTATTTTGAGGGGACAGCAAATTTACACTCTTATACAAGCTGTACACTCACTACTCACATTGTAACAAAGTGTAATTTTTTCAGTGTTGTCACATGAAAAGATAATAAAATAATAAGGAGTGTACTCACTTTTGTGAGATACTGTATATTGGCACTTTATAAATAAAAATAAACATTAGCACCAAGCATAACTCTAAGTCAATAAATTAGAAATATTGCTAAAATCTAAAAGAAAAAATATAATTGCTTAGTTCAATTTAAGGTTTATGGTCGTTTATAACAAGTAAAAGTTTGTAATACTAAAGTGAATTTGTTGCCTTAAAAAGGGGTTGTAAGGGTAAAATTGTTTTCACCTTAATGAATTCTATGCATTAAGGTGAAAAAACAACTGACTATACCAGCCCCCCGTTTTACTTACCTGACCGCTCGAAAGTCCCGCGCTGGCCCCCGACATCCTCTTCGCCGATCACCCTGGCCGCTGATTGGCTAGAGTGGATAGATTGAAAGCAGCGCAGCCATTGGCTCGCGCTGCTGTCAATCACATCCAATGGCGCGGCACCCCGGGGGCTGGGGCCGAGTGATACAGCGAGCGGCTATAGCCGCCGGCTGTATCACGGGAGCGCGCCCGCAAGTGCTTCTTACCATGCGGGGGAGCTCGCATTTAGGTCAGAAGCACTTGCGGGGGGGAGCCGAGACAGCGGCCGAGGGACCCCAGAAGACCAGGTACTCTGTGCAAAACGAGCTGGACAGTGGAGGTAATTATGTTTTTAATTATATGTTTGTTATTAAAAAAAAAAAAAAAAAAGTTTTCCTTTACAACCCCTTTAAAGTGGTGTGCCCCTTAAAAAAATGTAGTCAGCAGCCGGGCACCCACTGCGCATGCGCGAGCGGCGCACTGATCGCTGTATAATTGTCAATGGTTTCAAAAGTGCATGATGTGTCCACCATAATGTTGCAGTAAAATCGCATATCACCATTACTAGTAAAAAATAATAAAATGCCATAAATCTATCCCCTATTTTGTAGACGCTATACTTTTTGCGCAAATCAATCAATATAAGCTTACTGCGATTTTTTTTACCAAAAATATGTAGAAGAATACATAGCCGCCTAAACTGAGGAAACGCATTGTTTTTTTGATAAAAAATTTTTGGCATATTTATTATAGCAAAAAGTAAAAGATGTATATAAATGGACTGCGCCAACTAATTAAAAAAACTTGATTTTCCTATTATTGTGTACCACCAATTCTATTAATAAAAAAAAAAAACGAATATTCCTTTTGTTATGTGCCACCACTACTGTTTGCAACCATGAACCTTGATATCGGATGCTAGTACCACAGTACCTTGTTATAAAAAGCCTCTAAACCCTCTGCACATTCATATGTCACAAAAACCCACATATATATGCAAATCTTCTAGCATCCACAAGTACAAATAAAGATAAAAAGATAAAAAAAACCATACACCCAATTATAGTGAAGGCATTGTGAAAACAACCGTTCAAGAATTATATATGTCACTACTGCTATGAGTGAATAATGTGAAAAAAACAATTGTATCACAAGTGAAAAAGTCCAAATAAACAAGTGTTAGTGTCAGTGTAAGAGTCAGTTAGTCCCCTTTCACACTTGTGCAACTTGTCCGGCAACTTTGGATTGAAAAATCACATGACAAGTCATACCCCATGATTTCCAAGGAGTACCATTCATATCTGTGCGACTACAAAGTAGTCCCTGCGCTACTTTGGTGAGACTTCAAGATTACAAGTCGCATCAAAATCGTGGCAAAATCACCTGACTTAGTGTTAGCATCAGTCGAAGTGTTAGTGGCAGTGTCAGTTACTGGCAGTCATCAGGAGTAGGGGTATTATGCAGGTTTCTTTAGTGGTGGGTCATAATAATAACATAAAAATAAGGCTAAATTTTAATATAATGTGTATTTTTTTTATCCTACTATACTTTGGGCTAGTTTTCCTTTCATAATAAAATAAAATCAGGAGATATGCACTAACATTTACCACCAAATAAAAGCCCAATCTGCCCAGAAGAACAAGGTACAGTGCCTTGCAAAAGTATTCACCCCTCTTGGCATTTTTTGGGGTTTTGTTGCCTCACAACCTAGAATTAACATGGAGTGTTTAAGGAGTTGCATCATTTATTTTACAGAACATGCCCACAACTTTGAAGATGTTTTTTTTTTTTTTTTTTTAATTGTGAAGCAAACAACAAATAGGACAAAATAGCAGAAAAACTCAATGTGCACAACTATTTACCCCCCTAAAGTCAATACTTTGTAGAGCCACCTTTTGCAGCTATCACAGCTCCATGTCGCTTTGGATAAGTCTCTATGAGCTTGCCACATCTTACCACTGGGGTTTTTGCTCATTCCTCCTTGCAAAACTGCTCCAGTTCCTTCAAGTTGGATGGTTTGCGCTTGTAAACAGCAATCGAAGTACTGACCACAGATTTTCTATTGGATTGAGGTCTGGGCTTTGACTAGGCCATTCCAACACATTTACATGTTTGGAAGTGAAAAAACTGCGCCAAGGTTAAAAGAAACTGCTACAAGAGAGAAAATGAGAGGACATCCAATACACATTGATAAAAAATGTATCCAATCATTTGGCACTACAAACAATACTGACAGTGGATATTCAATTTGCTATTAAAATGACATTTGGCATAGGCAAAAAAGAATTCCACAAGTCAATAGATCGTGCAAATCCAAAAAATGTTCATAAAAAGTGTCCAGAGATAATGGTGTCCTTTTATGAAGCAGTGAAATCTATTCACTGCTTCATTCTCCGGCATTCACAGAGGAGATCTTTCTCCTCTGTGTGCCTGTTCATGAAGCGGAGTAGATCGCTTCATCCTTGGAGGAGTGGAGTGATCTACAAACGCTTCAAACAGTGGAGAACGGCCCCTGATACTGGAATTTCATGAGACTTTACGAGATTACAGTACCAGAAATTCACTGAAACACTGAGATGTCCATTTATTAACCACTTACTTACCAGGCACTTAAACCCCCCTCCCATCCAGACCAATTTTCAGCTTTCGGTGCGCTCACACTTTGACTGACAATTACTCAGTCATGTAACACTGTACCCAAATGAATTTTTTGTCCTTTTTTTCCCACAAACAGAGCTTTCTTTTGGTGGTATTTGATCACCTCTGGGTTTTTAATTTTTTGCGCTATAAATGAAAAAATTTTGAAAAAAAAAAAACGAATTTTTCTTTGTTTCTGTGATAAAATTTAGGAAATGATTAATTTTTCTTCATAAATTTTGGCCGCAATTTATACTGCCACATATCTTTAGTAAAAATAACCCAAATTAGTGGATATTATTTGGTCTTTGTGAAAGTTAGAGACTCTACAAACTGTGGTGCAAATTATACAAAATTGATCACATCTGATGTACTGGTGGCCGATCTAATTTCTTGTGACCCGAACAAGCCAGGAAAGTACAAATACCCCCCAAATGACCCCTTTTTTTGAAAGTTGACATTCCAAGGTATTTAGTAAGAGGCGTGGTGAGCTTTTTGATGTTGTCATTTTTTCCCACAATTCTTTGCAAAATGAATAATTTTTTTTTTTTTTTTTTTTCCCCACAAAATTGTCATTGTAATAGGTTATTTCTCTCACATGGCATGTGTATACCACAAATGACACCCCAAAATAAATTCTGCTACTCCTCCTGAGTATTACGATACCACATGTGTGGGACTTTTTCACACCCTGGCCACTTAGAGAGGCCCAACATGCAGGGAGCGCCATCACATGCTCTAGGAGCATAAATTACACATCTAACTTGTTGACTACCTATTACACGTTTGAAGGCCCTGGAGCACCAGGACAATGACACGTGACACTGACCTGGCACTGATACGTGGCACTGATGACAGATGGTACTAATACGGGGCACTGATGACACGTGACACCGATGAGAGATGGCACTTATACGTGGCACTGATATCACGTGGCACTGAGAGATGCACTAATACGTGGCACTGATGACAGACGCACTAATACGTGGCACTGATGACACGTGACACTGATGACAGATGGCACTAATACGTGACACTGATGACAGATGGCACTATGTGGCACTGATGACGTGGCACAGATGGCACTATGTGGCACTGATGACGTGGCACAGATGGCACTATGTGGCACTGATGACATGTAGCACAGATGGCACTATGTGGCACTGATGACAGGTGGTACTGACAGATGGCACCGACGACAGATGGCACTGGCAGATGGCACTGGGGACATTTGGCACTGGCAGATGGCATTGGGGACATTTGGCACTGGCAGATGGCATTGGGGACAGATAGCAGTGGGCACAGGTGGCACATTTATTTTTATTTTTTTATTTTTTTCACTTACGGCGCTGCAGCCATTCATCTCCCCCTCCTCACACGCTGTCTCTGTGTGAGGAGGAGGAGCGGTGCTGAGAGATGATCTCATATGTTTACATATGAGATCCTCTCCCATTGGACACGCCGATCGCGCTGTAAACGGCCGCTGTGATTGGCCGTTTACAGCGATCTGTGATTGGCTGTATCCGAGGGACACGGCCAGCACAGAATTTCCCTGCTGTGCGCTCGTGAGCGCGCACAGGGAACGAGGAAAGGGGAGGCCGTCATATGACGGCCTCCCGGGAATTGACATCCGCGCCGAGGCCGTCATTCGGCTATGGCCGGATGTCAAGTGGTTAAGCAGTGATAAATTATCACAGCTCAATACACAGACAGACACCAGTGTGATTAATGTTAATAAAATAAAGAGTCCCCCCTACATTATGTATATATGTATACACACATTATATATACACATGTATATACACACACACACACACACACATATATATATACACACACATTATATATATATATGTATACACATACATATGACAGGGGGACATGGTTACAGTGTTGGGGGGTCTGAACGAGGCATAAGGAAGTTAATAATCTTCCTCTTTCCTCCTCAGATCACCCCAGATTCTCTCTTCACTCCCCGCTTCACAACCTCTGAGATGGTGAATCGGGGAGTGTGAATTCTGACACTGATCGCCAGTGAAGCGCTGAGATCGCAGCGTCATACACTGGCCGTTACTGTGTCATTCTATGAGGATTCTCCATATGTGCAGAGATAATCGGGGGGAGAACAAGTTCAAACACTTCTCCCCCGATTATCTCTGGATCATAAACTGTTTATGGGCTGTGATCAGTGGTGATCCTCAGGATCTCCGCTGATCACTGCTTCATAAAAGGACACCTATATCAGAAGATGCTTTAATAAGTAGTCCTCATGATGATCGATTAATTCTTATGAGTGTAACACTTTTCACCACACCACTGTGCTCCACATCCAACGGGGTGCCACCACCTATATATACGCTCCTTACCAGATCAAAGGTAAGAAAAGGCACTCAGATTGAGCCCTGAACCAGGATCCGGAAACCTGAGGGGGACACACCTCAAACGATTTCTTCCAAAAGACCGCTGTTTGAAACTTTGGACTCCAGGGGGGGCACAATACCTCCTAGGAAGCAGGAAAGGAAAGCACAATACTACAGCAACACCACAGCTTAAAATGAATCACACTATGGTCTTTTAATGTTATTACTTGGATGCACCGCTGAGTGCTGTGGTTGTCCATTCACATACGGTATTGTGCCCCCCCTGGAGTCCAAAGTTTCAGTTTTTTCACTTCCATATTACATTGTGTGTTTATCTCACTATTCTGCAGCCGGTCTTAGTTTAGGTTTAGTTGGTATGATTGCGTGTGCATGTTTGGGTTTGTGCGTTTTTTTGCCTACATTTACATGTTTCCCCTTAAGCCACTCAAGCTTTACCAGTGTGTTTGGGGTCATTGTCCTGCTGGAAGGTGAACCTCTGTCTTAGCCTCAATAAGCACCATCCATCTTTCCCTCAACTCTGACCAGTTTCCCGGTCCCAACTACTAAAAAATATACCCACAGCATAATGCTGCCACCACCATGTTTCACTGTGAGGATGGTGTTCTTTGGGTGATGTGATGTGTTAGGTTTGCGCCAGACATAGCGTTTTCTTTCATGGCCAAAAAGTAAAATTTTAGTCTCATCAGACCGGAGCACCTTGCTCCATACATTTTGGGAGTCTCCCACATGCCTTTTCGCAAACTCAAAACATGCCATTTGGTGCCTCTTGCTTAGGTGTTGCAGCCTCTGGGGCCTTTCAAAAAGGTGTGTATATGTAATGACAAATCATGTGACACAGATTACACACAGGTGGACATCATTTCACGAATTATGTGACTTCTGAAGGTAACTGGTTGCACCAGAGCTTTTTATGGGCTTCATAACAAAGGGGGTGAATACATACGCACATGCCAATTATTTTTTTTTATTTCTGAAAAATAGTTTTATGTATACATTTTTCTAATTTTATTTCACCAACTTAGACTATTGTGTTCTGATCCATCACATATAATTCAGATTACAAAAAACATTGAACTAAAGGCTGTAAGGTAACAAAATAGGTAAAATACTTTTGCAGGGCACTGTATATTCCACCTGGCTAGACTAAGTAGTTGCAATGATATGTACAGTATACTAACACATGTCAAGGTTGTAAAATTGGGCTTGGGCGTTAAGGCTTGTTTTGACATTGGTCATGAAGGAGCTAAAAGCAATGCTAACAATAAAACCCAGGAATATTACTGACAAGAGCACTACATTTTATCAGACGTGTTTTTTTTTTTTAAATAAATTCTTTATTTAGGATAGAAGAACATGCAGAAATACAGAGACCACGCTGATGCATCTCACAATAAATTAGACTTTCCCCAAAATCCTATATATAGATCACACTGTAAAGAGGAGGAATCTGCTATCAGAGGGGAATCACATCGCGTTTCGAGGGAACAGGGGTCCTCCGTACGCATAGAAATTTGAGCATGTTGGTGACTGCATAGCACTCTGGCTGACAGAACAGGAAAAGAAAAAAGGAGGTTAGACAGGGAGCACAGGGAAGTGGAAGTAAAGAAAGAAAAGAAAAAAAAAAGGGGGGGGGGGAAGAAGAGGGGGTTAGTACCACCCTCCAGTCATATCCACTCCCACTTGGGGGCTTTTAGGGTCGACCCCCTTCAGGGGGACCGAGCCACTACCTGTCCGTACTCCTCAGAGTAGCAGAATTCGTACCAGTGGAACCATGTTTTGGAAAATTTCTCGTTTAGGCCTTTCTCCGTGACTACCAAGTCTTCCATTGCATGTATATCCACCACTGTTTTCAACCAATCAGCCAACGGAGGCTGAGTCTGTTTTCAGTTCAGAGGGATGCAGCTCTTTGCCATACTGATTAGGAGCGGTAATATGGATTTTCTATAGCTCTTACTCTGGATCTTGTGATGGTGTAGAAGGAAGAGCTCGGGGGACATCGGTAACTCCCGGTCAGTGAATTTCTGGATAATGTGGTGTACCTCTGCCCAGAAGGGTTGTAAAATGCGGCATGACCAAAAGATATAAAGGAGCGTTCCGACCTCCTCCCCACATCTCCAACATAAGTCTGTACACTGAGGGAACATCCTGTGTATCTTTTCCGGTGTGTAGTACCAACGGGACAGTATTTTATATCCCGCCTCCTGGTGTCTCGCACAAATAGAGGTCTTGTGAGAGAAAAGAATGATCCGGTCTACTTGTTTCTCCGTAAGTTGTAAACTACGTTCACGCTCCCACCTGGTAATATAGGGAGGCCTATAGTCCGGGGAGGGAGGTACCAGTAGTTGATATATTAGAGATTGCATGTCTCAACGGAGACTGTTCCAGGAATAGTAACTCAAAGGGGGTCAATTACCTCTCAAAGGCGGCCGGGCAGGGCAGTGAGCTAAGTGGAACAGCTGTACCTTTTGCCAAAAAGAGCCCTCTCAGGGCAGGGTTGTCCAAGATTTGCTGCCTACTTCTCCAATGTCCATTAGTGAGGAAGTGTCGTGCCTGCAACCTCTCAACCAGTTTCAATTCCAGGAATCTAAGGTCGTTGAGTCCTGGACTGAAAGCCGGGTTTGCCCACTACCAGGGTGAGTGGGGACGGGAGTGGCGCGACCGACAAGTCGCAGAAGACCTTCCAAGCCGTCTGTACTGTAACCCCCACCGTGGGGTGGTCTGAAGTCAGTTTTGGCAAGGACTGCTGACACCAGGGCAGCGAGTCCAGGTGGGCCTTCATTAGGGATTGTTCTATTTGCATCCACTGTTTCAGAGAGCTATGGTGGCACCAATCTAATACACGGGTTAGATGACATGTCGTGTTGTAGAGATTGGCGTCCGGTAAGGCCATGCCTCCCCTCAGCTTCGGAAGCTGAAGGATTGTTTGTGCTAACCGTGGGGGCTTCTGGGCCCACACAAAGTGGGCAAGCACTCTATTTACTGCTAGTAGGAAGGAGGTAGGCACCCTTTATAGGTAGTGCTTGAAAGTGGTATAACAGTCTAGGCAAGATATTCATTTTTACTATGCCACAGTGACCGAACCAGGAGAACAGCCCATGCTGCCACTCCTGTAGGTCCATCTTTATGGCTACCAGAAGAGGAGGAAAGTTGAGGGGGAAAATTTCCTCCGTCCTACCGGGCAACAGGATCCCCAGATATTTAATGTGGGTCGCCGCCCATTTAAAAGGAAAGTCTACCCGGAGCAATGCGGCTAAGAAGGGGGGCGAGGCGACATCAAGCGCTTCCGATTTTTGGTAGTTAAAACGGAACAATGACAACTCCTCGTATATCTTCAGTTCCTTAAGCAAGTTAAGGATAGATATTAGGGGATTGGTCAAAAAGAAGAGCAGGTCGTCTGCCGAATGCCGCAATTTTCGGGGACAGGGTAGCATCGAGGCGAGGGCCCGTGATATTTGGGCCGTCTCTGATGAGACACAAAAACGGCTCAAGAGTGAGAATGAATATCAGGGGTGATAAGGGGCACCCCTATCTTGTCCCATTTGCTATCTGCAATGATGGAAAAGTGACCGTTGACCTTGACCTGGGCCAATGGGCAGGAGTAAATCGCTTGCACCCAATTCATCATACGTTCCTTCAGGCCTATACAACGGAGAGTTTCAAACAGGAAAGGCCAGCTCACCCTGTCGAACGCCTTCTTGGCATCCGTCGAGAGGAGCAGCAGTGGAATTTTGCGCGTCCGCACAGCATGGATCATATTGATTGATTTAGCTGTATTGTCGTGCGCCTCTCTGGTAGGGAGAAATCCGACCTGGTCGGAGTGGATCAGTTGTGGTATCAAGTCGATCAAATGCATGGATAGAATTTTTGTGAATATCTTGAGATCTACATTTAACAGTGAAATTGGTCGATAATTTTGGCAACGTAGTGGATCCCTTAACGCGTCCCCCCCGGTAGGGGTGTCCCTTCTCCTGTTGCATTGTACGCGGAGAGAAAGTGTGGTAACTACAGGTCACCAAAGATCCTGTAGTAGAAAAGGGAATAGCCGTCTGGGCCAGGAGCCTTGCCCAGTTGCATGTGCGCCATTGCCAAGGTCACCCCGTCCGCTGAAATAGGTTTTTCTAGATCGGACGGCTCCACCTCCAAAAAATGGGGGAGGCCAGACCTATGCAGGTATTCTCGGATATTCCTCAGTTCGGTGCATTTTTTCCCCCTCAGATGTTGGGCACAGGAGATTATACAAAGCAGTATAGTACTCCCTGAACAGTTTGGCGTTATCTTCCGTAGTGTGGACTTTGTAGGTGTCATTAAGAAGTTCAGGAATGAACGTACAAGCCTTCTGAGTTCTCAAAGCCGTGCCAGCATCCTGCCACATCTGTCACTGTGTTCATAAAAGGAGCGGCGACATTTAGAAATCACGGCCTTGGCCCTGAACAGGGCCAGGGAGCGGAGTTGGTTCTGCAAGGCCGTCAGATCGAGAAGGGTTTGGGAGGCTTGGGACTGTTTATGAGCAGTTTCTAGGGAACAGATTTTTTCCAAAATGTCAACAATTTTTTTGAGCGCTCTTTCTTAATATATGTGATCCTATTTTGATCAAAAGGCCTCTGATGTAGCTTTTATGTGCCTCCCACACTATTGTCGGGGCAACCTCGGGGCCCACATTCGTGGAGAAGTACTGTCTCAGTTCCCTTGGCACCTCTACAGCTACCTTAGACATCTGGATCAGTGAGTCATTAACCACCTCAATACAGTGCATTTTCACCCCCTTCCTGCCCAAGCCATTTTTCAGCTTTCAGCGCTGTCACACTTTGAATGACAATTGCGCGGTCATACAACACTGTACCCAGATGAAATTGTTATCATTTTGTCCCCACAAAATAGAGCTTTCTTTTGGTGGTTTAAAAAGTTTTTGACAAAGTTTTAGAGACTTTGTCAAGATTTCGCTAACTGAACAATAAAAGACGATTGCTCAGGGCTCGAGTAACTGTGTGGCAAGGAATGTGGGGGGAAATACTGCGCCAAACCTAAGTACACTCTAGCGGCTGACACAACAATTAGACGTGAATTGTGTAAAGCATAAAAATAGGAAAGTGCAGCGCTTAAGTAATCAAAATATGTCCCTGGTTTTCACATATAGTCACACAGGAAGGCAACAGCCTGTGGACCAAGATGTGTAGCAGGAATTTATCTGGTAAGTATCACCGTAAGTGGGTGTGCCAGTAGAACTTCTCCACTGGTGTGTGTAAACTGATTCCCAGAGGGTGGTGTTGCTATAAAGTAGTGGGACAAAAAAGTAATAAAATAAAGTAAACAGTAGTACAATTAATCAAAACTGTGAATACTGATTCAGGATCATCTATAACAGGTAACTATAAAAGGTGCACATTTGTAAGTGTGATCCCAACCGGATGCGATTAAAAAATCGCAAAATGTCAAGCTGGATGGGCTGGAGGAAAGTACAAAGTCTCTGATTAAGGGAGGCTTGTGTTCAATCCCCACAGGTGGAGAGAGCGTGAGTTTTTATATATGGTGTCACGGCATGCGATTTTCTAAAAATCGCAGCAAAAGTTATAGGAAAATGCAGGGCCTCTGATTAAGGGAGGCTTATGTTCAGTCCCCACAAATGGAGAAAGCGTAAGTTTTTATATATGA
This sequence comes from Lithobates sylvaticus, assembly GCA_028564925.1. NCBI lineage: Eukaryota > Metazoa > Chordata > Amphibia > Anura > Ranidae > Lithobates > Lithobates sylvaticus. The sequence goes on from CM053030.1 coordinate 328,913,793, forward strand.
TATCACGGCATGCGATTTCCTGAAAACCGCAGCAAAAGGTTATAGTGAAGTATCACATCAATCCAGAGGTGAAAAAGGTGAACAAAAAGTGCACTATGGATAATTCAAAATTCTAAGGCATTAGATAATATGATGTATAATGATTGTGGTTTTGTCATTAGAGTGAAAACATGGCATACAGCATTAATTAGCATCCAGTAAACGTCCTACTGAACATCACACTAATCAGAGGGTGAACAAGGTGAAATATATGCACTGTAAACTCAATATTCTAGGACATTAAGTGGCATAATATATCATGGTTGTAATATTATGACTGAGGTATAGAAAAAATAGTCAGTATTAATGGGTTAGCGTCAAGCAGACTCTCATGCTATAAACCACAGTATATGAGAATAAAAGAATTGGTTTAAAAATTAGTAGAGAAAATAGAAGGAGTCCATTTTCATAATATATCTCTCAACTGAGGTGATGCGACTGTGTTCATATAGTCCTCAGGGAAGTGAGGTGTGTCGCTATAGGTGCTCTAGGTTTTCAATCGACTTATTGATCTCTATACATAAATGTAATGATCTGGATACCCTTACCGGAACCGTTGGACTCACAGACCTCTCGGTGGTGAGTCGGATAGGCTTGGGCCGGTTAAACCGGATTTGTGGTAGACGCGTTGCAGTCTGCCAAATAGACTGGAGCGTTATTCCAAGTAAGCGAGTCCACTTACCAACAGCTTGTTGTAAGAACCCGATGGGGAGGTAGTGAACGGGGTCCTTGTGAGGGTCCTCACCAACGGTGGTTCAAGAAAGGAGATAAAAGAGGAAAGAGGCAACTCCTCATAGTGTAACTCCAATATTTCAATTGGTGTTTATTAGTTTAAAAAGGGTTAAAAAAGTTTTGCACAAAAACAAAAAGGATTGTAGTGGCTCAGGTAGACATCCAACCCGACATGTTTCGCCTGCCTTAGGCTTCAACTGGGGTACATGTCTACCGGCCACTGTTAACATTATATATACACTTGTGCTGATAGTCTAAATGGCAGCACCTGCTTTGACCTGCGGATCCTCACTTCCGGTGTCGCTCGGCGTGCGTTCCAAGGGAGTGAAAGGCAGGGGTATTAAAGTCTATGGTAGTCAAGGACCAAGCCTCGATGTCACGCCGCCAATCGTCCAATGGACGGCGGCTGGCGGAGTTCAGCCAATCGTCTCATGGACGTCAGTAGGTGGGGTTATGCATCTACGTGTATAGGCGTGACCCTCATCCACCACAGGGCTTGCAGATGACGTGTTTGATTGCGCCTGCGCGCCTGTCCAGTAGTGGTTGCCATTGGGACGTACCCACACCGTCACGTCATGTCTGTTAATGATGTGTTTGGTTGTGCCTGCGCGCCTATACAATGGTGGTTGCCATAGGGACACGTGTAAGCTTGCGAGGGGACGTGCCCACGCCATCACGTCGTAGCTTTGCACTTTTAGGTAGCATAATACGACGGGGGAAAGGTATGTGTTTTAGATGCCAGAGCAACCTTGTGGGAGGAACGTGATACACGGAGTCCCATTTTTAGCTTGTGTTGCGCTTCCTTGTTATCCTAGTGTGACGGGAAAGGCTGGAAGTCTTAGATGTCACGGTAACCCAAAATAATGTGCTCCTAACACGAGAAGTCACCGTTTATCCACACGGTCTCTTGGAGGAAACACATGTGGGCCTTCATACGTTTTAGATTAGCTAGCACCATGGAGCGTTTCTCAGGGGTGTTAAGGCCTTCACATTGATGGAAACGAGATGAACAGGCTCTGTTTTACCCATGGGCATGCGACTGGAGTCTCCTTTCCACCTAGAGACTGACACTGAGCGGTGGGTGGCACAACTGTCCTCCAATGAACTCCAGAAAAAGGATTTTTACCATGAGTACAAGAATTCTGACTTGCTCTCGTTCATTGAGGGACACAGGGTTCAGAGACATCCAAAAGCAGTCCAAGTGAGGAGTGGGTAACAAAGCAAATATCATCCTCTCATTCCAGTCACAATCCACACAATCTCATTTCCATTCCTCTTCTGCCTAGAACCAGCCTCCCCTTCTCTTGTGCCCTTTGGAATGCCCGCTCTGTTTGTAACAAACTCACCACTGTCCATGACCTATTTATCACAAACTCCCTGAACCTACTTGCAATTACTGAGACCTGGATTCAAGAATCTGACCTTCCTTCTCCTGCTGCTCTCTCCTACGGTGGCCTTCTGTGGACTCACTCCCCCAGGCCTAGTGGACGGAAAGGAGGTGGTGTTGGAATCCTCCTATCCCCTCAAAGCACTTTTCAGGTTCTTCATCCACCGCCCTCTCTGTCCCTCTCCTCATTTGAAGCTCACTGTATTCGTCAATTTTCTCCAGTTTCACTGAGAATAGCTGTGATCTATCGGCCCCCTGGACCCGTATCAAACTTCCTTGACGACTTCTCTGCCTGGCTAACCTACTTTCTCTCTTCTGAAATTCCAACAATCATTCTTGGTGACTTCAACATCCCTGTTAATCTTAACACTCCCGCTACTTCTAAGCTGCTGAGCCTAACCTCCTCTTTTGACCTAAAACAATGGACGAGCGCTTCTACTCACTCTGTTGGCAACTGCCTTGATCTCATATTCTCCTACCTGTGCACTCCACACAACCTCTCCAATATTCCTTTTCCTCTCTCTGATCACCACCTTATTAGTTTCACTCTCTCCTTGTCTGCCTCCTCCTTGCCTTCCAACTACCAAACTATTACCCGTAGAAACCTTCGCCATCTTAACCCTTCTCTCCTTTTTTCTGCTACAGCTTGTCTCTACGACAAAATCTCATCCTTGTCCTGCCCCAACTTGGCCACTTCCATATACAACAGTTCATTGTCATCCACCCTGGATACCTTGGCCCCCCTCACTACACACAGAATCAGGCCCGGCCGCTACAACCCTGGCAGACAGACAACACCAGAAGCCTCAAAAAGCAGAGCCGTGCTCTTGAGCGTCTGTGGCGTAAGACTAAGTCACAGCAAGATTTCAGCCAATATAAATCTGCCCTCCAAAAATACCATTCCTGCCTGCGCACTGCCAAACAGACCTACTTTACCACTCTCATTAACACCCTCTCACGCAGTCCCCGTCAACTCTTTTCTACATTTACTTCTCTACTTCGTCCTCCATTACCTCCACCCACTAACTTACTCACTGCCCAGGAGATTGCTAATCACTTCAAAAACAAGATTGAGACAATTCGTCTTGAGTTCTCTACTCTACACATATCTCCCTCACTTTACACTCCTTGTCCTCCTGCACAATCAACACTTTCCTCTTGTAATCCAGCTACTATAGAGGAAGTCACTAAAATTTTTTCTAATGCCCACCTAACCTCCTGCCCCCTGGACCCTGTTCCTTCTCAAATACTACGGTCACCATCTGACTCTATCCTACAGTCTTTAACTCATATCTTCAACCTCTCCCTCTCTAGTGGCATCTTCCCCAACCCTCTAAAACATGCACTAGTCACTCCCATACCAAAAAAGGCCTCACTAGACCCAACCAATCTTAACAATCTAAGACCCATCTCTCTACTCCCTTTTGCCTCCAAACTCCTTGAACTTTTAGTCTACAGCCGACTAAGCGACCACCTCATTGAGAATAACCTTCTGGATCCCCTTCAGTCTGGATTTCGCCCACAGCACTCCACAGAAACTGCCCTCCTAAAACTCACAAATGACTTACTAACAGCCAAAACCAATGGTCATTATTCCGTACTCTTACTCTTAGACCTTTCTGCTGCCTTTGATACAGTTGACCACCCCCTCCTCCTCAAAAAACTAAATTTGCTTGGTCTCCATGGCTGTGCTCTCCGTTGGTTCGAATCTTACCTATCTCATCGCACCTTCAGTGTCACTTACAACTCCACCTCCTCCTCTCCAACTCCTCTTACTGTTGGGGTCCCCCAAGGTTCTGTCCTTGGACCTCTACTATTCTCAATCTACACATCCTCCCTGGGTCAGCTGATAGCCTCACATGGCTTCCACTACCATTTATATGCTGATGACACCCAGATCTATCTCTCTGCTCCTCAACTCACCCCATCAATCTCCTCATGCATCACTGATTTACTAGCAGACATATCAGTCTGGATGTCAAACCACTTTCTCAAACTTAATCTGTCTAAAACTGAGCTCTTAATATTTCCTCCCCCACGTGCCCCTTCCCCTGACTTCTCAGTCAAGATCAATGGCACATCTATCAGTCCGTCCCCACATGCCAGGGTGCTAGGGGTAATCCTAGACTCTGAACTGTCCTTTCGGACCCACATACAATCCCTGTCCAAATCATGCCGCCTTAGCCTCCGCAACATTTCCAGAATACGCCCCTTTTTAACGAATGACACCACCAAGCTTCTAACTCACTCCCTGGTTATCTCTCGCCTCGACTACTGCAATTCCCTCCTCATTGGACTACCTTTACATAGACTATCCCCCCTTCAGTCCATAATGAATGCTGCTGCAAGACTTATCCACCTTACCAACCATTCAGCGTCCGCCACCCCTCTCTGCCAATCCCTCCACTGGCTCCCACTCACCCAACGAATAAAATTCAAAGTACTAACAATAGTTTACAAAGCCATCCATAGCTCTGCCCCCAGCTACATCACTAACCTAGTACCAAAATACCAACCAAGCCGCTCTCTTCGGTCCTCCCAAGACCTCCTGCTCTCTAGCTCCCTTGTCACCTCCTCCCATGCTCGCCTCCAGGATTTCTCCAGAATTTCTCCCATCCTTTGGAACGCTCTACCCCAATCTGTCCGACTGTCCCCTAATCTATCCATCTTTAGACGATCCCTGAAAACCTTTCTCTTTAAAGAAGCCTATCCTGCTTCTAACTAACACTGTCTTACTTTTTCCATCAACTCATCCCCCACAGCTATTACCTCTTGTATCAATTGACCCTTTCTTTTTAGATTGTAAGCTCTAGCGAGCAGGGCCCTCTGATTCCTCTTGTACCAAATTGTTATGTAATTGTAATGTCTGCCTTTATTTTGTTAAGCGCTGCGCAAACTGTTGGCGCTATATAAATCCTGTATAATAATAATAATAATAAAAAAAAAAATAAAACACTAACAGGCCACTTAAAAACAACAGAAAACTGGGGACTGTGTGCAGCTTGAGGCTAGGTTCACACTGATGCGAATTGGATGCAGGCTTTTATGCATCCAATTCGCATGACAGGAGACTGTGACTGGCTCTCAAGGGAGCTGGTTCACACATCTCTTGGGTGGCCGCGCAGAGCACAGCAGAAGGGTCCTGTGGGTCTTTGGAAGTACAGGCCGGCAACTCGACAGCTTCTCTATAGAAAATATTTATATGTAATTGCATTACAGCAATAACAACATCCAAAAATTCTGACGCATTTCGGCCTGTGCATCTTTGGCTTAGTTTTAGGTCAGAATTCAGGAAAAAATTTGTGCCTAATATGTCCCTGAAACGGAGAGCAGAGAAGAACCGGACCCCTTCTATGAGCCACGTCTGCCACACAGTGTGAACTCAGCCTGAAGAGCTGCTTGAAGGACTTTATACTAGAGGTCAGCCGATTTTTGGCATTTTTTCATTAATCTGCATCGGCCGATTGTGCTGATAAAAAAAGCTGATTTAAAACTTCAGTGCGACTTGCAAATTACTTCTGTAATAGAAGTCAATGAAAGCTGCCTGAAGTCTTCCAATGGAGCGACTTGTCTCTCCTATCTGGGCAGCCTGCCAAGTCTGAGAAAAGAAGCAAAGAGATACAATGTTTATACTTATCAATGGACTGAACTCCGTGTGTAGGAGTTTTCAGTTTAACCATTTAAAGACTAAGGCCACTTTCACACTGGCGCTACAAAAAGTGCCTGAAAAGCATCCTAAAACAGCTGCTGCTGTGTCTCCAATGTGAAAGCCTGAGGGCTTTCACACTGGAGCGGTGCGCTTGCAGGACGGTCAAAAAAGTCTTGCAAGCTGCATCTTTGGAGGGCTGTAGGAGCGGTGTATTTACCGCTCCTAAAGCGCCCCTTCCCACTGAAAACAATGGGGCAGCACAGCGAACTTGCCGGCATAGTGCCGCTTTACCGCTGACGCCCCCACCGCCCCAGAACCCCCAAACATTATATATTTTTATACACTTTAATGAATAAAAAAAAAACTAAACAGTAAAGTTAGCCCAATTTTTTTTCGTCCAAAAGTTTTGATTACCTGTTTTTGTGTATTTAATATATAGTTTTTTTTTTTAATCTAAATTAAACATACAAGTGAACCGATTGGAGGTTTGTTTTGTTTAATAAATGTTTAAATGTAAACATTTTCTGTATCACTTATTACTTAAGGCTGCTTTCACACTGGAGCGGGCAGGCGTCGACAGTAAAAACGCTGCTAGTTTAAGTGGCGCTTTACCGTCATTTTACAGGTGCTATTTGGCCGCTAGCGGGGTGCTTATAACCCAGCTAGCGGCCGATGAAGGGGTTAAATGCGCCAGTGTAGTGCCGAATCACTTTGCAGGCGCTTCGGCATCAATGAGCAGGAGTGGTGGAGGAGCGGTATACACGGCTCCAAAGATGCTGCTTGCCGGACTATTTTTTTAGCCCCAAAGCACATGAAAAACGCCCCAGTGTGAAAGAGGTCTAACTGTTAGATTTTATGTGATGAGGGAGAAAAAAAATCAGCCTAATATATCGGCCCAAAAAAATCGGCATCATATATCGGCCGCCGCGATTTCTAAATATCGGCATCGGCCAGAGAAAAACCCGTAACGGTCGACCTCTACTTTATACCCAAAGCTGGAATAAGCTGAGACCTGAACATCCACCTGGTAGAACTTAGAGAACATGTGAACAGAAGAGCAGGAGGTAGCCATCCAAATCAAACTGTTGCCTGATGTTAACAAGCCCAGAAGCACTCACAGATCTAGTAGAGCGAAACCCAATCCCCAAAACCATAGATTTAAACAATAATTGGTCTAATGCCCCGTACACACGAGCAGAATTTCGGTCCAAAAAAATCTTGGATGGTTTTTCCGACGGAGTTCCGCTCAAGCTTGGCTTGCATACACGGTCACACAAAAGTTCTCTGAACTTTCGACCATCAAGAACGCGGTGACGTACAACACTACGACGAGCTGAGAAAATTAAGTTCAATGCTTCCGAGTATGCGTCAAATTGTGTCCGAGGATGCGTAGGAATATTGCGTGTTGGAATTGCATACAGACGAACGCATTTTCGGATAGGAACTTTTTCCGACCGAAAAATAGAGAACCTGCTCTCAATCTCTTGCTGGTGGGAATTCCGCCAACAAAAGTCCGATGGAGCATACACACGGTCGCATTTTCCGACCAAAAGCTCTCATCTGTCTTTTGCTGGCCGAATTTCTGATCGTGTCTACGGGGCATAAGCCTGTGTTGCTATGGATATTTTTGGGTGATTTTATAGCATATTTATTTGTTAATTGTTAGACTTTAAGCCCATGCTTTTTTTAAGACTCTAAGGCTCTCCCCTATTGATATGTAAATTAAGCAGTGTGACTAGCTGAAGTTAGGTTACAGGATATGATTTACAGGAAGTATGGGGAGGAGCTTAGGACTCCTGAACAAGCATGTGAGACTCAAAGAACAGATGGTTTTAGAACACACAGGAGCAATATGTCTGTTTGAAGATCAAGGACTTGAGATGTTTTGAGTTGGATTTTGAGCAAAGAACCATGAAGAAGATTCCATCTTGATGACTCCATCATAAAGATACGTATTGCATACATATTGTACATGATCATTTTGCTAGAAAGGATAATTGGTTTGTACATGTTGCAGGAGCTCAGAGATTTAATCTTCCTTGGCTTGCACTGCAAAGAACCTTTACTAGACCAAAGCAAAACATTTCCAGGCTCGTGGCCAGAATTTGCACTAAAGCTCAACTGAACCAGACCTGTTTTCTGTGTTTTGTTGCTTGTGCTGGGGGAAAATTCTGCATACACCGTTTAGGAAGAGTAAAGATGCAAAGGTTTCTGGTGTCCAGGAAGAGAAAGCATGCACCCCTTCCTACCTGGGCCAGAGATGGTCAGCAGATGTGTGTTGCAAAGGAGTTGGCTAGGTATGCTTCTCCTTTGAACAGAGCTTGGGGGGATGGAGCCTCTGATCTTTCCTCAGATTTTAATCTCAAAAGTTTTGGGTTCAGTAAGGGAGAGATGTGGGCAGTTCCTGTGTTTGGTTTGCACTGCAATAAAGCATATATTGATTGGTTTGCGCAAAAGTTATTGCGTCTACAAATAGGAGATATATTTAGGGCATTTTTATTATTTTTTTTTTACTAGTAATGGCGGCAATAAGCGATTTTATATATCGGAACTGCGATATTGCGTCAGACAAATCGGACACATTTAGACAACCAGTGACATTTATACAGCGATCAGTGCTATAAAATGCACCGATTACAGTATAAATGTCACTGGCAGGGAAGGGGTTAACATTAGGGGGCGATCAAAGGTTTCCTAGGTGTGTTCTAATGGTGGGGGGAGGGGGGGTGGGACTGACTAGGGGAGGAGACCGATTGGTGTTCATACTTGGTATGAACACACGATCGGTCTCCTCTCCCCTCAGAGAACCGGAATTTGTGCATTTACAGATCCCGGTTCTCGCTCTGTTACATGCGATCGCGGGTGCCCGGCGGGCACTCGCATCGGCTCCGGGGACATGCTGCAGGCGTGCCTCCTACAGCGTCTTAAAGAGACGACGTACAGCTACGACGGTTCACCCAGAGGAGCCAACCTGCAGTAAAACTGCGGCGGCTGGTTGGGAACCAGTTAAAAGCCTGTATTTGTGTTTTAATAAACAGTTCTTTTTCTGGTGTACTCCAATACTGGTGTTGTCTGGTTCTTGGGGTTACTATAGCCAGATTCATTGGTCTTGTGTTCCAGGACTTGGGAAGCAGCTTCTTGGTGAAAACACCCAACAGGGTGTCAGGAGTCTGTCACAGTCCACATCCAGAGTTTCCCACCTTTGACAAAGGTTCTGGAACACCTTTTGGTGTAGGGCCCATTCCCTTGGATCCAAGTATTGATGGCTTAGAAAGTCTGCCTGCTAATTGTCCATGCCTAGAATGTAAACAAGGGACAAGGCTAGGAGATGAAGTTCTGCCCAGGACAGAATAATTTTATTGCCACAGTAAGACTTCAAGTTCCTCCCTGATAATTGATGTATCCCAATATTGTGGTGGTGTCCAACCGGATCCTCAGCAGGTGACCCACCGGTTGGTTGGGATGTCCAGTGCTGTAGGAAGAAACAAATTACCCGGAGCTCCAAAATGTTAATTCCTCAGGTGTCCATGTCCCTGCACCCTGTCTTGGACTCCTCCCCAGCCTTTAAGGCTGGAATCCGTTGTGAGGATCCTTCAAGAGATCAGAAGGAAGGAGTTTTCCAACCGTTTAATCCTGTCTTCTCTGATCCGCCTCTTTTTCCACAGTCCTCAATCCATATCCTGATAGAACAGAGCCTTGGGGACACTCTGCACATGCTCAGTTTGGTGTGTATTGCAAGAGAGTTTTTTTTTTCTTCTTGGGAGGGTGCATTAATCAGCACAGGACCATTCAGCACTGTCCAGAGGGTCAGGGGTCCTGAAGCCTCAAAAAACCATTGGGGGAGAATAAAAACTCCTCCTACAAGCATTAACCAGACACTGATAGAGGTCACAAGACTGCAATATACTGATTATGAGAAAAGGTATTTAGCAGTTTATTTTTACTAAAACAATTGTATTTCCATGTTCTGTGGGAGACCAGATATAGCGAATGCAGGGTCCTGGTTTTAGTAACACTTTAAAGCCATTCCCCAATTGTTTGTCAGATTTACGTCACAGCCATGGAAGGTTGCAATGAAGTTCCCACCAGAGAAAACAAGGTTACGGAGAGCATCTCAAACCATTTATCTATGGGATCTTTAAATGCTAGCACATCCTCTACGGCAATAGCCAGCACTTTTTTTTTTTATATACATTTTTAAGGTTTTCATCCCACATTAGAAAGATTTCCCCTTACTTTCTGTTCAGTTCCAATGGTCACCAGAATAGTAAGTGATGGGGAACCAGTACCAATTTTTTCTCCAAGAACATATAACAAATAATAAATATGAAACACATTCATAATCGATACACTGTATCACATTTTACTATAAATTATCAACTTGCCTTGTGAAGTCTGTTTTCAGTGCCCCTGTTCCAGCATACTGCTTTGCGCATGCATTTGCATTGTCAGCCCAAGCTAAAAGTACATTGTTTAGGTTATTAAAAAAAGTCAAAACTGTAAAAGAAATTTACACAGATCTAATATGCTTTTAAACTAACCATTTCAGCTTTCATATCTGTAGGGCCCCTGCAGACCAGAGCATTTTTTACATTTCCACTATGGGCCATTTACATTGCAATAACTAGAAGCGACTAAATGCAAAACGCGTTGACCTCTTGGAAAACCAAAGACAAATCTGTTGTAAAAATACATGGTGTAATATGTCCCATGAGAGAAAGCCTTGCTGGTTTTATTGCTAAAATAGTTTTATGTTATCATCTTTTGTAACAAATACTATTTCTTATTATATTGGCATGGCCATTCCTTTTCTAGGTACCAGTAAAGTCCTACATATGCAAATATCTTTTTTGGACTGATACAATAGGGCTGAGGGTTTTTTTTTTAGCCTATCTTTCTTTTGGTATAACCTTTCCCACTTCCAGCAAGCCTCAGTTTTGTAGCAAGCATTAGAATGAGTGGATTAGAAATACAGAGGGACTTACTGTATGTACAGTAATGTACTCCAAGAAAATAATTTTACAGGTAAGCAAAGAATCCTATTTTCTCAATCGTACACTAAAGGGCACAAGACAGTATTCAGTAATGTAGGAATGTTTAAAAGTTTGACGGGTGAGTAAAACAACAAAAAGAAAAAAAAAAACAACACAGAGGTGGCTCAACTGAGCCTACAGAGCTGCCGGAGGACCTTTACGATTGAAGCCAGAATCAGCACAGGTCTGGACATCCACATGGTAAAACTTAACGTGTGAAAAGAAGCGTGATGAAGAAAAGCACAAAGCGCCAACCTTGAGTTCGTAGGCCTTGGCAATAAGTGGTTGAATACACTTGGCGATAGTGGAACAAGAGGTCCCTTACCCTGACCCTCAGGAATGACAGAGTCAAACTGTCAAAAAGAAAGTTGTGGCTGAGAGGTAGACTTAAACAGTGTACTAACAATGGAGCATGTTACAGAGCGCCAAAGAGAGATGGAACAATATCATAGTTAAGGTGAAACAAAGGAAAGCACATTCAGAAGAAAGGGGATCTTGGCATCAAATCAACAATGTCTTTGTGTAGCACAAGAAAGGGTAATCATGAAGCAATGACAATGAAAAAGGCAACCTCACAACAGAGGAATATCCCTTGTAGACTCAAAGGGACATTTTCTTGAGAACTGCACAGGAGAGTTTGTTCAGGTGTTGAAGCTTGAACAGCTCTCCAATTTACTTGCAACCAGCATAGACCAGAGAAGTAGTAACTAGGCTTGGAGCACAGGAGATTGTTTCTATCTATAAACTGGAATGGGTTATATGGCCTGTATAAAAGGCCCTCCCCAAGAAGTGAGAGGCATGTGATCACTGAAATAAAACCGCTAAGACGGAGACTTGACCCTTGACTCAAGACCAAGCAGTCCTCTAGACCAGACTGGAGAAAGGATAGGATTTATCCCACAGATTACTTCCCTGATGGAATTTCACAAAATATGTATTCCAGGTGGGAAGGCAGACTTGTGTGAAGTCGAATTTTAAGATTAAAAGGCTCTGGTCTCTCAAAACCTGGTTGTCAGACTGGTCCTTGAGAGAAAAAAATCCAGACCATCTGAAAGGGCCAACAGAGAGTAAGCGTAGATCAGGTTGAACTGATCTCCATGGTGTCACCAGGGCATCCACTGCAAAGGCTAGAGGATACTGGGATCTAGAGACCATCCTGCACAGTTTGTTGTTGAATCTGGGGGTCAGATTCAGACCGAAGGTCCATGTCCAGTGTCCTTCATCTGTGACAAAGGTCGTAATATACAACAGGGTAAAGAAACCACTCTACATATTCCAGACATTGATGACTGAAGAAGTCCACTTGGCAGCTCTCCACCCCTGGCATGTGCAAGGTGAACAGGGCTGGAGAGAGGAGTTCCACCCAGGAAAACCTTTCTTTTTTTTTTTTAAGCACAAGGGCTATGATCCCCTGAGTGTGTTACTGCTCTAGAGCAGCATGAAGGTCTGCCTGTTGTAATGTAGAAGTGACTAAATGGGGGTGTCTTCTCATTTGGAGAACTTGCTCATGGATTTAGGGGTCCAGAGCTTTCAGTGGAACTGGGAGCCAGGTTTCACCTTGGACTTGGGGCCTGTAAGGGAAGGAAGGGATGCTTCTTAGGCTCAGAGGACACACTTCCCAGGTGGGCCTAGCATTCTTTTTTTGTGTGACAAAAGGGTACTCTTTCCCCTAGTGAATTATTTTATACAAGTATCAAGAATGCACTAAAAAGGTGCTCCAACCAAAATGGATACACAAGAGGTGCTTCTAGCACTCACATTTGGCAGACCAACATTTCAGCTAAAGGGTCCGCCTCACATAGACAGACAGGAGGCCCATTCTGGAATTTTGGTAAAAAACATCCCCAGTCCACAATGAAGTGAAGAAAGCTCCAGTGGCTGAAAAACCTCAGGGTCCATTAGAACCAAATCAGGGTCCTGAGAAATGGTCTTGCAACAGATGGCCAAGGTCTGACAGACAGACATGGTAGCAGGCTGAAAGTCTTGGAGCACAAGGGCAAATAATTTTTTAAGAGCAGCTTCATGACATTTGTCCATTTGGGTCTTAAGCAACATGCTGACTGTCAATTGAAAACCGTCCTCGTCAGCAAGTGGTTATAAGAAGCTCACATCTGCAGCCATAAGCTTGGTATCATAAATACAGAATAAGGAAAAATATGGCGCTCCCTTTAGATCCAAATATAAGGTACTGCAGGGTTAATAAGCAAGGGAGAATAAAGCTGTGCACCTAATATGCCTGGCAACACCTCTGTATATTCCCCTCCTATGCAGTTTAAAATGTGCAGGATAGTAACTACAATAAATGCAGGAAAAATTATTTTGTAGCTCTGCCTTTAGATCCAAGTGTGAAGTATAAAGATACTACAGAGTTAGTAAGCGATGAAGAGTAAGAGTGTGCACCTATATGGCTAGCAGCACCTCTATACATTCCCCTCCTGAGCAATGAAAACAAGGGGGGGTTAAGAGGAGGGGGTAAACCCTAAAAGGATAAGATATCCACCCCTGCTTTTCCAATCCCCAATAAGAAGTGGACAGTATATGTGAATAAATACTGAATATGCAATAACAAACGATAAATTAGAATACCATAATAAAGTGCAGCAGTAATATAAATATAAATTTATAAAATTGTGACAAATCAGTGAAGAATTAATTAGTTAATATACCAGTCCCAGTGGAAAAAATTAATTAGTTAGTTAATATGACAAACCAGTGAAAAAAATATTTGAAAAAGTTAGAAATTAATTAGTAATCAGTCCCGGTGAGAAAAATAATAATATTAATATAAAAGTTCTGGATATATGTGCCACGAAAAAAAATGTCGGCTTCAGGTAAAAGTGCAAGTCCAATTAGAAATGTGCAAAAGAACTTTGTTGCAACAATAATTTCAAACGGTGACTTTAGTGCTCCAACAGTGATGGTGACTTCGGTGCTGCCCCCTTTGGCTCCCACACTCACCAGATTTGTATACCCCTGCAGGGGTAAACAGCTTAACAGGTGTCTATGTCGGGTGCTCCTCTGGTCCTCGCTCTGGGTAGTCTCCTGACCGATTGTTCCCTCCGATGGATTCACCCAAAAAAACCTTTGTAAGGTGTTGGAGGTCCTCAGCGGATGGAGGCAAAATACCATTCAATTTTTTCAATTTTAATTTTTAAATTTTAAAAGGAGAAAGGATGGGGAATTCCTAAATACTGTTAATAGCTATAAAGGTCAAAACAATATTTTAAAAATGAAAAGGGGTAATCATAAGGATGAGCCTTTTAATTGAATGTGAGCAATCTCCGATAGATCAACTTTAGTGGTGGCCGGGGGAATTACATCCAACCCGAAGATTAGATGTTAGACCAAACCCAGCCATTACCTTGTAAAACCTCAAACATTCATAATGACTGAAACGGGGAGTACCCAGGCAAGGATGCATTCATAGGGGGTGTTTTTTTACCTTTATAGCTATTAACAGTATTTAGGAATTCCCCATCCTTTCTCCTTTTAAAATTTAAAAAATTGAATGGTATTTTGCCTTTCCTCTGTACAGGGTTAGCGGAGATGTGTACATCTGTAATACATATCATATTACGGGGTAGCCAGTTTTGTTTCTCTTGAATTAACTTTATCTATCTGGCCTGCACGGCCAAAATTTCCATTACTGTGTTAAACAAATCAATATACGCCCCGATGGGCGTTGACATTTTCTAATCTGGTTCCTATTGGCCAACACCTGAGTGGAACATACACCTCCGCTGCCTTTATAAACCGTGAGGTGTAGCAAGATGGCGTCACCTTTGAGAACGTCTGACGACGAAACGCGTAAGGCCTGATGACGTCACTTCCGGTACGGGAACTAGAGGCTTGGTACGCAGCTGTAGCGCAAGCTGAAAACCGGCCCTACTCCCTTCCTGTGTTTTGTTTTGTCAACCATCATTGTGTGCGGTGGACCAGGAGTATCCTGCGCGATACTCTGGCTTCTATATTTTGTTTTTAAACCTTTATTTTAATAAAAAACTTTTTTGCCACCTGATACCACACAAGGGATCTTCCTTCTTTCTTTTCTCAGTGAGGCTTATTTAACACTAATTGGAGATCGCTGGATGCTATCCCCCTCCATCCGCTGAGGACCTCCAACACCTTACAAAGGTTTTTTTGGGTGAATCCATCGGAGGGAACAATCGGTCAGGAGACTACCCAGAGCGAGGACCAGAGGAGCACCCGACATAGACACCTGTTAAGCTGTTTACCCCTGCAGGGGTATACAAATCTGGTGAGTGTGGGAGCCAAAGGGGGCAGCACCGAAGTCACCATCACTGTTGGAGCACTAAAGTCACCGTTTGAAATTATTGTTGCAACAAAGTTCTTTTGCACATTTCTAATTGGACTTACACTTTTACCTGAAGCCGACATTTTTTTTTCGTGGCACATATATCCAGAACTTTTATATTAATATTATTATTTTTCTCACCGGGACTGATTACTAATTAAATTTCCAACTTTTTCAAATATTTTTTTCACTGGTTTGTCATATCAACTAATTAATTTTTTCCACTGGGACTGGTATATTAACTAATTAATTCTTCACTGATTTGTCACAATTTTATATATTTATATTACTGCTGCACTTTATTATGGTATTCTAATTTATCGTTTGTTATTGCATATTCAGTATTTATTCACATATACTGTCCACTTCCTATTGGGGATTGGAAAAGCAGGGGTGGATATCTTATCCTTTTAGGGTTTACCCCCTCTTCCGCCTTGTTTCATTGCTCAGGAGGGGAATAAATAGAGGTGCTGCTAGCCATATAGGTGCACTCTTACTCTTCATCGCTTACTAACTCTGTAGTATCTTTATACTTCACACTTGGATCTAAAGGCAGAGCTACAAAATAATTTTTCCTGCATTTATTGTAGTTACTATCCTGCACATTTTAAACTGCATAGGAGGGGAATATACAGAGGTGTTGCCAGGCATATTAGGTGCACAGCTTTATTCTCCCTTGCTTAATAACCCTGCAGTACCTTATATTTGGATCTAAAGGGAGCACCATATTTTTCCTTATTCTGTATTTATTATTTAAATTGTCCTCTAGGGGGCCATTTTTTGGAAAGGCTGCACACCTATACCATTTGGTCCTAAGCGCGGAGTTGTTTGGATTATAAGCTTGGTATCGTTTTGTTACAACCGGTGATCGGCTGCCCAGTAAAAGTAATCTGGGAGGCTCCACAGTCACCCGATCACTTTTACAGTGGTGGGAAGCAGCACCAACCTCCCGACTCTCCTGTTCCCCTCTGTGACTAAAGAAGCTGTAAGCAACAATGATTTAATCACTTCCAGTTTTAGAGCTGTCATTCCCTGGCCAGGGAAGCAGCTAATCAAGCACGATCTGTGCTTGATTAGCTGCTGCAGAGGGCAGGGGAGACAATGGGGGTCCTGATGTCTTCATAAAAAGTACCCGTCACCTACCTAAAGCTATTACATAGCCAGATTTTTAGCTGCTTGTGATAGCAATTAAATACATAATTCAAAAAATTGTAAAAGCATCCCCAGTGTATACATGCAAAGGGAAACATGAGCATAGGTCCCTCACGTGTATGTAAACAGTGACTGCACCACACATGTGGGGTATTGCTGCGAATATCAGTGGGGCCATCATTCACGATTAACTCTACACATATAACCTGTAAATTCTTTTAAAGTGCCCTATATAACATTTTAGGTGCTGTAATTTGTTGCCATTTCATAGGCATGTACAATTTTGAGTTTTGACATGTTTGGTATCTATTTACTCGATGCAACATCATCTTTTATATTTTAAGAAAAAATTGGGTATTATATTGTGTTTGTGTGCACTAAAATTCATTAGTCAGAGACAAGTCAACATGGCTGTAATTTTTTCCATGAATTCTTCCTGGTTAAGCACAGGGAAGGTACCAAACCTGAAGGGGTTAATGGTGACTCTAAGGAGTGCTACGCCTTAGGCAGTGGACAGTGTGATCAACATTATCCATGTCAGGGTCCTTAAAAGTGATGCTTGTAGCCCCCCTCTGCCCTGAATTGCAAGCTGACCGTAAGTCGATCAAGCCTAGTGGTCCCTGCCCTTGTGATCTGCCGCGTATGCTTGAGGGAATCCTGTTAGGTATACTCCTGGACAATACATGGGCTACAGCAAGAGGGGTGAATGTGACAGTGACTAGAGGCAGAAGAATGCCAAAGTCCGGATGGTGGTGTGAAGAGGCAGCAGGAAATCTTCAAACCTGGTCATGCATGTGCTGAAAAAAGGTGTATGCATGTGCAGTAAACTCATCTAAAAGGCAAGCTCGGTGCGGCGCTCAGGTCTAGCAAAGGGCACAAAATAAAAAAATAGGTAGCAACCCTCTGCTCCCTCCTTTAGAGAATGACACAAATAATCATGGCCACCACTACACTTAGATGATGTGGAAGGCAACCTCTCCCATAAGGGTGTGAGGACCTTGCTGATCACAGATGTCTTCTCCTGTGCACTTCCATGAGGTAGAAAACTGGGGAGGGAGGCACATGCTCCCCTCAAGATATTTGCCCTCACTGTGAACATACCCCCTAAAGAATCTTCAAGAAAAGAGTTTCACCAGATGGGGGAACCATAGCCTGGAGCTCTAAAGGACTCAGCGGCTCCCTCGTCATGTTGCACCACATGCCCAGGTCAGTGCTGGAAGAAACACTACAGGCCAGCCCCGCATCCCCCTCAAGTACAGCCTCCAAGGCTATGCTGAGGATTAGCTTTTCTGGAAAGAAAGAATATTTCCAGAGGCACCACAGCCACTAAATAAAATTAGTAGAAGAAAAAAATCTTAATAAAAGTGGGTAGCTTCTCTCAGAGCAGAGGGAAGATGTCTTCTCTCCTAGGACACCTAGCAAAAAACATCCTAACAAAACAACTGAGGCATGATAGATGTAATAGAGGCTATACTTGGCTGTCCCTACAGCTTTGTTTTATCAGTGCGCAATCTTCTAAAGATAGCAGCGTAACCCTATCCTACTGAATACTGTCCTGTATCCTGTAATGTATGAATAAGAAATTATGTTTAAGGTACAATATATACAAAAGTTATTTGCAAGTGAAAAAAGGTGTGTTTTTCACTGAAAAAAAATTACCAAAAATATAATGAAAATGAAACAATAGATTATTGGTAAAAAATTAGAAACCAACAAAAAAATAAACTGCAGAAAAATAATAGGGGTGGAAGGAGTTAATCTTGGCGGATTTGGGTTACTCCCTTTAATGCCCTGTACACACGATAGGATTTTCCGATGGAAAATGTGTGATAGGGCCTTGTGTGTGTAGGCACCATCACACATTTTCCATAGGAATTTCCGTCACACAAAATTTGAGATCTGGTTCTCAAATTTTCTGACAACAAAATCCGTTGTCGGAAATTCCGATCGTGTGTACACAATTCCGACGCACAAAGTGCCGCGCATGCTCGGAATCAAGCAGAAGAGCAGCACTGGCTATTGAACTTAATTTTTCTCGGCTCGCTGTATGTGTTGTACGTCACCACGTTCTTGACATTCGGAATGTGCGTGACCGTGTGTATGCAAGACAAGTTTGAGCCAACATCCGTCCCATGGATTTTGGTGTTGGCAAATCCTATCGTGTGTACAGGGCATAAGACCAGGCCTTTTTTGGAATTTTTTGCTTACAAGTTTAAATTAGTATTTTTTGCTAGAAAATTACTTAGAATCCCCAAACCATAAATATATATTTTTTTTTAGCAGAAACCCTTGATAATAAAATGGCGATCGTTGCAATATTTTACGTCACACCATATTTGCGCAGTGGTGCAATTTTTTGGGAAAAAATCAAAATTTTTTAATAAAAAAAAATAAAAAAACAGTAAAGTTAGCCCAATTATTTTGTATAATGTGAAAGATTTACGAGTAAATAGATACAACATGTTACCCTTTGAAATTGCGCATACTTGTGGAATGGTGACAAACTACGATACTTAGAAATCTCCATAGGTGGCGCTTTAAAAATGTTTACAGGTTACCTGTTTAGAGTTGCAGAGGAGGTCTAGTGCCATATTGCTCTCGCTCTGATGATTGCGGTGATACCTCACATGTGTGGTTTGAACACTGTTTACATATGTGGGTGCGACTTACGTATGCGTTCGCTTCTGCGCACAAGCTTGGAGGGACCGGGCAACTTTAAAAAAAAAAAATCTAATTTTTTTTTTACACTTTCCCTTTAAAAAAATGTTTTCCCTTTAACAGATGAAAAAAATCATCCCTTTAAGGCCGGAAGTGATGTTGAACGTCGCTCCATTCCTTCAGGGGCATATGGCCAAGTGGGGGCTCAGATTGTCTCCGGGCTAACTGACAGGTCCGAGGGCACCTCTCCTGCCGCCTATAAAAGTGATCCCGTGGTAAATCCACCTCCGGGACAACTTTTATTAGATGTAGAATCGCCCGCAGTACAAGAAACTACTGGGGCAGCTAGCTGCTGCCATAACAGAGGTATTTAACGTCAAAGTAATGACATAAATGTACTGATGATTGCGGTGATACCTCACATGTGTGGTTTGAACACTGTTTACATATGTGGGTACGACTTACGTATGCGTTCGCTTCTGCGCACAAGCTTGGAGGGACCGGGCAACTTTAAAAAAAAAAATCTAATTTTTTTTTTACACTTTCCCTTTAAAAAAAATGTTTTCCCTTTAACAGATGAAAAAAATCATCCCTTTAAGGCCGGAAGTGATGTTGAACGTCGCTCCATTCCTTCAGGGGCATATGGCCAAGTGGGGGCTCAGATTGTCTCCGGGCTAACTGACAGGTCCGAGGGCACCTCTCCTGCCGCCTATAAAAGTGATCCCGTGGTAAATCCACCTCCGGGACAACTTTTATTAGATGTAGAATCGCCCGCAGTACAAGAAACTACTGGGGCAGCTAGCTGCTGCCATAACAGAGGTATTTAACGTCAAAGTAATGACATAAATGTACTGTGGGTGGTCAAATAAGGGTTACATTTTATTGAAAAAAAAGGTAACTTGTAAGGTTTAAGTGATGTTATATGCTGACCAAAATGAAGAAAAGAAAAATTGGTCCTGTGCTGGTAAAGGCGTGGGTTGTTGTGAAGTTGTAGTGCTATTCTAACCAATAAGACTGGAGAAAAAATTATCATGCGTGTCCCGCTGCCTAGACTGACCAGGGGTGGTCTGGAGAAAACTGTGAAGGAGAAGTGGATGGAAGGCGCGTGATCAACCGCTTGTGTCAAATTCATACAGTTTATCCATGTATAGTGGAATACATACATTGAATTAAAATACCAATAAATATATATATATATAAAAAGAGGAAGATCAATACATGTAATATATATATATATATATATATATATATATTAAAAACAACGCGACGTAGGAAATAGGTTACAAATTGAGCACTTAAAGGTTAAAAATAGAACATGCCCATGCAAGGGCAAGTGTTTAAAATCTTGCTGACGCGTTTAGAGGTTTACAAAGTCTGTGTGAACCGGTAGATAAACATACAACAGCAACATGGAAAGGGGTAGCTAGTTGAGAGGTATATATGATGAGTGAATGATTCTCTTTAGCTCTGTACCAGTCCACATTGTAGTGCTCTATGGAGAAAAGGCGAGAGATATTTCTGATTCGATTTGGGTCTGACGAACGTACCTGTCTTCAAAGCTGTATAAGAATACTGCAGCCTGTGTTCAAGGTTGGAAGTGAGGGAGCTGAGGTATCTATGGGGGTGGGAGATAAATGTTATCTCTCACCAGAGTCCTGTCACATACCAACAGGAGTCTGTAGCTGTCTCAAAACACATGAGACATCTAGCTACCCCTTTCCATGTTTCCAGAGTAGATTTTGGATGCCTCCACATAAGAATAATCTTCACACAAGATTTCTTTTGACTTTCACTCATGAACTTTTTATTTTGAATATTTGATTTCTTTCACATGTGGTTCATACCGCCTCTATTCACATTATTTTGGGTTTAATTTTCACTCATGAACTTTATATTTGAATATTTTGAATATTATATCTTTTTCATATGTGGTTCATACCGCTCTTATTCACATTATCTAATTTTGATAGCACTAATGTATTTTGTTATTTATTAGCAATTAACATATATTCACTATCCAGCGCTGCACTTTTCCTTTATACACCCCTTTCCATGTTGCTGTTGTATGTTTATCTACCGGTTCACACAGACTTTGCTCCTATCTATAAAGCTCTGATGAAGAGGTTTACCTTGAAATGTGTCAGCCAGATTTTAAACACTTGCCCTTGCATGGGCATGTTCTAATTTTAACCTTTAAGTGCTCAATTTGTAACCTATTTCCCATGTCACATAGTTTTTAATATATATATATATATATATATATATATATATATATATATATATATATATATTTACATGTATTGATCTTCCTCTTTTTATATATATATATATATAAAAATATATAATTTAATGTATGTATTCCACTATACATGAATAAACTTTATCAATTTGACACAAGCGTAGTCCTAAACCCCTTGTTGAAGTTTTTGTTGGGTGTATCAAAATCCTAAAGCAGTTAAAGGAAATCACACATCTAATTTATACAGATGTTCACTATAAAAGCACAATATGGTACATCTTGCCTTCACATTGTTGTCCACATGAAAAATCAGAGGAAACATACCGTTTTTGTATATTTTTTCAAACTGTGCTTGCTCTTCAATTCTCTGTCCAATATGGAGCACACCAAGTCTCTAAAATAGGAAACAAACGAAATTGCAAAATGCTAAGCAAACCGAACTGAAATTAAAAACAAAAAAAAAGATTCATAAAAAGGAAAATAATACTAAATAGACATAACATGTTGCATAGCAGTTCATAACTAAAATGTCAAACTTTCACAAATGTTTCTAAGTTTTTAAAAAAGCAGTAAAAGTGGCATTTCATTTTCTGTAGGTTCTAAAAACATTACACCACCTTTCAGTTTAAAATTAATAAAGGCCTCATGCATACAGGGAGTTTTTACAGTTGCTTTAAGCATCAGACGTTTTTTTTGCAGCTTTCCATGTTATTCTATGTGTCCAGGAAAACACAGGCTTTTAGGAGCTGTAAGTGGCATAGGCGCAAAAAAAAAAAAAAAAACCCAAGGCCAGCACGTTCTCAGAACCGGCGTTACAGCTGTAAAAGCATATGATGCTGGTAAAAGCTGCTAAACACGGCTTAACACTGGATACAACCGTGTTAAGCCTCATCAAGCTTTTTTATTTTTTTTTTTTTTTTTTTTTTTTTGCCACTTCAGCGATATCTTTTGAGAGACTTAATTCAACTTGAGAGTTCATCTCTGTCCCTTCTCCTTTTCACATCATTGTGGCTTAAGTCACTTTATTTATGGCAACTTTTTTTTTTTTTTTTTTCCCCCCCCATAGTGATATTATTTTATAATTAACATCAAGCTTTTACATTTATTTTTATTTGTTTCCCCCCACCATATTTTCCCCTTCCCCCTACTCCCCCCCCCCCCCCCCACCTCCCTCCCTTCCCTCACCCACCTCGGCCCTCTCTATCTATCAATATGTTCCTGCTCTGCCTTATATAATTTTCCATTGCTCATGTTGATATTATTGCCTCAGTTCTTGCGCGTGGCTCCATGACTTTTTGAAGGTTCTCCAACTGTCCCATTTTCCTTTCAACCCTGTGTCTTTTTCCTCCACCTCCTCTCTCAAACTTTCCATCCTATAGGTTTCTTCTACTGCGTCTATCCAATCCCAGATTTGTGGGCTGTCCAGTCCTTTCCAGTTCTTAGGTATAAGTCGCTTCGCTGCGTTTAAGAGATGTGGTACTAGTGATTCCCTGTATTTCGCTACCCCTTCATCTGTTCCATGAAACAGGATAACCCACGGGTCATACTCCAGTGTCTTTTTAGTAATTTCTTTTACTAAGTCTATTATCTTTACCCAAAACGTTTTAATTTTCGGACATTGCCACCAGATGTGTGCCATAGTTCCAACCTCCCCGCACCCTCTCCAACATTCAGGGGATTTTCCCGTTTGGTATCTACTTACTTTGTCTGGGGTCGCATACCAGCCTGTTAAACACTTATAATTTACCTCTGCTGTCTTCATGTCAACCGCAGAATTATGTGTCAGTTGCATTATTTTCCCTATTTTCAAAGTGCTTTTCTGTGCTCCTAATTCCCTTTGCCATTTGACAATGAATGGGGGGATCACCAGCTCGTCAGTCGTCATCAGTAATTTATATAATTTAGAAATTGTATTTCTTGTATTTTCTGCTGTGCATATCCGCTCCAGTTGTGTCAGATCTAGTTCTGATCTATTTGGTTGTGGTAACTTCTTTACAAACTGACCTAGCTGCTGATACCGCCATTCACTTATCACCATTAGCTCTTTCTTGTGTTCTAAATCGTGTAGTGTTCTTAATTTTCCGTTCTCCATTATATCCCTTAATTGTGCCCTATCGTTTTTAATCCAATTACCCCCCGTTTTTTCACTCCCTGGTGCAAACATCTCGTTATTTTTTAGCGCTATTAGAGGTGAATTAAAATCTCCGTTTAGGCTTTTGTAAACTTTATCCCAAATTCTAAAAGTTACTGCTACCTGAACCTCTTTGACAGTGATGGGAGCTTCTAGGGTATTGCGGGCCTCATCTGAGAGCTTTGGGAATGCTATTTTTGGTCTAGAAAGTTGTGTAAAGCAAAATAATATATGTAAACCGCGCTATCACTATAAGTAGCGGCCAGCACTGGAGGTGTAGTGAAAAAGCAAATGTATAAAGAATAAGTGCAGCGCTATCTAAAATAATATGTACACAACAAAAGAGTGAATAATTGCATCAAATTACATACCATACATTAACATATAGTGATATGAGTGATGAACATAAACAGTGAGTAATAAGTGACTGTTCAGAACTGAATCAAATATAAAAGTCCAGATAAAAATCCAAAAAATGCAGTCCAAATGTAAGTGAAATAATATGTGATGAGTGTATCCATAAGTGTCCAATCCAGCAAGTGACAAATAGTGAACCACCACAGACAGCACAAACTGCTTACCAGAAAGCTATGACACACACAAGCATACACTTGGTGGGTCAAACAAGCTTAGTAGTGTAATTCCAAAGGTCCCCAGTAAAAAGTAGGCAGATCAAATCTTTCCTTCTTTCAGTGAAGAGGGAGATGTGTGACCGAGGACACTGACAGTGGGGGACAGGCTTGTTTGGTGAGCTTTGCCATTCTCTGAACTTATTACCGCTGGAAAGATTTGATCTGCCTACTGTTTACTGGGGAGATCTTTGGAATTACACTACTAAGCTTGTTTGACCCACCAAGTGTATGCTTGTGTGTGTGTCAAAGCTTTCTGGTAAGCAGTTTGTGCTGTCGTGGTGGTTCACTATTTGTCACTTGCTGGATTGGACACTTATGGATACACTCATCACTTATTATTTCACTTACATTTGGACTGCATTTTTTGGATTTTTATCTGGACTTTTATATTTGATTCAGTTCTGAACAGTCACTTATTACTCACGGTTTATGTTCATCACTCATATCACTATATGTTAATGTATGGTATATAATTTGATGCAATTATTGACTCTTTTGTTGTGTACATATTATTTTAGATAGCGCTGCACTTATTCTTTATACATTTGCTTTTTCACTACACCTCCAGTGCTGGCCGCTACTTATAGTGATAGCGCGGTTTACATATATTATTTTGCTTTACACAACTTTCTAGACCAAAAATAGCATTCCCAAAGCTCTCAGATGAGGCCCGCAATACCCTAGAAGCTCCCATCACTGTCAAAGAGGTTCAGGTAGCAGTGGCAGCACTTCAAAATCGGCCAAAACCCCCGACCCTGACGACCTACCAGCAGAATTCTACAAGACCAATAGCGAGCTCCTTGTCCCCAATTTCACAACCTGCTTCTGACTATGCTGGAGGAGGGATGTCTTCCTCCCTCTATGTCGGAGGCGGTGATTGTGGCAATACCCAAAACCAATAAAGATCCTACACTATGTGCTTCCTACCACCCTATATCGCTTTTGAATGTAGACGCCAAAATAACTGCTAAAATCCTTTCAACCAGACTTAACTCGGTAATCCTCTCCCTAATTCAAGGTGATCAAACTGGGTTTATTCCGGGCAAAGGTACCGAGAGCAATCTACGCCACTTGTACATGAATATATCCCAGGCAGGGAGGGTGGATTCCCCAGGTGTCGTGGCCTCTCTAGACGCCGAGAAGGCCTTTGAGTCGGTGGAGTGGGAGTTTCTGTGGCAAGTCCTTGACCAATTTAACTTTGGTCCCAAATTTGTCTCCTGGATAAGACTGCTGTATAGACACCCCTCCACAAGATTCCGGATGAATGGTATGCTCTCACCTTCCTTTTCCATGGGTAGGGGAACTAGGCAGGGATGCCCACTGTCCCTGGGGCTATTTGCCATAGCCATAGAAGCCCTGGCCATCCTACTTAGATTTTCCCTAGCAGTTAAGGGAATAACAGTGGGTCCGCTGACAGAGAAGGTTTCCCTTTATGCAGATGATGCATTACTATACCTCCCAGACGCATCTGCATCCTTGACAGCACCCTGGAAATTATTAATTATTATGGTTCCTTCTCAGGTGTCCGGATCAACTAGACCAAAATCAACCCTTTTTTCTTTATCCCAGACCTTACCCCCACTGGCGATGGTCTCCAAATTTAGGTACTTAGGGATTGGGATCCAAAGGGACCCCTCTCTATACCTGATAGGCAATGTGTACCCGATCCTGCGTCAACTTACTGCTAGGTGCCAAACTTGGAAATCTCTACCCCCTCTCACCTGTGGGAAGAATTCTCCTCCTTAAAATGACATTTCTGCCCAAGTTCCTTTATGTATTTCGTAACACTCCCATCCGTAACTCCTTTTTTAGAAAACTAGATCAAATAGTTAAGACTTTTGACTAGGGAGGATTAGCCCCTAGGGTTGCCCGGACTACCTTACAGCTCCCTCTCTCAATGGGGGGTCGGGCACTCCCCTGTTTTAAACAGTATTACTGGGCAGCGGTTGTTACAATGGTCCGCTGGTGGTTCTCCCAACCACAATCTAACCCTTTGGTTAATTTGGAAGCGGCTATACTAGGATCATACTCAGCACTGAGTAATTTGGCGTTTAGGGGTCCCAAGGCACATCCCAATATGACAATTCCCATGCGAACAACTGTCAGGGTCTGGGGGCAAATGTCTGCGAAACTCAATGGTCCCAATACCATCTCCCCATACACACCACTGTGGGGCAATCCTAAATTAGACCACCTACAGTAGGTCCCAGATCCGGCCTTATGGGCTAGATATAAGATTAAGGTTGTACAACCTTTCAGACTGCAGAGGGGGACTCTCTCCCCTGGGTCTCTTCGCGCTGGCGATTGAGCCCATGGCGGCTCTCCTCCATGCCTCTCCCAGAATTCAGGGGGATTGTAAGGGGCTCTCGGCAGCAAAGGGTGTCGCTCTATGCGGATGACACCCTGTTGCACCTTAAAGACGACGGGGTGTCACTTCCGGCAGCCCTTTCCCTAATAAACAGATTTGGGCACTATTCTGGGATATGTATAAACTGGGGGAAGTCTGTTCTATTTCCCCTCCACCCCGGAGGAGCCGCTCCACTGACAGACGGGCAGCTGCGCAGGGTCACACAGTTTAAATATCTTGGGTGGTAATACACCGTGATCTGGGTCATTTTATTAACCTCAACCTTAACCCGGTGGTCACCCATTTGACCCAAAAATGCAACGTGTGAAAATCCTTGCCCCTATCACCGGTGGGACGGGTGAATCTAGTGAAAATGTCGGTCCTCCCCAAATTTACATACCTTTTCCGTCAAACCCCTGTCCCTATACCTCAAATTTTTTTAAAGAAACTCGACAGTATTATCACCTCCTTTATCTGGGGCGGGAGATAGCTAGAACGACGCTCCAACTGACTCTCACGCTGGGGGGGGCTTGCCCTACCCGGCTTCCTTAAATATTACTGTGCTGCGGTCCTGGTTACACTCAGGTGGTGGCTATCCGAGGCTCCGACTAACCCTGCATCCTCTTTGGAGGCGGTGTTGGTGGGATCCTCTGCGGAGCTTAGGAGCTTGATATATGGGGGCCCCCGTTCCAACCCGGCCATAACCATACAGATGCGTACAACCCTGAAGGTATGGGACACAGTTAATAAGCGGTTGGCGAATCCGGAGACCTGGTCCCCAGCCACTCCCCTTTGGGGGAACCCTCGCCTACCCCACTTCCACTCCATCCCGGACCCTGGAGTCTGGGCTGGACGTGGAATTTCCACATTGAAGGACATTACTATACGGGGGCAACTGCTACCCTTCGACGTTCTGAAGGCGCAATATGACCTCCCGAACTATATGTTCTTTAGGTTCCTTCAATTGAGGCATGCCTGCCGGGCACAGTTCCCTGCCCCGGTAAACCTGGAGGGGTCACCACTAGAGGAAGCATTACGCTCAAAGGAGGAGAGAAGCACACTCTCAACCCTATACAGTATACTGGCTACGCAGGACACGTCTAAAGTGTCCCACTTGTTTAATCAATGGCAGTCTGACATTGAGGAGCTCACTGCGGAGGACGGTATCCAACAGTACCTGCCCCTGACGGTCTCAGCTAGGGACAGGTTCACTCAGATTAAGTTTCTCCACCGAGTGTACTACTCACCGGCACGATTAGCTAGAATATACCCTGACAGACCGCCCACCTGCCATAGATGTGACTCCCCGGACGCAGATTTCTTCCATGTAGTCTGGTCTTGTCCCCGGTTGGTTGACTTCTGGAGGGAGGTGTGGGCAGACATTAATAATATAGGAAAACTGGCAGTCCCTTTCAGCCCGATACCTCTTCTTCTGGGTATATGTGATTTCTTGGAAATTGCCTGGGGCAAAAAATTGTTTGCATTTTAGACCACCATGTATGCACGCAAGGCCATCCTTCTCCACTGGAACCAGGCCCTCCCTCCTACAAAACAATTGTGGCAATCACTGATAAACTCGGCTCTGCCACTTTACAAGATGACGTATCTTGGTAGGAATTGTCCTAAGAAATTTGGGAAGATTTGGGAGGATTGGGTGGAGGCGAAACACTTGACCATTGATTGATTCCTGGAGTAGGAAGTTGCTCTATGTCTCCGCACAGGATGACCCATGGGGTCACGACCTGATGATCCCATACTTACCCTGTGAATGTTTGATCTTACTTCTAACTGGCTAAGGTACACCTGTTGTAAGTTAAATATATCCTTACTGATTTTGTTCTTCCATATGGATGACTGTCTAAGTCTCTTTGACACCTGATAATGTTTGTTTGTTTGTTTTTGAAACATAAAATAAAAAGTTTTTGTTAAAAAAAAAAAAGGTTGTACAACAAATTATGTCGGGGGGTAGAATTCTCCCCTATTAAAACGCTGAAGACCAACTTCCAGCTTCCCTCAAAGATGTTTTTCCGATACCTACAATTGCGACATGCGGTGCAGGCACAGTTCCGAGAGGGGGTTATCATACAGTCCCATGGAGTAGAGAGTTTCCTGATTTCCAGAAACATAGACCTCATCCTTTCCTCCATGTATCTTCAGATATCATGTGAAAGATCTAATGGGGGGACCAAACTGTACAATAAATAGAAGGAGGATTTGCCTGCCCTTGCTGGTGACGATTGGGAAGAAGGGATTCAACAGTATATTCCCCAGCAAGGGATAGGTATATCTAACACAAATTCCTTCACAGGGCATACTACACGCCGCATAGACTATCTAGAATTTACCCGACTTAAACGGATAGATGCCCCAAATGCAATACTGAACTGTACCTTTCTACATGTTGACTGGTCTTGCCCTGTTATACAACAATTCTGGTCGAAGGTGGTAGATGTTATTAACTCAGTGGGCCATCTGCATATAGGACTGAATCCAATTGTTCTGCTTCTGGGAGTATGTGACAATGTTAAACCCAACACACATATGTTCTATACCTTGTTATATGCTAGAAAAACTATTTTAACTAAATGGAAGCAGCCCGAGTCTCCCACGGTTTCCCATTGGAGAGCCCTGGTGAACTCCACGTTGCCACTCTATAAACTCACATATATAAACCGTAAATGCCCCAAGAAGTTCGAAAAGATCTGGGGGGCATGGGCTAAGAAATCAAGACCCGGCCGCCCTGATCGTACTCCTGGCGCGTTCCCCCTCTCTTCTACCTTTTCTTCCTCCCGTCCCAAAACTAGAGTCATTAGATATCTGTTAGCATCCTAGTACAACTCACACGCTATAGTACTAGTGAGTATATCATAATACTCTGGACTAATATGAGCAACAATGTCTTTAATCAACTGCTGTAAAGTATATTTGTAATATGATCCATGCACAATTCTATACCAAGATATTTAATTGTCTCATATATGACACTATTCACGTAGATTGTATATATGCATTGTACAGCCGCAATAAGCTTTTGTATGCATACACGTTTCTCCTTTTGGAAACAAAAACTTTTCTGTTAAAAAATAAATAAATAATAATAAAAAAAAAAAAAAAGTGTAGGCTTGAAGGTCTTTGTTTTGAGAAGAAATCACATGTGTTAAATTTAATACCTAGTTTGTTTTCATAAGTCTATAAAGCCACGGAAAGCTATTTACTAAGCCGTCATGAAGTATCGAGATTGGTATTTTGTAACAAGAGCTTGTGGTAAAATTTATCATCAATTGTATATTTGATATTTGAAGTTATATCTTTGTATTATCACCAAATATATTTGATATTATTTTACACTGAATTTCTGGTTAATAAATATATATATTTTAGCACATCGCTGTATTCACTCGTCTTCAAACTAGCATGGATAAACAAACTTGATTTGGTTGATTTGTGGAAAGACGTAAAAAATCTAATGATTTTTGCATAATTCCATAAATAGAATACTGTTAATATTTCAGTATAAACATCTGACACTACTAAAGGCAAGTTTTTACAGCCGCTCTTTCCTGGCATTTGTGGTGGCTTTGCAGCTTGTTTTTTTTTTTTTAACGCCCTGTGTTCACGAGGCGAAAGGGTTTTAGTACTCATCGTAAAAGCCTTTTCTTTAAGTCTTTTCTTCTCAGGAAGCCTTCAACCTTCAGATTTTATTGCTTATATAGGAGGATTGGACACTGGACAAAAAAAAAGCCCAGTGCAACACCCCCCCCCCCCCCCCATTACCGGCAAGCCTCCATTTTGTAGCAAAGCAGTACTGCACTGAGGGTCAGGACCAATGGGTCCATTAATGGACTCCAAAAAAAGGATTACATGTAAATACAGACAAACAAAAGACAAACTTGTTACATAGTTCCCTGTAGGAAGCTTCCGATATGTGTAAAGGTGAAACCTCTGTGTGTACATAGCGGAGAGAAATAAATAGCGTAAAATAGAAATAGAATCTCTCTGGCAATCAGCTATACACAAACTTGAATACAATTATTTACTTGCCAAAGCATTTGTACAACTAACCCTGTGAATTACATAGCTCTGCTCAACCACACAGCAAGTGATTTACCTACCTCCTGGTTCAGCTTTACTGCTTTGTATATCATCTGCTTGCTAACATGGAGTAGTGACCTAGGAAGTGGAATTGCTGAAATAAGTGTGTCACAAGCCAGGCTGTGCAGTGTAGCAGATGTGTGTAAATCACAAAACTGGCTCTACAGTATTGCAAACCCTTTGACAGTAAACTTTTAATTATTTGTCTGGAGTGCTACTTTAAAAGCTCTATCATAATTGAGACTTTGCTACAGAAAAAGAAGTTGCAAAGTAATTTTGACTTTGCTTATACCAAATATTTTAAATAGCAATATTGTTACTTTTCAAAGATAAAATATACACAGCTATGAGAGATGAATACAGTGGAACCTTGGTTAACGAACGGTTAACGAGCATTTTGAAAGACAAGCAATTTTTTTTTTAAATCCTGACTCAGTTTGCGAGTGTTGTCTCGCAATACGAGCAGAATTCAAGCTAATGTGGTGTGCAGTACCGCATTTGGACAGAGTTTCGGAAATACTCTGAAATACTCCGTTCCCGAGTGTTTCCGAGTTCAGCCGAGCAGTCCCTGAGTATTTCCGAGGCTCTCTGGCGCCCCCCCCCCCACCTCTGGCCACATGTGATATTGCATGCAATAGAAGTCAATGCGGAACTAATTATCTTCTTTTCCATTGACTTCTATGGGGAAACTCACTTTGATATGCGAGTGCTTTGGATTACAAACATTCTCCTGGAACGTATTATGCTCGTAATACAAGGTTCCACTGTACATGGACATGAAGATCACAGTATACAATTTTGATTCAACAACTGCTAGGCAGTCACCCATGTTTTCTATGTAATAACACTCATGTGATCTTTGTGTATTAGATATGCTAGACAATTTGATATTTTAGCACTTTTTTAGCCTATATTCCACATAGCCACAAACATTTTTTTTAAAACTAAATTGAAAGTAAAAGTAAAGACAAACAACATACTTGTAATTGTGCTTGAAGAGAACGGTGTGCCAAGAGACTCTGGATAACATTCGTACGATCCAAGCAGTCCATACAGTTACTTCTGAATACTCCATCTTGCTGCAATAACACCTTCCCTTCAGAGTCCACTAAAAAGTAGCTTCAAGGAAAACAGATACATAAATAAAACATTTCAATCTCCATACTGTTTTCACATTTACATGTGCAGGACCAGATATAAAAAATAGGATTTTTTGAACTCACCGTAAAATCCTTTTCTCTGTAATTCACCGACCGACACAGCTCCTCTCTGTAACAAATGGTTTGTTAGCCCTTGCCTTATCACTAGGAGAATACCAGGCATAGTTGTAATACAACACTCAGAACTCTTAGTTCCGCCCAGGGGGCGGTCCCTTGGGTAACGACCCTCCTGTCTGCAGTCAGACCTCAGTACGTCAACAAGCAGTATAACAAAGATAAAAGGAGGGGCGGGTGCTGTGTCGGTCGGTGAATTACAGAGAAAAGGATTTTACGGTGAGTACAAAAAATCCTATTTTCTCTTATATTCACCGACCGACACAGCTCCTCTCTGTAACAAATGGGACGTCCCCAAGCAGTGCCAAGCGAGGGGTGGGAAAACAGCATAAAAACTTCATCCACCGTGGCAAGTGGGAACTAGTGAAACTTTACCCACAAAAAAACAACAGTGCTGGAAAAACCACCACAAAAATCAGGGTATCCTCAACAGGAGTGATCACCCAAAACCGCATCAAACTGCGGAAGTAATGCAACAGTGCATTAACATAACAGTATTGTGTTTTTATCGAAAAACCAGTAAAAAACTGAAAATATATATTGCATATTCAATTGCAACTACATGGCCGCCTGCAAAACTTTGCAGCCAAAACAGGCATCAACTGATGCACCGACATCTACCTTGCAGAACTTGGTAAACGCGTGGACAGACGACCAGGTAGCCGCTTTACACACCTGAGCGGCAGACGCTTGGTGTCGGAAAAAAGACATGTTTGATTGCCCTTGAGGAGTGGGCCGTGACCGGAAAGGGGGGCATCTGCCCCTTCAAGGCGTAGGCTTGTTCTACATACTGTCCGATCCACCTGGAAATGGCGGCCGACGAGACCGCCATGCCTTTCTTTGGACCAGCTACCGAAACAAAACAGTGAGTCCGACTTCCAAAAAGGAGCCGTGGCAGACAAATACACCTCAAGAGCCCGAAGCACAACCAGAGCGTGAAGGGCCACCTCCTTAGGGTGCTTCGGCTTAGGACACAGAGATGGCAATACAATGTCCTCATTGATATGAAAAGCCGAGACCACTACGGTAGAAAAGACGGTTGCGGACACAACACCACCTTACCCTTGTGGATAACCAGATAGGGCGACTTGCAAGCCAAGACCGCCAGTTCCGAAACCCTCCTGGCCGATGTGATGGCCACTAGGAAGACCACTTTCAGGGAAAGAGTCAACAGGGGAATCTCCCTGATATTTTCAAATGGCGGTTTTTGTAGCGCCAACACCCGGTTCAAATCCCAAGGGAGTAGCGGTGGACGCACCTGAGGGACTACATGTCGTACAACCTGAACGAAGGTACTCACTGAGGAGTGAGATGCCGGGGGGGGGGGGGTCGCTGAAAAAAGACAGCTAAGGCTGAAATTTGTCCTTTAATGGTGCTTAATGCCAATTTCTGGTCTACTCCTTGAAGAAACAGCAAGATCCTAGATATGGAAAAGGAGCACGGATGCCATCCTTTCTCCTCACACATGGAGATGTAGGCCTTCCAGGTACGATGGTATATCTTCCGAGAAGAAGATTTCCGTGCTCTCAACATAGTTTGGATCACTGAGTCCGACAGACCCCGGTTCCTCAACACCTGGCTCTCAATAACCATGCCGTTAAAGTCAGCGATAGTAAAGCAGGATGGAGAATCAGACCTTGAGACAGAAGGTCCTCTCGCAGCGGCAGTCGTCAGGGAGCGTCTGCTAACCAGACGCACCAGGTCTGCGTACCAGGGACGCTGCAGACAATCTTGGGCAACCAGTATCACTGGGATCCCCACAGCTTCCACTCTGCGAAGCAGACGTGGTAACAGTTTCAGTGGAGGTAAGGCGTAGATCAGCTTGTACTGATCCCACGGAGCCACCAGTGCATCCGACGCGTCGGCCCACGGATCTCTTGTCCTGAACAAGAATCTTGGCACCTTCCGATTGATACGGGAGACCAGCAGATCCACGTCTGGTGTGCCCCACCTCAGGCACAGTAACCTGAATGTCTCCGGATGCAATGACCATTCCCCAGGGTCCAGCACCTGTCAACTCAAATAGTCCGCCTGCCAGTTCTCCACTCCCGGGATGTAAATGGCTGACAGGGCCGGTACGTGTCGCTCTGCCCACCGATGTATGTGAGCGACCTCCCGTGCAGCGGCTGAGCTTCTTGTCCCCCCCCTTGGTGATTGACGTATGCCACGGCCGTGGCGTTGTCTGACTGGATCCTGATCGGACGCCCTTGCAGTCTCATCGACCATGTAGAGAGACCGATTTCCCAGACTGAATCAGCGGGGACCTCAACCACCAGATCAGTGAGTATATGTCTGACTGGCTCACCTGGATCTGTCGATCCAGGGACAACTGAGATTTGTCCCATTTTGTCAAAATCTTCTTCTGCAGGACTCTGGTGTGGAACTGGGCATAAGGTACTGCCTTGAAGGAGGCTACTATGAGTCCCAGTACTCGCATGCAAAAGCGGAGCGACCACTTGTGGTTCATCCGCTGTTTTACCACAGATCTGAGAGTCTGCAATTTGTATGAAGGGAGAAACACTCTCGCTTCCCTGGAGTCCAGCCGCAAGCCTAGGTACTCCAGACGCTGGGTCGGCACAAACCTAGACGATCTTCCGCCGCAGTATTAGACGAGGATGTGGCGATCGATCACCAGGCAGACCCTGCAAGAATTTGATTGGCTGTTGAACCTAATGAAGTCATCATTAGGTTTAACAGCCACTCAAATTCTTGCAGGGTCTGCCTGGTGATCGCCACATCCTCGTCTAATACTGCGGCGGAAGATCGTCTAGGTATTGCATGATCGCGATCCCATGTTGCCGTAGCAATGCCAACACTGGAGCCAATACCCTGATAAAGACTCGGGGGGCTGAAGCCAGACCAAAGGGAGAAGCCACTAACTGGTAGTGGGCTTCCCCGACTGTAAACCGCAGCAACTTTTGATGCCGAAGGCATATGGGTATGTGCAGGTACG
The DNA here is from genome assembly GCA_028564925.1 of Lithobates sylvaticus. Taxonomy (NCBI): domain Eukaryota; kingdom Metazoa; phylum Chordata; class Amphibia; order Anura; family Ranidae; genus Lithobates; species Lithobates sylvaticus. The sequence goes on from CM053030.1 coordinate 328,948,426, forward strand.
CATCCTGGATGTCTAAGGATGCCAGGGAGTCCCCTTGATGGAGTGCAGCGACTACTGAGCGAACTGATTCCATTCTGAACCTCTACACTTTTACAAAGTGATTGAGGGCTTTTAGGTCCAAGATCGGCCGTACCCCTTCCTTCTTGGGAACCACAAACAGATTTGAGTAGAATCCCTGGAAGCGTTCCGATACCGGAACCTGTAAAATCACCCTGCACTTCAGCTAATCCCTTACCGCCCCCAAGAGGGCCTCCCGGCGAGCCGGGGATACGGGCATGCTGGAGGGGGAAGAAACTGTTTGGCGGCCAAGAGAGAAACTCTTGTAGCCTGTGGAAATCAGATCACAGACCCATTGGTCGGACAACCGTGAGGACCACCGCGCTACAAACTCCCGAAGGCGACCCCCCGCCTGAGATATGGGTGGGGGCAAACCTTCATGCGGTAGCACTTTTATTTGCAAGCTTGTCAGGCTTGCGGTTCCAGGGACGTCATTGATCGTCCGTGGACGTCCTGTCGGGCTGGAACGTTTTGTCAAAGCTCCGGGCGGACGAAAAAGACGTTTGTGAGAGGAAAAGGAGGGCCCTTGCCTACGGCGTGGCTCCTTAGCCTTCCTGGCCTGTGGGAGTAGTGTACTCTTACCACCGGTGGCCAAGGAAGGGAAGATCCGTCAGGGCTTTTTTGGATGCCTGGTAAGCAGAACAGCGCAAGTATCCAGGGCCGCGTCACAGATGTACTTAAGGCCTTGCACTAGTTGGTCTGCTAGTTCCACGCAGACAGGAGAAGCCTGTTGCTCTCCCAATTCGCGGTGCAAACGTTTTGCCCACTCAGTCAGTGTCTGCGACACAAGTGCGGATGCCAGTACTGGTCGCACGGCTGACCCCACCACCGTAACCGAGGAACGAGCTACTGCCTCGGCCTTCCTGTCCGTGGGATCCTTGAATGCAGGAGTCCCTTCAACCGTGATTACTTTATTTAACCTGGATACTGGGGTGTCCATGACCGGAGGAGCCGACCATCTTTTGAGAAGGCTCTCCTCAAAAGGGTAACGCACCGTCATGTATTTGGGGACCGAAGGTCCGTTGCGGGCAACCCCATTCCCTGTAAATTAACTTGTCAAAATAAGTCAGATACGGGAACGCCTTAGGTGAACATGCTGGCTTGCAGGACCCAAAAGGGACCGGTACATCAGCAGAGGAATCTGCTGGCTCTTGAATCTTCAGGGAATCACGCACAGCTGTGATAAGTGCGCCAACAATCGCTTTGTCGCACGAGGACGGGGACTCATCCTCCTGTCCGAAACGGCCCTGGTCAGCGTCATCTGACAAGACAGAGCAGGGGTCACCAGCCTCAGCAGGACCAGAGTCTGCGTCAGCGCTCTCCCCAGAGGGGGGCAGGGGCCTCTTTAGTGCACCTTCTTCCCACGCACTGCCTCCATCTTGGCAACGAGTAAATTGAGGACAGCCGTCAGGGTGTCCATGGGTACTGCGCAATCCGCAGGTGACCCGGTTATAATTGCCTGGATTTCGGGGGAAGAAACACCAGTTTCTGAAGCCATGCTGACCCTATCCCGTCTGCCACCCGAAGTGGACTTAGGACAGTGACAGTCCCACCCTCCGTGCTGCCGCTGACTGAGGGGCTCTTTCTGCCGGACTCACCACCCTAAGGAGTTCTGCGCTGTCCACAAGCAGTGCCCGTCGTCCCCGAGTGCTCCCAAGTGCAGAGGAAACAAAAACTGTGTCTGTGTCAGCCGCTAGAATGAGCACTAAAAAGTTTTAGAACTGTGCTCTTGCTTCAATAAAATGGCTGCCCAGCGTCCAGTACACAGACAGGAAACACAGGGAAAATGGCTGCGAGAATACATGAGTCATGCTGCTGCTAGAGAACACTGAGAATGTGTTCAGACTTCCAGAAAATGGCCGCCAGTGTCCTGAATAGATCACTTGGAAAATGGCCGCTGGAGTCCATGAAGGCAAGCTGGCCTCGCCCACACCTAAAATGGCCGCCAGCAGCTCCATGAGGTACAGAAAGCAAAGATGATAGCAGAAACACAGCACCAGACCACAGCAGATCCTCACAGGCACCTTCCGGGAGCATAACCCACAGGACCCAGGACACCCCCAGCCAGCCAGCATCTCAGGTGAGAGCCCACAAAGATCCCTGTATATACAGACATACACCGCTCAGCAGCCACATGCAGCACCCCACCAGGGAGGGGGGGAGGGAAGATAGGGACTGGAGAGGTTAGAGAGGGAGGAGAGGAACCCCCGAATAGACCTCCCAGGGAATGCCCAGCTGCTCAGCCCCACCGAGGCAGGGAGAGCTGTACTTACCAGTCCTGAAGAGCTGGGAGACATTCCACTGCAGAACTACTCACTGATCAGTACAGGGTAGCTACTGGCCTCGGCATACTGTGACGCAGACATCAGTAGCCCGGTCATATGTACGCCCCGGAGCATAAAAGCTCACCGACGAACTCTGGAGCTGAGGTTTCGTCGTGGCCTGCCGAGCCGTAGCTGCGACCTGCACACGCTCGATGGCCGGACTGGGGAGACTACAAGGATAAGGGTATTCAGCCTGTCACCCAGCCGGCTGTTGATAGTAGATCACAGGATCAGTCATCTTGCGCAAAAAGCCAAAGCTTCAGCATAAAAAAAAACACGGACCGATGGGCCCGCAGGGTTCCTAGGTCTTTCTCCTTTACTAGGCAAAATAAAACTCTGGTCTGTCTGCAGACAGGAGGGTTGTTACCCAAGGGACCGCCCCTGGGCGGAACTAAGAGTTCTGAGTGTTGTATTACACTCAGTATTGTTGTATTACAACTATGCCTAGTATTCTCCTAGTGATAAGGCTAACAACCCATTTGTTACAGAGAGGAGCTGTGTCGGTCGGTCGGTGAATATTAGAGAAAAAAGTCTAGATACAGCAACGCCCAATTGTAGTGCACATTACGGCATTCATTTTTACATGTATTAATAAACATTAAAAAACACGTCAATACATGTGTTTTTTTTTTCTCATGAATTGTAATATACCGGTAGGTGAGAACATTTCAAAATTGTGCTTCCCTGTGTAATATAGACAATAGATGATTTTGCGCTAAACCGTGGTACTAATAATTCTAATTAAAAATGCATAATCATAAATGATAAATAAATTGGATATAAATCAATATACATAAATTTGATAATAGTGCATAATAAATATAAAGAGAAGTGGAAAGTCTACATCACGATGGTGAAAACGGTGTCTAAAAATAACTCAATATATAACACCGAGTGTATAAAGTGCATTCAATTACTAGTGCATCCAATTAATAATGTCCTGTGGGTGTATTACTAGTGGTAATAAATAACAGGTATCAATGCCCTACGGACAGAATATTGCACAAGGTGATAATAACATTAAAAACTCATAGTAATGTCCATGCAGTGAGATGGATAAAGGTGACAATAAAGAAGTGTCCGTTGATCCACAGACGTCTGGTGTATCACAACTGGATCAAAGTGAATGGCTATGGCCACTCTGGACTTCTTGGTGAAAGACGGAAAGTGGGTGCAGACAAATAAAATCCCAAACTGATACTCCCTAGCCTCTCACCTTAAGGCGGTTGTTTCAAGGCACTGAAAAGATTAGGGCTTTATCCAGACTCCTCTCCTCCACTCCATCCAAAAAAAGGGGGTAGGTAATTGGGTTCTATTACAGATGATTTTCCTCCAATGCCTCCACTAAATTCCTGTGTCTGCTCACTGGCCTCTCACATTTATGCAGGAACCATCCCAAACAACGCTATCCAGCGGGGTGAACCTCTCATGAAATGGGGGTGAAGCACAAGAAAAGAAGGGTGGGGGGGGGGCCCAATGGTGAAGTACGTTTGGATAAAAAACTCTTTATTAAAAAACAAATTGCATCCTTACATTCATGTAGATAAGATTCAGCATATACAAGCGACTAGCGCCAGTTACACATCACTTCCGGTATCCTCCGGTCTCCTCCAATCAGATCAATCCCTACCGGTTACGTCATGCCCTCGTGACTTCATCAGGGGAACCTGATTGGCTGTGAGAAGTTATCATTTATATAGTGTGAACCGGATATGGAGCGGCTGCCATTTTGCAGAGGTGCGCGGATGTAAACAAACCGCGGCCATTTTGTTGTGGTCCTGTATCGGTTTATTATAGCAAATGAATGTAAGGATGCAATTTGTTTTTTAATAAAGAGTTTTTTATCCAAACGTACTTCACCATTGGGCCCCCCCACCCTTCTTTTCTTGTGCTTCACCCCCATTTCATGAGAGGTTCACCCCGCTGGATAGCGTTGTTTGGGAGGGTTCCTGCATAAATGTGAGAGGCCAGTGAGGAGACACAGGAATTTAGTGGAGGCATTGGAGGAAAATCATCTGTAATAGAACCCAATTACCTACCGCCTTTTTTTGGATGGAGTGGAGGAGAGGAGTCTGGATAAAGCCCTAATCTTTTCAGTGCCTTGAAACAACCGCCTTAAGGTGAGAGGCTAGGGAGTATCAGTTTTGGATTTTATTTGTCTGCACCCACTTTCCGTCTTTCACCAAGAAGTCCAGAGTGGCCATAGCCATTCACTTTGATCCAGTTGTGATACACCAGACGTCTGTGGATCAACGGACACTTATTTATTGTCACCTTTATCCATCTCACTGCATGGACATTACTATGAGTTTTTAATGTTATTATCACCTTGTGCAATATTCTGTCCGTAGGGCATTGATACCTGTTATTTATTACCACTAGTAATACACCCACAGGACATTATTAATTGGATGCACTAGTAATTGAATGCACTTTATACACTCGGTATTATATATTGAGTTATTTTTAGACACCGTTTTCACCATCGTGATATAGACTTTCCACTTCTCTTTATATTTATTATTATGCACTATTATCATATTTATGTATATTGATTTATATCCAATTTATTTATCATTTATGATTATGCATTTTTAATTAGAATTATTAGTACCACGGTTTAGCGCGAAATCATCTATTGTCTATTTTACTTGTGGCTTAGTGTTCACCATTAGATTTTGCAGCTCACTTAAGAATTTTTATTCTAGGATTTAGGTACTTTTAACTCATCCTCTAGGGATTCTACATTTGGTCACACGTGTCACTTTTTTCTAGTTCCAAGAAGCGCGAGGGTCACCTCTTTTATATTTCCCTGTGTAATATACTGCAGAAAAACACATCTATTATCACGTAATCACATTTGTTTCTAATGCATGGGTACACATCTAGATGGACTGTCTTTTTTTTTCAACCAAACTATGGAAATATGTAACATCCAGCTAACACAATGGATAATTCCAGCCTCCTAGCTATCAGTCTGATAACCTTGATTACTCACACAGTTAGAGAATACTCTAGGCCTCTGCCACACTTCTGGACTGCTCGCTCTAAGGTCTGACCTCCTGCTTGTTCCAAGTCAAAAGACACATATGGATATACTCACTCAGTAGTGTGTGCAGTGTTAAATAAACCGTAAATACACCTATGGTACTAGAGGGTACCTGTGGTGCTAGAGGGTTGTAGCAACCCGTTGATGAATAATATCCTCTCTTAACTCTGCACTCCTATCAAACCCCTGTTTTTATCACAGTCTGCATGCTTGTTGCAGGTCAGTGACTCAAATATTGAAGCCAGAGGGTCAGCATAGAAGTCAAGCACCAGCATTTTCAGAAGGGATCAACACTTGAAGCCACCTTTCCTTTATGTAATGAGGTGATTGGAAACAAAAGAAAGAAGATGCCGCGTGTGCTGTGAGCAACTAGGTATTATTATTAGACAGCATATCAAGTGCAAAAGCTTACAGTAACACAAACTTGAAAATCAGTGCTTGTTCACACAGGTTTCTACAATGCTGCATTTAGATGCCTACAGTATACAATTTTGTACACATCTAAATGCAACTACACAGTAAACAATGAGGCCATAGACACAGTTAATGCTACAAGTAGAGGAGTGCTGTGTTTAGCTACAATTCTTTATTTGCAAGTATGCACAAAAATGTGTGTAAATGCATGCATAAGTCAACAGAACTGCACACGTCTAAATAAGATTACTTTCGCCATGTATTTTACGCTGGATCTTCTGCTAGCCCTGCCAGCAATAACCCACATTCCATGCAGAAAATACACATATGCCCAAGTAAATGAAGACTAAAACGTATGCTGAGAAAAATGTTCATTAAAGTCAGTGGTTAAACCACCACAAATATTCTCATCCTACTAAAAAGACAAAACAGTAGAAAGATAATTTGAAGATGGATAAAAGGCAGATCATTCACATGATTTGCAATACAGCTAATGAGAATTACATTTAGGAGAACATGGTTATAACTGTGAGTAGTTCAAAATTAGTTAATGCTCTGTATTTTGGGAGAACATTTGCAAATTGCTGTGAAACAAAAAACATCAAAGTACAAATGGTTTTATTCAGAAAAAATAATAATTTGGTACAAAATAATTTAAACTTAGAATTTTATTTTGTATAAAACATTTTAGATGTGGTAACCATAAAGAGCACATTTAAATTCTCTTACAGCACCACCGAGGAATTAAGCTAGGATTCTAGACTAAGGGTTGGTGATCTGGCATCTGATTCACAAGCAGGTCCAAAGCAACATGCTTTCACATATTTTCAAGTTTGTTTTTGGTGCTAGTGTGTATAACCACTTTAAGACCAGGCCTTTTCCGTAACTTTTTGTTTACAAGTTTAACCACTTGCCGACCAGGCCATAGCCGAAAGACAGTTACAGCGCGGTCGGCTTATTCTGGGTGGACGTCCGTGAGAAGTCCTCCCAGAATCTTGCTCTCGCGCACACGCACCCGGGAACATCCATGACCGCTGGGTCCTGAGGACCCGGCACATCACGGATCATGGTAAACGGCTGCTGATAGCGGCCGTTTACCGCGTGATCACTCCGTCAAATGAAGAATCACTTGTAAACAAACCGGCGTCACGTCATGACGCCAGTTCCTCCCTCCCTTCTCTGTACCGATCAGTACAGTGAGAGGAGAGCAGGGGAGAGGTGGAGAGATTGAAGCAGCGCTTTGCGCTGGATGTGTAGTGCACACAGTGCTGCTCAGTGCCAATACTTTTCGTGTGAAAAAATGGACAAAAATTTCATATGGGTACAGTGTTGCATGACTGAGTAATTGTCATTCAAAGTGTGAGAGCACCGAAAGCTGAAAATTGGTCTGGTTAGGAAGGGGGTTTAAGTGCCCAGTGGTCAAGTGGTTAAATCAGTATTTTTTTGCTAGAAAATTACTTAGAACCCCTAAACATTATAGATTTTTTTTTTTTAGCAGAGACCATGGAGAAGAAAATGGTGATCATTGCAATATTTTATGTCACACTGTATTTGCACAGCGGTCTTTCAAACAGATTTTTTTTTGGAAATATTTTATTATATCTTTTCATGTGACAACACTGAAGAAATTACACTTTTCTATGTAAAGTAGTAAATTGTATAACAGTGTAAATTTGCTGTCCCCTCAAAATAACTCAACACACAGCCATTAAAGATATAATAAAATATTTACAAAAATGTGAGGGGTGTACTCAATTTTGTGAGATACTGTATGATAAACATGCATTTCATTTCTTTCGCATTGTTAGTTTGGAAAAAATTCAACTTACCCAAAGTCATCTTGTATTTCAGCAACTTGATCTACCAAAATCTGCAAGCGGTCCCAACGCATTCTGCTGCATTCTTTATGGAAATCAAATGCATAATATCTGAAAAAATTATTCAAAAAAAATAAAAAAATTGTGAATCCCGTTACCAAAAAAAATTCAAAAATCAGGTAAAAGAAAAAAAAAAAAAAACATATTTATCGGCATATAACACGCACTTTTTCCCCCCTTAAAATCAGGGGAATATCGCGGGTGCGTGCTATACGCCGATCCCCCGCTGATTGTGAGCGGAGAAGCGACACCGCCGATATCTATACATAGCCGAGTGTACTCGGCTAGTTCCGATCACAGTCACGCCCAGTCCCGCTCTATAATGGACATAACACAGGGACTGGGCGTGACTGAGTGGAGCTATCCGAGCCTAGCCGAGTACACTCGGCTATTGTATGTATAAGGGCGGCACTCGGCTCTGCTTACAGTCACGCCCAGTCCCACCATTGGACCTATGTTATGTCCATCATAGGGCGGGACTGGGCGAGACTACGAGCGGAGCCGAGATATACAGGACCGGCTCTGTGTATCTCGGCGGCGCCATTTTCAAACTGCAGTGACACTGACATGTCATTGCAGTTTAACTGCAGCCTGGGCAAGGCTGCAAATGACACTGAGAAGGCTGCAGATGGACACTGACAAGCATGAAGATGGAGACTGATAAGGCTGCAAATGACACCGACAAGGCTGCAAATGACACCGACAAGGCTGCAAATGACACCGACAAGGCTGCAAATGACACCGACAAGGCTGCAAATGACACCGACAAGGCTGCAAGGCTGCAAATGTCAATGACAAGGCTGCAAATGACACAGACAAGGCTGCAAATGACACCGAAAAGGCTGCAAATGACACCGAAAAGGCTGCAAATGACACCGAAAAGGCTGCAAATGACACCGAAAAGGCTGCAAATGACACCGAAAAGGCTGCAAATGACACCGAAAAGGCTGCAAATGACACCGACAAGGCTGCAAATGACACCGACAAGGCTGCAAATGACACCGACAAGGCTGCAAATGACACCGACAAGGCTGCAAATGACACCGACAAGGCTGCAAATGACACCGACAAGGCTGCAAATGACACCGACAAGGCTGATTAGAGAGCTGAATGCATGGCTAAAGACCTGGTGTAGGGAGGAGGGATTTGGGTTTCTAGAGCACTTTTCATTGGGGTCCAACCTATATGCTAATGACGGTTTGCACTTGAATGGAAGGGGGTCTGCTGTGCTGGGGAAGAGGTTTATGTGAAGGCTGGAGGAGTATTTAAACTAGGATTGAGGGGGGAGGCTGAACTAGAATTATATCGGGCAGACAGGTTAGCTAGGGGTCTGACATTAATGGAGGGTGGAATGGGAATAGATGGGGGGAGGGTTATGGCAGGTGACAGGAAATTTCCCATGTTGCAAACTGCCATTGAAAACTACAGTGCCATCTGTACTACTAAAAATGATATGAAAAACACCAGAGCAAAATGTAGTAATGCATTAAAGTGTTTGTTCACCAATGCCAGAAGTCTGCCAAGCAAAATAGGTGAGTTGGAAGCTCTGGTGCATGAGGAGAGCTGTGATGTAATTGGTATTGCTGAAACTTGGCTTCAATCTTCACATGACTGGGCTATTAATATTCCTGGCTATGCACTCTTAGGGTCTGTCTCTATGTGAGAAGGGATCTCAAAGCAAGCGTGAAAGAGGACCTGGTTGATGGAGCGTGTGATGAGTCTGAAGCATTATGGGTGGAACTGCATATAGATGTGCGTAGTTCCAAGTTAATCATTGGGGTTTGTTATAAACCACCAAATGTTCACGAGGAGGTGGAGACTCAGCTCCTTGCACAGATGGAAAGGGATGCAAGGGCTGGGACGGTGATAATAATGGGGGATTTTAACTACCCAGAAATTTACTGGAGTAATGGCACTGCTGGGACAGTTAAAGGGCAAACATTTATAAACTTATTACAGGACAATTTTATGGTCCAGTTTATTGAGGCCCCAACTAGGAATGATTCTCTGCTGGATCTGGTAATCTCAAACCATGCAGAGCTAATTACTAATGTTCAGATAAAGGAACAACTGGATAACAGTGATCATAACATGATTTCATTAGATGTTAGCTGTAAGCAAGAAATACATACAGGAAAGATAAAACCGCTCAACTTCAAGAGAGCAAATTTTCCAAGGATGAGGGCTGCTCTCCAGGACTTGGACTGGGAGGGAATATTGGCATCAATGAGCACAGAACAGAAATGGGAATTCTTCAAAAAGACTGTTTGGGACCTCACTGCAAAGTATATTCCCATGGGCAATAAGTTTAAAAGGCTTAAAATAAAACCTATGTGGCTCACGGTCAAAGTTAAAAAAAGCTATAAACTATAAGAAAAGAGCTTTTAAAAAATATAAAAGTGAAGGAACACTAGTGTTGTTTAAATGTTACAAAGAATTTAACAGAATATGTAAAAAGGAAATCAAGGATGCAAAAATTCAAAACGAACGACAGATTGCAAAAGATAGTAGGACAAACCCAAAAAAATTCTTCAAATATATTAATAGTAAAAAGGTCAGGTCTGAGCATGTAGGCCCTTTACAAAATAATCTAGAGTGGGTTACTGGGGACAAAGAGAAGGCTAATTTATTAAATACTTTCTTCCGCTCTGTGTATACAAAGGAGCATGGGGGAGCTCATGTCCATAATGGGGGTGGTATTTACACAGCCCCGAATGATCCACAATGGCTCAAAAGTGATATGGTCCAGAAATATTTAGACAGAATAAAGGTGGATAAAGCACCTGGACCAGATGGCATCCACCCACGGATCCAAAAAGAATTGAGCTCTGCAATTTCAAAGCCGTTGTATTTAATTTTTAGGGACTCATTAATGACGGGAATAGTACCACTGGATTGGCGTAGGGCGAACGTGGTGCCTATATTTAAAAAGGGAACAAAGTCTTTACCAAGTAACTAGAGACCTGTTAGTTTAACTTCTATAGTCGGGAAGATACTGGAGAGATTAATAAAAGACCACATAGACGAGTTCTTGCTGGAAAAAAACATTTTACGCAACAGACAGCATGGGTTCATGAAAGACAGAAGTTGTCAGACAAACCTGATTTCTTTTTATGAAGAGGTAAGTAAAACCTTGGACAGAGGTGTGGCTGTGGACGTGGTATACTTGGATTTTGCAAAAGCGTTCGATACAGTTCCCCACACACAGCTCATGTGTAAGGTAAGGTCTACAGGCTTGGAAATATCGGTTTGTAAATGGATAGAAAACTGGCTAAATGACAGAATTCAGAGAGTAGTGGTTAATGATTCTTACTCTGAATGGTCTAAGGTTATCAGTGGTGTACCCCAAAGTTCAGTGCTTGGACCCTTACTTTTTAATATCTTTATAAATGATTTTGGGTCTGGGATCAAAAGTAACATTTCTGTCTTTGCAGATGACACCAAGCTATGCAGTGGAATAACGTCCTCACAGGAGGTCTCCAATTTACAAGCCGACATCAATGCTTTGTCTAATTGGGCGACTATGTGGCAGATGAGGTTTAATGTTGATAAATGTAAAGTTATGCACTTGGGGGCTAAGAATATGCATGCATCATACATGCTAGGGGGAGTACAACTGGGGGAATCCGTAGTGAAGGATCTGGGGGTTTTGGTAGATCATAAGCTCAATAATAGCATGCAATGTCAAGCTGTGGTTTCCAAAGCAAGCCAAGTTCTTTCTTGTATTAGGAGAGGTATGGACTCCAGAGAGAGAGATATAATTTTGCCCCTGTTCAAATCATTAGTAAGACCTCATCTGGAATATGCAGTTCAGTTTTGGGCACTAGTTCTCAAAAAGGATATCGGGGAACTGGAGAAAGTGCAGAGAAGGGCAGCCAAACTGATAAAAGGCATGGAGGAGCTCAGCTATGAGGAAAGATTAGAGGAACTGAATTTATTCACTCTTGAGAAGAGGAGAAAAGGGGGGATATGATCAACATGTACAAATATATAAGGGGTCCATATAGTGAAATTGGTGTTGAGTTATTCACTTTACGGCCAACACAGAGGACAAGGGGGCACTCTTTACGTCTCGAGGAAAAGAGATTTCATCTCCAAATACGGAAAGGTTTCTTCACAGTAAGAGCTGTGAAAATGTGGACTAGACTCCCTCCAGAGGTGGTTCTGGCTAACTCAGTAGATTGCTTTAAGAAAGGCCTGGATACTTTCCTAAATGTACATAATATAACTGGGTACTAACATTTATAGGTAAAGTTGATCCAGGGAAAATACGATTGCCTCTTGGGGGATCAGGAAGGGATTTTTTTTCTCCTGCTGTAGCAGATTGGATCATGCTCTTTTGGGGGTTTTTTTTGCCTTCCTCTGGATCAACTGTGGGTAGAATGGGGTATATTGGATTGTACGATATTTTTTCTTTTTATTTATTATTTCTTTTTTTTTTATGGTTGAACTGGATGGACTGGAAGGCTGCAAATGACACTGACAAGGCTGCAAATGACACTCACAAGCATGCAGATGGACGCTGTGCAAGGCTGCAGATGGACACTGATAAAGATGCATTGATGGGCATTTAAATGTAATTTTTTTTCCTTAAAATTCCCTCCTAAACTTGGGGTGCGTGTTATACGCCGATAAATACAGTAAGTATTTTATATGGTTACTTGCAGCATTTTTTCCCCAAAATGTATTTGTTATTGTTATTTTTGTAGAGCTAACCCCTCCTCCCCCCCCTTAAGTACTGCTGAATTGAACTGCTTCTTTCCCAAACAGTAAAAAAGGCCGCCAGTCACCCAAGCAACAGTCCATTCACTCTGGCTCCAGTAAATAGTCTAGGGGTTGTCTTACTGCAAAAAAAGGCTAGCAAATAAATATGAGGCGAAGTAAATATGAATACTGAACAGTCTATTCCTTAACAGCTGAAGACCATGGAGTGGCAAAACACACTGGCATCTGTTGTTCCAATGTATACTTCCTGGAACCCAATGCAATCTTTAGGACACTACATAGTCACATGGATCACTTTAGGGTCTTTACTCACAAGTCTCCAGAACAGAAGCCTTCTTTCAGCTTCCCCTGGACACCAATCTGAGAAAAACAATCCTCCTTTGGACCAGATCCCATGAAGAAATCTTGCAGTCAGATCCTGGATGCTTCTAGGTCCCACCACTGTAGCTTCAAAAAACCTTGCAGAACAGCAATCCAATGTTTTAGCTGCCGCAGGGGCAACAGTAGCCCCCTGGGAACTCCCATTTCCTGGGTAAAAATCAATCTCTCCAGGCATTCAGCTGCCCGGCCACCATCTGGGCGCACCTCCTCAGGGATTGGCTAGGCCCTGATCAGTATTCAGACTGGCTATTCAAATTCTCCCTCCCTAAGCTTTAGAAGCTTCTTCTAGAGTCAGAGGGAAGCAATCAAACTCCCAGCCAGTGAAACCCTAAACAGACCAAACCAAATAATCTCTGCTCCCTTGATTACAGAAGCTAAAGTTACCTAGCAACCTAAGAGGGTATTACTTCTTTATTTAAGAAAGGAAAAAACTGCGCCGAGTTATGATTAACTCCTATTAAAATCTCATACCAAATGAAAATGGATGCCCATTTTCATTGACAACAGATATACTTAGAGAGGTTTGATACTCAAATCCAATATTTACGGTGGATATTCAATCTGTGTTGTCACAAAATATAAATAAAAATCTAAAAATATGAAGAATTGGTTTAAATAAAAAACTCTAAAGGACAATGAATCCTAGATCATAAAGGTGGTCGCTGAAAAGAGTCCACAGAATAAAGTCACTTAGTTGATAAGTCCTCATTCAAAATGGAATGGAATAATACATGGATGATACTTTCATGCCACACCGCTGTGCTCCACAACAAAAAAAGGGTGCCACCACCAATATATAGGCCGCTTACCAGAAGGTAGATAAAAACTGACACTCAATATTGAGTACTAGGCAGGAATCCTGATACTTGGAGGAACACACACCACAGGGAACTATATCCAGGATCAGCGACTCAGGACCATGTATTCCAAGGAAGACACAGCGTGATGTAATGGTCATAGCCCTCAGCAGTACATCCAGAGAGTGGCATAGAGAAAACGAAAGCAAGCCATAGTGTGATACTGTATGGTGAACTAAAGTTATTTTATTTAAAAATGGGATTGTACTCACATTTAAAGTAAGAAAATCAGGCATAAAACGAGCATTTGAATGGTCTTAAGCAGAACGCCGGCCGGCATCAATTCAAACCCTTCCTCCTTCCTGAAAAAAAATGCGGTGACGTCACTGCACGTCCATTCAAATGCTCGTTTTATGCCTGATTTTCTTACTTTAAATGTGAGTACAATCCCATTTTTAAATAAAATAACTTTAGTTCACCATACAGTATCACACTATGGCTTGCTTTTGTTTTGTTCTCTCTGGATGTACTGCTGAGGGCTATGACCATTACATCACGCTGTGTCCTCCTTGGAATACATGGTCCTGAGTCGCTGATCCTGGATATAGTTCCCTGTGGTGTGTGTTCCTCCAAGTATCAGGATTCCTGCCTAGTACTCAAAATTGAGTGTCGGTTTTTATCTACCTTCTGGTAAGCGGCCTATATATTGGTGGTGGCACCCTCTTTGTTGTGGAGCACAGCGGTGTGGCATGAAAGTATCATCCATGTATGATTCCATTCCATTTTGAATGAGGACTTATCAACTAAGTGACTTTATTCTGTGGACTCTTTTCAGCGACCACCTTTATGATCTAGGATTCATGGTCCTTTAGTTTTTTATTTAAACCAATTCTTCATATTTTTAGATTTTTATTTATATTTTGTGACAACACAGATTGAATATCCACCGTAAATATTGGTCCTCTCTAAGTATATCTGTTAATGAAATTGGGCATCCATTTTCATTTGGTATGGGATTTTAATAGGAGTTATTCATAACTTGGCGCAGTTTTTTTCCTTTCTTGCATACCTATTGTGTTTATCACACTATTCTGCAGCCTGGTTTATATTTATTTTTATTTTAGCTATTTATGTGTTTTTTGTAAATTTCCCTTGTGTGTTTGCCTGGGTTAGCACGTTTTTTTTCGCCCATATTACTTCTTTATTTACTTGTAATGTGCAAGTCATAGCCTTCTCTTCTTGGAGTGTCTACTGCCTCTGCTGACCCACCGTCTCTGCCCTCCTCATCCTACATAAGCGGTTATGTAGCGGTCTGGGAGAAGGAAAGGGGACAGCTTTAAGTCTGCTGATGTTGCTAACATCACATCGCATTGGCCAGCAATAGTCTCAGTGTTTCTGGATGTCTATACAAGCGAGTCTTTTACTGGTAAATGACACGCATATAATATGTTAAATGCACATATAATCTTATGGAAGATTATTTGCTAAAATTCAAGGTCTGGCAACAGGATCTCTTAAAAAGTGGATCCCCTTTTCCCCACAAAAGAAAAAGATTAAGAAAAAATGGTAAGACAAAACTCAACTCAAACAGGAACAACCTTGTGGGCATAAAAGTTGGAAAAGGGCAGGGAGCTGTTGTGTTAAAGAACACCGCCGCTGACCACCAATGGGGGGTGTCAATAGCACTGCTACTGAGCACCAGGTGGCCGAGTGGGTTAACGACAGTGTCACTGTCTAATATTTGCATCCTGTTCTAAGAAATGAACTAGGTTATGAGCATTTACACCTATAGCAACTACCTCTTTCCTTAAAGTGGATGTAAACCCCAAAATGTTTTTGTTTTTTTTTTAAATTAAGACTCATATCTGTTACAGCAAAGGATGTAATTTCATCTGTGCCACGAAGAGTTAATCCAGCTCTGAGCAATCCTCTTATCTTTTTTCTGTAAGATAAAAACGGACACACACACACACACACACACAGAAATAGGTGTCTGTTCTCCCCCCTTGCTGTAACAGGCGATTTCCTTATCTCATGTACGAGTGTGAGAGAGTCATTCTGTGTACTTCACATCCCCCCTCATTTCTTCTCCAGCTCTCCCAGGATTGGCTGCTCCACACCTCAGCATGATTGGGCATGTTGAAGTTATGTGGTGACTTTACTGGGTTTTGACTGGATGTTAGTGATTATGGGGCATAATCTACGAGACCAGCAGAAGTTCAGTGTAAGAAATATTGATGCCTGGCCAAGGGGAGTGTAGAGGTGGACATCCGGGGTATTGCAGGGCTTCAAACAGCTAAAGGGGAGATATTTGACAGGTAAGGATACATGCAGGAGGCATACATATTCCTATAGATAAGCACTATGGAAGTTATTTAGAAATGATAAGAGTGGGTTTACATCCACTTTAACCACTTCAGCCCCGGACCAATTGGCAGCCAAAGGACCAGGCCCCTTTTTGCCATTCGGCACTGCGCCGCTTTAACTGACAATTGCGCGGTCGTGCGACATGGCTCCCAAACAAAATTGGCGTCCTTTTTTTCCCCACAAATAGAGCTTTCTTTTGGTGGTATTTGATCGCCCCTGCGGTTTTTATTTTTTGCGCTATAAACAAAAATAGAGCGACAATTTTGACAAAAATGCAATATTTTTTACTTTTTGCTATAATAAATATCCCCAAAAAATATATAAAAAAAAATGTTTTTCCTCAGTTTAGGCCGATAGTTATTCTTCTACATATATTTGGTAAAAAAAACAAAAAAATCGCAATTAGCGATTATTGATTGGTTTGCGCAAAAGTTATAGTGTTTACAAAATAGGGGATAGTTTTATAGCATTTTTATTAATATTTTTTTTTTTTACTAGTAATGGCAGCGATCAGCGATTTTTATTGTGACTGCGACATTATGGTGGACACATCGGACATTTTTGGGACCATTGTCATTTATACAGCAATCAATGCTATTTAAATGCATTGATTCCTGTATAAATGACACTGGCAGTGAAACAGTTAACCACTAGGGGGCGGGGAGGGGTTATGGTGTGTGACGTGTTTTTTTTTTTTTTACATTATGGGCGGGGCTGACGTCTGACGTCATTGATCGGCTTTCCCGATGACAGGGAACAGCCGATCAATGACAGGCAGAGTAGGAAGCGCGGGGAGAGGTTTGTTTACACAGACCTCTCCCCGTTCTTCAGCTCTGTGACCCGATCGAGGGACACCAGCGGCGATCGGGTCCGCGACCCACGGCTAGGCTTTTAAAGGGCCACGTATCTGTACGTGGTTTTGCCTAGCCGTGCCATTCTGCCGACGTACATCGGCGTGAGGCGGTCGGGAAGCGGTTAAGGCCAATATAGACAAGCAGGGTGTGGATGCCTCAAAACAGAACTGAAGTCTTCTTCAGGGTTTCAAAAGTTTGGATAGCAAAAAAAAAAAAAAAAGTTTGGATAGCTTCTTTAGGGCCCAGTGATGGGTGCTGCCAAAGAGGAGAACCTTCGAATATATTTAAAAAAAAAAAAAAAAAAACTGGCAAACCCCTAGAAAGCGTTGAAGAAGATCCATAGATCTACTGCAAAATGGCTCGGACCTTGGTGAGATCTATGGCTATTTAAGTGTCTCCGGTAACATCCAAAAACAGGGTCTTGGTAGCAGGAGAAATGCATTTTTCAAGTTTCGTGTAATGGGAATGTTCTCATGTCTGGCCGAGACTTGCTTTGGCATGTCATTGATGGTCTGCCCAAAGACTGATAAAAAAAAAAAAAAAAAAAAAAAAAAATCGGAATGTTTTCTAGACTGGGAACTTGCCCAGGTAGTCAGTCATAGAAAATATCATTCGAAAATTCCTGAAAGACATCAGACATATTTTGTACACCAAGTACTCATAGTGCTCATGTTTGGTTTTAAAAACGCTTGTCCCCCTCATACATCTTAACAATATTGTAGGCCTGCCTGAGACCGGAAAAAAAACAGGCTTCCTAGATTTGGCTGAAAAGTTCACTGGTCAAAGGGTGTGGTTATGGGTTGAGAATGGTAATCTGATTAAGGCCTTGATACACGTTCATTGATGCATGGCCTGAGGGTGGCATTCTTGTTCTGCACCAAAAATAAACCTGCACCAACAGGAGAAGTTTAATGGCGATCAAATCCCTTTTGTAGGTTTTAATCTATGTAGTCCATGTTCCAAGAGGGGAAAAACTCTGAGACTCGTACACACCACTAGTTTACTTTTTGAGTTCAACCCAGCGAGTTGTCGGAGCCGCCAGACTAACAACCCAATGTTAGTACAGCGATCTCACTTGCTGAGCTATTGTGATCCACCAGAACACTTATTGGCTGAGAGTGCTGGTCGGGAGCTGATCAGCAGACCTTTTTTGGTCATAAAAGGTTTTTTTTGCCTTCCTCTGGATCATCTGTGGGTATAGAATGGGGTATATGGGATTATATGATATATATTTTTTTTTATTTGTGGTTGAACTGGATGGACTTGTGTCTTTTTTTAACCTAACTATGCAACTATAAGCCTTCGACAGAAGCTTCTGTCGGACCAGCTGCCATTCACACGGACCGAATTTTGTCCGGTTTCTATTGAATTGCCCAAAATTTGGCCAGTGTGTACTAGGTTTTAAGCAATCAGGTACTGGGAAACAAACAATTGGGCCATCATAGGGCCAATGAGATGGTAGCCCAGAAGCAGATCAGGCACTTGAGATGTTGGACTATTCCTGGTAGCAGTCAGGAAGATATTCAGTAGTAGAAATGGCTAGAAACAGTGATCAGAGAAGATGTTGTCCCAAGCAAACTCCTGACTAACCTGGAAGTTGAGGGAGCTAAAGCAGACAGTGCTATGCTTAAAAGGTTGGTAATTAATGAAGGTTGGGGCAAATGACTTGTTATGCTGCTCAGGGAGACAGAGATCGCCCAGCCCAACAAAGCTGCCCATGCTCCACTAGGCCTTGGCGTTTTCCAGTTTAATTTAACAACTGTTAACGAATTGTCCCTTGGTACTACTGATAGAGATGGACATGGAGGTTTGTTGTTATTATTATACAGGATTTATATAGCGCCAACAGTTTACGTAGCGCTTTACAACTTGAGGGTAGACAGTACAAATACAATACACTTTAATACAGTAGGAATCAGGGGGCCCTGCTACTTAGAACTTACCACCTAAGGGAAGGTCAAGAAATACAAGAGGTAGTAACTGTGGGCGATGTGTTGATTGAGAAGATAAATGTACAGTTGAGATGAGTTTTCAGGGATCGTCTGAAAGTGGATAAAGCAGGAGAAAAATCAGACAGATTGGGGTAGAGCATTTCAGAGGATGGGAGAGGCTCTGGAGAAGTCCTGAAGGTGAGCATGGGATGAGGTGACAAGGGAGTTTGAGAGCAGGAGGTCTTGGGAGGAGTGAAGAGAACGAGTAAGTTGGCATTTTGAGACTAGGTTAGTGCTGTAGCTGGGGGCCAGGTTGTGAATGGCTTGGTAAGTTATAGTTAGTATCTTGAATTTAATTTGGTGGCTGTGTGGCAGCCAACGGAAGGATTGGTAGCAGACGCTGAGCGGTTTGTGAGATGGATGAGCCTGGCAGCAGCGTTAATGATGGACTGAAGTAGATATAGCCTATTTAGAGAGATAAGCCAATGAGGAGGGAGTTGCAGTAGCCGAGGCGGGAGATGCCCAAGGAGTGGATTAGAAGCTTTGTGGCGACATTGGTTAGGAAGGGGGTATCTTGGAGATGTTGCAGAGGCTGGGCTGGCAAATTTTGGATAGCGATAGGATGTGGGGCCGAAACGTTAGTTCAGAGTCTAGGATTACACCTAGGACCTTGGCGCAGGGGGGGCAAGTTGATAATTGAGCCGTTGATATTGACAGAGAAATCAGGTGAAGTGGCACCTAAGGGAGGAAATATCATGAGCTCGGTTTTGGATAGGTTGAGTTTGAGGAAGTGATGTGACATATAGGCTGATATTGCTGCTAGTAAGTTGGCGATGCGTGAGTAGACAGATGGAGAGATATATTTGGGTGTCATCAGCGCAGAGATGATATTTAAAGCTGTGGGAGGCAATCAACTGACCCAGGGAGGTGGTGTACATTGAGAAAAGGAGAGGTCCAAGAACAGACCCTTGGGGGACCCCAACTGAGAAAGGAAGAAGAGCTGTGACACTGAAGGAGCGGTGGGATAGGTAGGGTGAGAACCAGTGAAGAGTACAGTCATGGAGACAAAAGCAGTGGAGTTTATTGAGGAGGAGGGGGTTGTCCACCGTGTCAAAAGCAGCAGAGAGATCCAGGAGAAGTAGTACAGAATAGTGTCTGCTGGTTTTAGCCGTTAGTAGGTCATTTGAGAGTTTAAGGAGAGCAGTTTCCATGGAGTGTTGAGGGCAAAATCTGGACTGAAGGGATCAAGAAGTTTATTCATGGTTAGATGGTCGCTCAGTCGGTTGTAGACCAGTCTTTCAAGAAGTTTGGAGGAAAAGGCGAGTAAGGAGATGGGATGTAGGTTGTTAAGATTGGTGGGGTCCAGTGAGGGCTTTTTAAGTATGGGGGTGACTAGCGCATGTTTTAGAGAGTTTGGGAAGATGCCACAAGAGAGGGAGAGGTTGAAAATGTGAGTTAGAGAGTGTAGAATTGAGTCAGAGGGTGAGCGTATCATTTGCGAAAGAGCAGGATCCAGGGGCAGGTGGTTAGATGAGTGTTAGATAAAAGTTTAGCAACCTCATTAATAGTAGCAGGGTTGAATGAGGGAAGTAATGATTGTATCTGTGGACATGGGGTGTTGAGTGGGGAAGGTTATTGCACGTTGGAGATCTCATGATTTGTATCAATATTATTTTAGAAGTGATTTGCGAAGGGGCGTGGCCTGGACGGCATGGAGTGAGGAGTGCTGAGTGGGAGCTCCGCTTGCCCGAGATCCGTTTCTACTAATCCTGAGGCTAAATATCCTGCTAATTTATACCAGCCGAGGACAAACGATCTCCCGACCACCCAGGGGTCATGTCGCCACCAAAATCGGCCAAGGATACGGCCGCAAAGCTGTCCAAATACCGTCACGCGGAGAAGGAGGCCTCAGGGGAAAATGGCGTTGAATCCTCCTCGGCTGGAGACTCGGCGGCAGAAGACACCGCGCGAGTGCTGGAAGCTATTTCAGACTGCAAGAGTACCCGGACGTGCAAAATTGAGGCAATTAAGGTGGATGTGTCACTGATTCGGCAAGATCTCCAAAAACTGAGGGACCGGGTCACGGAAACGGAACACTGCATAAGCAGGGTGGAGGACGAACTGCCGCCATTACAAACGACCACCGAACGACTTCAACACCAGCTAAGCATGGTACTAGTAAAGCAGGACGACATGGAGAATCGCCTTTGCAGGTGTAACATGCGATTTGTGGGACTGCCGGAGGGCACGGAGGGCCCGGACCGCCCACGTTTCTAGAAAACCTGCTGATCACAACTTTTGGCTGGGCTGAATTTTCCACGTTGTTCGTTGTGGAGCAGGCGCATAGATTGGCGACTAAGCCTCCTCCACAGGGCGCACCTCCACGGACCTTTATAGCTAAACTACTTAATTTCCGTGACCGCGATGCGGCCCTCCGCCTCACGAGACAAAAGGGGAACATACCTTTCCAGAATGCCGAGATCAGAGTTTTTCCAGATTTTTCAGTCGAAGTGCAGAAAAAGAGAGCACACTTTAACGAAGCCAAGCGTCAACTGCGGATCTGTCACTACTCGTATGCCATGCATTTCTTCAATACTCCGGAGGCAGTGATGGCATTGCTGGAAGCACGAGCAGCCCCGGACAACGCCCCCCGTCAGGAGCGCTGAAGCCCGCACCGAAGATGGGCCCTACCGAGGGAAGCCCACTACAGGAGAGTGCCCTGGGGACTCAGGTTCTTTTTATGCCTTGATCAGGTACTGTGACCTTTAACAAGCCACCCGCATCCCCTGGGTCCCCCAGGACTGTCAATGCCCCCATCTTTACCCATGCTATTCCACCGGGCTGACCTCGATTCCCCAATGACTTCCTTCCACCTTCCCTATGTTCCATCCTTCCCCCTTCTTGGCTGGACAACTTTTCCCCCTGGGAGGTTTGGCGGGGGTAACTGTTTTCATTTCCCCCCTTCTTTTTTCCTGTTTTTTTTTCCTACTCCCCCAATACTGACTTTACCACCATTGGATTCGGCAGAACTAACTCAAGAGCAGCTGCAGGTGCTTGGACACACTGAGCCATGCAGTGTCAGCCCCGAACTCCTATGCAATATGGCAAGTACCCACCAGATATGACACCCGGGACATGGACACTGTTTTTTATATTCGCTTGTTTCCCCCTTGTCCATCATCCTACAAGGGGGATGCACAAGCAAGGTTTCCCCGGCCTGGTCGGATTGAATCTGTTGCACCACTTGCTAGTTCTGCGGGTGGTTCATCCGGACAGGCCGGTGCACAAGTTCGTAGTTATGTTAAGCTACAGTGTTGGTTTATTGTGGTTTTAATGTGCAATGTTATGAAGAGTACTGAGAGCTGGTATGTGTTGGTGAACTATTTACTGGAGAGGCCGGTGCTTGGTACTTATTGTTGGTGTTGGAGCTCCGGGGTCTCAAACTACATTATCCTGTCCACGCCGCCCTGGGCCCCGTGGGCGGGGCTGCGACCTCCCCCGGCAGGCGGGGGGCTGTTGCGCTGGCCCGGGATGCCGGGACACGAGCAAACATCTATGCATACAATGCCTGTAATTAAATGTATTGCGTGGAATGTGAGGGGAGTGAGGGCTAAACCCAAGAGAACCGCAGTGCTATCATACTTGAAGGCACAACGCGCAGATATCATGGTCTTGGTTGAAACGCACCTTACAGGACAATTAATGTTATCCCTTAAAAAAACATGGGTGGGATGGGTGTACCAAGCCCCGCACACGGTCAATTCCAGGGGAGTTGCGATCATGATTGCCAAAACAGCAGAATTTACTATGCTGACACTCAGATCGGACCCTCAGGGAAGATATTTATTCCTACACGGTAAAATTAACGGCTTAGAACTTTTGAACCTTGCAATCTATATTCCCCCCCCCCCCCCCTTTCCAATTTACTGTGTTGATGGAGGGGTTGTCCTTTATGTCCCAATTCCCCACTGTACCCGCAATATGGCTGGGGGATTTCAATAATGTTGCAGATAGAGATTTGGATAAACTATCCACGCTCCCACCAGCTAGACCCACTCATACACAGACGAGGTTTGGCAGACTCCTGGCGGACCTTGATCTGGTTGACACATGGCGACACCGACATCCAAGTGACAAAGTGTACTCCTGCTTTTCTGCAATGCATAACTCGATGTCGCGGATAGACTTGATACTGATTTCCAGCTCCCTCCTACCACTGTTGGGAGAAGAGGGTTTCAGCCCCCGAGTTCTATAGGATCATGCTCCCTACTGGGCTGAATTTCGATTCGAATTTTCCCCGACAACCTATAACTGGAAACTTAACCCATCCAACTCAAGTGGTTAGGCAAGCAGAGCAAAAACTAACCGAAATAGTAAGCAGCTTCTCTAATGGCCCATCCCCCCTCTA
The DNA here is from genome assembly GCA_028564925.1 of Lithobates sylvaticus. Classification (NCBI taxonomy): domain Eukaryota; kingdom Metazoa; phylum Chordata; class Amphibia; order Anura; family Ranidae; genus Lithobates; species Lithobates sylvaticus. Next base: position 328,971,610 of record CM053030.1, read on the forward strand.
AGGCAGACGAACTCAAATTGCAGACTAGAATAGTGAATAGTTTGCATTTTGAAAAGCAAAACACTAAATATTTTACGGTAAACAACGGGTGTATGAATGTGGAGAACGGGTGGGATGCATGTTGGCGTACCTTGCCCACATGGAACATAGGCCCCCCACTGTGGTCTCGCTCCGTGGAGAGGACGGATCCTTAGTTACAGACCCCGAAGGGGTAGCTGAGAAGTTCCGCTCATTTTTTGCATCACTATATACTTCAAGCACAGATAACCCCAGAGAGGAGATTGAGGCTTTGCTGGCTGGGATTGAATTGCCCACGTTGACACCATCTCAGGTTGAGATGCTGGAGGCCCCAATCACCATGGACGATATCACAGTGGCTCTGTCCAACTTAAACCCATCAAAGGCACCGGGGTCTGACGGGCTCCCACTAGAATTTTATACCACTTATGTGGACGTTCTAACCCCCAAATTGCAGGAGCTCTTCTCTTATATGTTTCGGACCGGCAGTCGGCCCCCCTCTATGGGCGAGGCCTACGTTGTTCTTATACCAAAACCAGACAAAAACTTAGAAAAGCCTGAATCTTACCGCCCAATCTCACTCCTTCAGCTTGACATTAAAATCCTAGCTAAGGTCCTGGCGCTGCGACTGAACAAAGTGATCTTGTCCCTGATCCATCCGGATCAGAACGGCTTTATGCCTGGCAAGAACACGGCACACAATTTGAATCGTCTCCACATGAACTTGCAGGCAGAGCACTCCCAGTTGGGCTTCAGGGTGGTGGTGTCTCGACGCCGCAAAGGCATTCGACTCTGTCGAGTGGGGGTGCCTCTGGGAGTGCCTGTTTCTCTTCGGGTTCGGACCCAACTTTATACGTTGGATTCGACTCCTGTATCAAGATCCTAGCGCCAGATCCTAGTGAATGGGAAGGTCTCAGCTCCATTCCCTCTGTCCAGGGGCACACGGCAGGGGTGCCCCTTGTCCCCCCTGCTCTACGCTTTAGCGGTGGAACCCCTTGCCTCCACCCTCAGAACCAATGTGAGCATACATGGCCTGTACTGTGGGGGAGTGATGGAAATCACGAGTCTATATGCAGACGACATGTTACTATACTTAGCAGATGCTGGCCCTTCCCTACAGACAGCTTTGGAGGTAATATGCAACTTTGGACAATACTCAGGGCATAAAATAAATTGGGACAAGTCCCGAATTCTCCCCATGGATGTTGGAGTCCCCACGCAAATAGAGTCCTCATCCCCCTAGTTAGGGTCAGTTCCATGAAATATTTGGGAATTACAGTCTCCCGCTACAAAGAGGACTACGTAAAGCTCAATTTAGAACCAGTTATCGCTGCTATGAAACCCAAATTACAAACTTGGTCGAAACTGCCCATTGGGGTCATGGGTCAAGTAAATATTATAAAGATGATACTGCTTCCCAAATTGTTTTACATCTTTTGGCATGCCCCAGCCTACTTGCCTCTAAAAATTTTCAAATCCACCGAGGCTATACTTAATTCATTTGTGTGGGGTAAAACTCGACACAAATTGGCCTGGAGAACCCTGAAAAACCAAATAAACATGGGGGGGGGGGGGGTGGCACTACCTGCTTTGGGTCTTTATTACCTGGCTGCACAAATGTCCCATCTCTACCACTTGGACAAACAGGACAGGACGCGGTGCCTGTCCCTGCTGTGCTTCCCTCTGGCTCGCGGGCATACTCACCCTTTCCAGCTTATATTCAGGGAACCCACAGATCCCTCGGCAATGGGTGGCCGAAGAGGACTGCTTTATAATTACTGTAAAATCTGGGAAGTAGCAATGAAAAGACTAAACACCCCACCCACTCACTCTCATACACCACTATGGGACAACCCAGGCCTGGGAGAATTACGATCTATACCTGACCATGCCCTCTGGCTCGACAAGGGGGTGACCATCCTGTCCGACGTCTATAGAGGTAGCACAATTAAGTCTTTTCAACAACTGAAAGAGGACTTTAACTTGCCCAATCACATGACCTTCCGATTTCTCCAGCTCCGTCATGCTCTCCAAACCCAGTTCGCTAATGAATCCCCCAATCTAGAACGCTTGGTACAATTAGATACCCTGCTGGGGCATGAACCCCAAAAACTAATTTCCATATTCTACAATGACCTTCTTCGCCCCAACCACGGCGCAGATAGCATATGGATTGAAGGAGAAGTGGACTGGTGACGTGGGGGCACTGGAGGATGAGGAATGGGATGATGCCCATGAGGCTAACAAAAAGATCTCCACCAGACTGTCAGACCATCTTACGCAACTTTTCATTATGTACATACAGGTCCTATTTGACCCCTGCTCGCATAGCCAAATGAACCCTAATCAAAACCCTCTATGTCCTAAATGCGACAGCCCCTCTAGCACGTTTTATCACCTTTTTTGGTCATGCCCAATTATTCAGGACTTCTGGTCCCATATTGTGAAGTTCATACATGACGAGATGGGATCCCCCCTAACCTTATGCCTAATGAATGCTTACTGGGTATTTTCCCGGACCCAGATTCAGATAAATACCACAAACTATTTTTGCAAGAATCTCTTTTTATGGCCAGACTAATCATTACAAGGAAATGGTTGAGACCAGATCCCCCAACGATTCAGGAATGTATCATAGCTGTTAATAATGTGCTACCATACAAAAAGGAAATATATGCCCATAGAGGGTGCCCGGCCAAATACGGGAAAATATGGGATACGTGGCTAGAAAATGCAGCAACATGTATGAAATTGATGTCTGATTCTGCTAATGGAGACTGCCCCCCCCCCCCCACTCCACTCGGGAAATTTACTCCTTGTGTGTAGTGGGGCTGGCTGGCCCCCCCAGCAACTTGGATAATGATTGTTTGCAGGGATTGCAATATGCACTGCCAATTTCAGTATGCCTAGTGTATATCCACTGATCCACACGATACCGCTTTTATATTGATTGCTATTGATCTGTTCATGAATACTGCTGTGTTGTATGATAATTACCTGTAACTGTTTACTCTTCAAATAAAAGTTTTTGTTATTTTGAAAAAAAAAAAAAAAAAAAAGTGATTTGCGATCTCCTGGGCAGTGAGCGAGTTAGAGGGTGGAGGCAGTGGGGGACAGAGTAGAGTGTTGAAGGTAGAGAAGAGATGACGTGGAATGGATGAGAAACTGTTAACAAGTGTGATGAAGTAGGTCTGATTGGCAGTGTGGAGGCAGGAATAGTATTTTATGAGGGCAGATTTATATTGTGTGAAATCTTCCTGGAACTTAGTCTTATGCCACAGACGCTCAAGAGCGCAGCTACGTTGTCTGAGACTTCTGGTGTCGTCTGTTTGCCAGGGTTGTAGCAGTCAGGGCCTAATTCTGCGTGTAGTGAAGGGGGAAAGCTTGTCTAGGGAGGAAGACACTGAGCTGTTGTAGATGAAAGTGGCTAGGTTGGGGCAGGACAGGGGTGAAATTTTGTCATAGAGGTGATCAGTAGCAGAGTAGAGAAGGTTTGAGGTGGCTAAGGTTTCTACGTGTAACTGTTAGGCGGTTGGAAGGAGAGGAGGTGGAAGACAGGGAGAGAGCAAAACTAATAAGGTGGTGATCAGAGAGCGGGAGAGGATTGTTGGAAAGGTTGCACGGAGTGCACAGATAGGAGAAGAAAAGGTCAAGGATGTTGCGTTGGAGTGATTGGAGCCTGTATCCATTGCTTCAGGTCAATAGATGAGCTTAGACTGAGAAGTTTAGAAGTAATAGTAGTGTTAATGTTAACAGGGATGTTGAAGTCACCTAGAATAATTGTGGGTGTTTCAGAAGAGAGAAAGTAGGGTAGCCAGGCAGAGAAGTCATCAAGGAAGGCTGATACTGGTCCAGGGGGCTGGTAGATGACAGCAATTCTTAGAGAAATGGGAGAGAATAGACTTAGGTTTGTTCTGCGTATCTTTTCCTGGAGGTGACCTCAATCTGCATAGACTCATCCAGTGTAATAGTGGTGTCTTGAGTGTCCTAGTGGTGCTTATGAAACCACAGTTTCAGGTGAGGGATGATTAACCTGAGCAATCTTTGATAGCTTTGAAGGGCACCACTCTAAAGTGGCTATGAAGCGCTGGATCATTCCAGCCAGAGTCTGTGTCCCGTCTCTGGAACACTATTGCTGCTGCATCTTTCAGTGTATTCTTTTTTGACTTAAATAAACCTATTTTATTTTAAAGTGTTTTAAATATTTTCATCCTTAACCGCTTCCCGACCGCCTAACGCCGATATACGTCGGCAAAATGGCACGGGCAGGCAAAATCACGTACCTGTACGTGATCGTGCATGTGCCTGCCTGTGGGTCGCGCGCGCCGCCAGCGGCGCGCTCGCGACCCGGTCGGGAGCTCCGTGACCCCGGCCGCGGGACCAGTGGACCCGATCGCCGCTGGTGTCCCGTGATCGGGTTACGGAGCTGAAGAACGGGGAGAGGTATGTGTAAACAAACCTCTCCCCGCGCTTCCTACACTGCCTGTCATTGATCGGCTGTTCCCGGTCATCGGGAAAGCCGATCAATGACGTCAGACGTCAGCCCCGCCCCCTAATGTAAAAAAAAAAAAACACACGTCAGTGTCCATAACCCCTCCCCTCCCCCTAGTGGTTAACCCCTTCACTACAACTGTCATTTATACAGGAACCAATGCATTTAAATAGCATTGATTGCTGTATAAATGACAATGGTCCCAAAAATGTGTCAAAAATGTCCGATGTGTCCGCCATAATGTCGCAGTCACAATAAAAATCGCTGATCGCCGCCATTACTAGTAAAAAAAAAAAATACTAATAAAAATGCTATAAAACTATCCCCTATTTTGTAAACGCTATAACTTTTGCGCAAACCAATCAATAATCGCTAATTGTAGAAGAATACGTATCGGCCTAAACTGAGGAAAAAATATGTTTTTTTATATATTTTTTGGGGATATTTATTATAGCAAAAAGCTAAAAATATTGCATTGTTTTCAAAATTGTCGCTCTATTTTTGTTTATAGCGCAAAAAATTAAAACCGCAGGGGCGATCAAATACCACCAAAAGAAAGCTCTATTTGTGGAAAAAAAGGACGCCAATTTTGTTTTGGAGCCACGTCGCACGACCGCGCAATTGTCAGTTAAAGCGACGCAGTGCCGAATCGCAAAAAGGGGCCTGGTCCTTTGGCTGCCAATTGGTCCGGGGCTGAAGTGGTTAAAAGACACTAACTCATGCATAATAAACTGGATAAACTGGGTATGATTAGTTTGGTGTCATCGCCCCTTGCAATAAAGAAACGTCTAAATTTTATTTACTTGAAGTCTCTATCAAAGTGGCACTCTATACCTGTCCATGAGATTAATGTGCAGTCTATGTGGTTGATTTACTAAATGCAAATATACTGTGCACTGCAAGTGCACTTACTCCAGAGCTTAGTAAATGAGGTAGAGCTCCACTTTGTTAAGAATATTCAATTACATACAAGAAAAATAAAACACAGCATTTTTGCTTGTACATGATTGGAAGATAGAAATCTGCAGAGCTTCCCCTGAGATCTAGAGCAGGTGCACTTACAGCAGTAGTAGCACAGTATATTTGCATTTAGTAAATCAACCTCTATGTATACTCTCAAAACAATACCTTTACCATGAGGAATGTAAATCTAGTTCCACAGCTAAAAGTGTATCATGATAAGAAGGTCAAAGATGAGGTATTGTTACACTTAAAACCGGAACTTCAAGAAGATCTAAAAAAATAAATAAACAATGCAGTGATGTATTCATTAAAAATCATTCAGGCTGGGATCACAGTGTTGCGCTGCAGGCAATGCACAAATACATGCATTATGTAGATCTGTGCGAGTGGCAACATTAATTCTTATTTGTGCAATGCACCTTACCAGCGCACCTACACAGCAGTGCAACTCCCAGTTAACCCTTAACGTACACTGTGGCTACACATTAGTAGAATAGGCACGCCCATCCAAATGCAGGGGTTGCCTTTAAACAGCATGCATTATTTGCCACAACCATTTGAATCTGAACTAAAAGTACTTATTTAGTATAAGCCTCCTGTCATTTCTTTGACAACAACATTCACACTGGCTAAGGGTGAGGCAGCACTGGAAGCCAATCAGGTTTCCTGACAGGGAACATGCCACCAGAAGGATGACTTCAACAGTAAGAATGAGCATGGGTTTGGTTTTACTCGGACAGAACCAGGAAGGAAGCTTTCACTCCTGTTCATTGTCATCCAATCAAGTAGCCAAATTAGGTCAATAAAGTCCTGAGCATCCCCGCCCCTTTTTGTTCAGGCAGCTGCAAGGTGGGGGAATGGAATGGTTGCAGTTGATTGGGTAGCAGTGAGTGGGAGTGGTGGCTTTTTTCTGGGTACACTCCGAGCCCACGTGCAAACCAAACCCAAGCTCCTTCTCTACTCAGGGCGTTTATTAGGCTGCGGTGCATAACTGTAGTAGAGAAAGTCATGAAGCTGGCTGTGCAAATTTCAGGACTGCTAGACAGAAATACAAATCATTTGGAAGGCAAAATTCTTGCATAGGATTTCAAGTGTATTTAGCAATTTCCTTGGAGCTCAGTTTTAAACCTAATGTTATAGATCCCTGCAACAATACATAAAGAAACCAAATGGAGCGACATCAGTACCTTAATGATTGTATAGCTTTTTAACTTCATTATAAAGTATTGATATACCTTGAACTATCCCTTTTCCCATACCCCACTCATTTTTAGGGCAGGCGAGGAGTCTGGGGCTGAGGAATGCTACTCCCAGATTAACTGCAACATCAGATCCATGCTTGTGAGAGAAACAGAAATGCAATAAAGTTTGCCACAAAGGGAGTGAAAAAGAAAATGGTGCACTTGAACAAAATATTATTCCAAAGTGAAATTACATGATCTACAGGTGAAAAAGTGGTAAATCAGAAAAAGATTTAAGAGTAAAAGAATACATACAAGAGATGATTTTAACAATTGTGAGGATGAAACAATAATTGAGAACATGTCAGGATGCCCTGTTGATTGAAATATGCTACCTGGAGGATGGTTGGACTGTTAAATCATTACCTGCATCTGGGGGTCATGCAACCTTGCCAACGACTATAGAGCTGCCTCGTGTCTGTCTTGGGTCACATTGATAGAAAAATGGTTCTCACTATGAATGCACTGTACATTGTTCTGTGCTTCATTAAATAAAAACCCAAGTTTAAACTTGTGTGTAAAAATGCACACACAAACTATGACAGTAGAAGAAAAAACTGACCTAACCATTCCATTTCCAAGGCCTGTCACCATTTGTGCAAATGTTTGTTCCAGTGGTTTTTCTGACCCTTTCTGGTTAACCTAGAAAAGTAAAACAAAACAAAAATCAACAATATTCAATGTATTTTTTTACCATTATAAATACTGAAGGTCTTACAAATAGAAGTTGGAGGATGGGAAGTTAATAGGCTGAATATAGAAACCAATCAAATACCAGGTCATAAAGTAGAAACAGTCTCTAACTGTAATAAGCAAAACATCTGCTTTCCCTTTATTTAAATTTCAAAACTTTAAAATGGTGACTGTTTCACTGGGAGAAAACTATTTAGCCGACCGGTTGCAGGCATGGCATCGTACATGAATGAATAAATAAAATTGAATTGGTCCCAAGACGGAGCCTGGGGGTACCCCTCTTACCACTCCAGACCAGTCTGAGTACACGTCATTTATCATCACCCTTTGGAAATGCCCCAAAACCAGTTTCTATTCATGAAAAAAAACTAAGGTCCATGCCTACAGACCTCAGTTTGTAGATTAAGCATTTATGGGGAACTGTATCGAATGCTTTTGCAAAATCCAGATACACCACATACACAGGCCTTCCCCTATCTGGATGGTAGCTCACTTCCTCATAGAATGTTAACAGATTGGTCCAGCAGGAAGGACCCTCCTTAAACCGATGCTGATTACTGCTAATGATACTATTTTCATCAGCAGATTCTTGGATATAGTCCCTTATCATCCCCTCCAATAGTTTACATACGATTTATGTTAGGCTGACTGGCCTGTAGTTTCCAGGTACATGTCGCTGCCCTTTTTTTGAATATTGGTACCACATGGGCTTTCCTCCAATTAGCTGGTACCATTCCTGTCAATATGCTGTCCATAAAGATTAGGAATAATGGTCTGGCTATGACCTGACTGAGTTCTTTGAGGACTCTCGGGTGTAAGCCACCCAGTCCTGGTGATTTATTTGTGTTAAGCTTTTCAAGTCTTTTCTGGACACCGGCTTCTGTTAGTAACACGTCTCAGGATGTACCCTTGTGGCCAACAATACATGATCGGTATACCCCTCCTTTTCCTGTGTAAAAACTTGATATTTATATTTACTTTAGTTTATATACAAAAAAAATAAAATAAAAGTGGCAATCAAATACCACCAAAAAAAAAGCTTGATTTGAGTGAAAAATACAACATTTTATTTGCGTACAGTCTTGCATGACCACATAAATGCCAGATAAAGTGGTACAGTACTGAATAGCAAAAAATGCCCTGGTCATGGAAGGGGTAAAACCTTCCGAAGGTCAAGTAGTTAAAGTGGAACAAACTTAAATAATAAGAGCAGTAAAGATGTGGAACTCTTGAGTGTAGAAAAATTTAAAAGCTTGAAAAAGTGTCTCTCAGTAAACATAATGTACAGAGATATAGTATCTCACAAAAGTGAGTACACCACTCACATTTTTTTTAAACATTTTATTATATCTTTTCATGTGACAACACTGAAGAAATTACACGTTTCTACAATGTAAAGTAGTGAGTGTACAGCTTGTATAACAGTGTAAATTTGCTGCCCCCTCAAAATAACTCAACACACAGCCATTATTGTCTAAACCGCTGGCAACAAAAGTGAGTACACCCCTAAGTGAAAATGTCCAAATTGAGGCCAAAGCATCAATATTTTGTGTGGCAATCATTTTCCAGCACTGCCTTAACCCTCTTGGGCATGGAGTTCACTAGAGCTTCACAGGCTGCTACTGGAGTCCTCTTCCACTCCTTCATGATGACATCACAGAGCTGGTGGATGTTAAAGACCTTGTGCTCCTCCACCTTCTGTTTGAGGATGCCCCACAGATGCTCAATAAAGTTTAGGTCTGGAGACATGCCATCACCTTTACCGTCAGCTTCTTTAGCAAGGCAGTGGTCGTTATGTTGGAATACTGCCCTGCTGCCCAGTCTCCGAAGGGAGGTGATCATGCTCTGCTTCAGTATGTCAAAGTACATGTTGGCATTCATGGTTCCCTCAATGAACTGTAGCTCCCCAGTGCCAGCAGCACTCATGCAGCCCCAGACCATGACACTCCCACCACCATGCTTGACTGTAGGCAAGACACACTTGTCTTTGTACTCCTCACCTGGTTGCTACCACACACACTTGACACCATCTGAACCAAATAAGTTTATCTTGGTCTCATCAAACCACAGGACATTGTTCCAGTAATCCATGTCCTTAGTCTGCTTGTCCTCAGCAAACTGTTTGCAGGCTTTCTTGTGCATCATCTTTAGAAGAGGCTTCCTTCTGGGATGACAGCCATGCAGACAAATGTTATGCAGCGTGTGGGCGTATGGTCTGAGCACTGACAGGCTGGCAGCACTTTTACATCTATTTCCCGAAGACAACCTCTGGATATGACGCTGAGCACGTGCATTCAACTTCTTTGGTCAAACCATAGCGAGACCTGTTCTGAGGGGAACCTGTCCTGCTTAACTGCTGTATGGTTTTTGGCCACCGTGCTGCAGCTCAGTTTCAGGGTCTTGGCAATCTTCTTATAGCCTAGGCCATCTTTATGTAGAGCAACAATTCTTTTTTTCAGATCCTCAGAGAATTCTTTGCCATGAGGTGCCATGTTGAACTTCCAAAGACCAGTATGAGAGAGTGAGAGCGATAACACCAAATTTAACACACCTGCTCCCCATTCACACACGAGACCTTGTAAAACTAACGAGTCACATGACAACGGGGAGGAAAAATGGCTCATTGGGCCCAATTTGGACATTTTCATTTAGGGGTGTACTCACTTTTCTTGCCAGCGGTTTAGACATTAATGGCTGTGTGTTGAGTTATTTTGAGGGGGCAGCAAATTTACACTGTTATACAAGCTGTGCACTCACTACTTTACAGTGGAGCAAAGTGTAATTTCTTCATTGTTGTCACTAATAAAATATTTATAACATTGTGAGGGGTATACTGACTTTTGTGAGATACTGTATATAAATTGGTAGCGACAAACACACACACACACACACACACACACACACACACACACACACACACATATATATACAGATTTAACTGGATGGACCAGTGTCTTTATTTTAAATCTTACAAACTATGTAACTATATGCAACTTAGGCAGGCCATACACGGTTTGAATCGTGTATAGGCAGGCTGAATGCACCATGCCGGGTATTACCTGCGATTAATTCTAGCGGCTCCTATAGCCGCTAGCAATAGCAACTTTCTTGTCTCAATGGGGATGGCTTTCCCCACCCTTCCTGCGCCGGGAGAAGACAATGGCCTGGCAGGAGGGATTCCTGCATCAACATTCATAGTTGCAGGAAAGAAATTTGCTCCATGTATGGCTGGCTTCAGCAACCTACACATTCAATCACAGCACACAAACAGCATCTGAGAACAGTCAGAACACAATGTTACTATAAACAGCCGCTTGCAAGAATCGCATTTAAAACCTGGCAGACTGGTTGTACCCAAGTTGGTCGATCAACTTGGTTACATTCAGCCTGCCCATACATGGTTTGAATCTTTGAACCGTCTATGGCCGGTTTAACTTAAATGACATCAAGTATTCAAGAGAACTTAGCTCACCGCACTCTAAATTTAGAACTATACAAGAGACCCGAGCTATCTCAAAATTTTGTAATTTTAATTTACTTATGTTTGATGGAGTCAAAAAATAGGATTTTTAAAACAGCTTACCTGTAAAAATTATTTTCTTGGAGTACATCATAGGACACAGAGCCTTAAGTATTTACTTAGTGGGTTATAGCTACCTTCAGGAGTTGACACTGGCATACCCAATACAGGAAGTTGACTCACCTATATAACCCCTGCTCCTTCCAGGAGTACCTCAGTTTTTGTAGCCAAGCAATATAAGCAATATACTTACACCCCATAAAAAGAGGGGCGGGACCTCTGTGTCCTATGATGTACTCCAAGAAAAGGATTTTACAGGTAAGCCGTTTTAAAAATCCTATTTTCTTTATCGTACATCATAGGACACAGAGCCTTAAGCATTTACTTAGTGAGACATCCCATAGCAATGGTACTTGAGGGGAGGGAGACACAACCCGTAGGGCACCCCCAGACCTTGAGGCTTTATACTGCTGCCTGCAGCACACTGCGCCGAAAGGCGATATCCTCATTCCTTTTTACATCCACTTGGAAAAATTTTGTGAATGTATGGACCGAAGACCAAGTTGCGTCAGATCTGAGCAAAGGAGGCCTGGTGACGCACTGCCCAAAAAGCACTAACCGCTCTGGTAGAGTGCGCCTTAACTTGAATAGGGGGAATCTTACCCCTTAAATCATAAGTTTGAATTATAACTTGCCGAATCCAGTTAGCAACAGTGGATTTCGACGCTGCCTGTCCTTTTTTAGGACCCTCTGGCAGAATAAATAAGACATCAGTCTTACGAATCTGAGCAGTTTTCTTTAAATAGATTTTCACTGCTCTCACTACATCAAGACAAAAGTAATGACTTTTCTTCCCTGGAACATGGTTTTGGGAAAAACGATGGCAGGACAATATCTTCATTCAGATGAAAGCCTGAAACCACTTTTGGCAAAAAAGCCTGGACGAGGGAGTAACACCACCCTGTCCTCATGAATAATCAAATATGGCTCTTTACAAGAAAGAGCAGCCAATTCTGGAACCTTTCTTGCTGAGGATATAGCAACCAAAAATATCTGTTTCCTAGTCAGAAGGACTAAGGGAATATGCTATAATGGTTCAAATGGCTGTTTTTGTAACACTGACCAAACTAAATTCAAGTCCCAGGGGGTTAAAGGTGATTTAACTGGCGGATTAATCCGCATCACCCCTTGCATAAAACCCCGAACTAAAGAATGCGTAGCAATCGGTCTTTAAAATAAAACAGATAAGGCCGAGACTTGGCACTTAAGAGTACTTGGGGCCAACTTCATCTCTACGCCCAATTGTAGAAAGGCAAGAATTCTGCCTATAATATATCTCCTAGGGTGCCAACCCTTGGATTCACACCAGGAAACGTAAGCTTTCCAAACTCTAGAATATATAGCTCTGGAAGCTGGTTTCCTTGCATTGATTAAAGCTGAGATAACTGACCTGGAAAGCCCACGCTTCTTCAGAATGTGGGTTTCAATTATCAAGTCGTTAAATTTAGCGTTTGTAAAGTAGGATGCAATATCGGCCCCTTCGAGAGCAGGTCTGGCCTTAGTGGGAGAGGCCAAGGACCCTCCACTGCCATCTTTATGATCTCTGCGTACCTAGACCTTCTGGGCCATGCTGGTGCTACCAGAATTACCAGCTTTCTTTTCAGCCCGCAAAGAAGTCGAGGCAGCAACTGAATCGGGGGGAAAAGCATAGATCCGTGAGAACTGATCCCACGGGGTTACCAGCGCATCTGTTCCATATGCGAGTGGATCCCTTGTTCTGGGCACAAAGTTGACTAACTTCATGTTCAATCTGGATGCTAGAAGATCTATGTCCGGAGTCCCGCATCTTTGGCAAACAGCCCTAAACACTTCGGGGTGAAGAGACAATTTCCCTGGGAATAACTGCTGGCGACTTAGATAGTCCGCCTGCCAATTTTTTACTCCTGGAATGAAAACTGCTGATAGGGATGGGACATTCCTTTCTGCCCAAGTTAGGATATGGTTCACTGCTCTCGGAGCTGAGAGACTCTTGGTGCTCCCTTGGTGATCGATATAGGTCACAGCCTTGGCATTGTCAGATGGCACCCGCACTGGACAATTCTTTAACCTGGAGGTCAAGGTTTTCAGAGCCAGATACACTGCATGAATCTATAGGATTTTGATGAGCAGGGCTCTTTCGAGTTTTGACCACTGTTCCTGGACAGTCATCTCCTCTAGTACCGCTCCCCAGCCTGAGAGGCTGGCATTGGTCGTTACTACTTTCCAGATTATTGGTCTAAAGGATTTCCCCTTCAGCAAATTCTGGCTTCGTAAGCACCAACTGAGGCTTTGAGACACTCTTGGGGACAGCTGCATTGGCAAGTCCAAAGCTTGGATCGTCTTGTTCCAAGCAGAGAGGATTCTGTTTTGCAACAGTCTTGAATGGAACTGGGCATAGGGAACTGCTTCGAATGAAGCTACCATCTTTCCTAACAACCTCATGCAAAGGCGAATTGAAGGATTTGCTTTTGACCTGATCATATGAACCAGCTCTCGTATGAAGCTGATCTTTGCTGAAGGCAAGAACACCCTTTTCTGGGCTGTATCTACGATCAGGCCTAAGTAATCCAGCCTTCTTACTGGCTTTAAGGAGGACTTCTGTAGGTTGAGGATCCAACCGAGACTTTCCAGGTAACTGGTTGTAATGCGTACACTTTGTTTTAAGCGAGTCACTGACTGGTCTATTAACTAAAGATTGTCTAGGTACGCCAACACTGTTATGCCCTGTGCCCTCAACCTGGCTAGAGGTGGGGCCAGTATTTTTGTGAATACCCGTGGTGCTGTGGCTAGCCCGAAGGGTAAGGCAGCAAACTGAAAGTGCTGCTGTTCCACTTCGAATCGCAGAAACCTTTGTTGAGCGGGAAATATAGGGACATGCAGATATGTGTCCCTGATGTCGATGGACGCCAGAAGTTCTCCACCTTGTAGGCTGGAGACCACTGACCTGATCGACTCAAATCGAATCAAATTTTTAGGAAGAGATTTAGATTTTTTAGATCCAGAATGGGCCTGACATCTCCATTCGGTTTTGGTACCGTATACAGGTTTGAATAGAAACCTAAACCTTGTTCTTCTGTGGGGATCGGTATACGATTACCCCTTGAGTCAATAATCGGTCTAATGCTTGAAACAGGGATTGTCTTTTCCCTGGATCCTTGGGAACGTTTGATCTCAGAAAGTGAGATGGTGGAAACTCCCGAAACTCTAGTTTGTATCCTAGAGTCACTGTGGAGAGAGCCCATCTGTCCTGAGTTTCCCTCTGCCAGACTTTTGCGAAATGCAGAAGTCTTCCCCCCACTTTGGTGAGAGGAGACGCCTCTTCATGAAGAGGTCTTAGTATTCTGCTTTGTAGTCTTGCGGCTCCAGGTCTTCCTTTGAGCCTGGGCCTGACCCTGCGATTTTCCTCTGGAATCCGATGGTGGAAGCCATTGCCACTGCCTAGAGGCGGATGCGCTTGGCGCAGGAGAGAAAGTCTGATTAAATGAAGGATGTTTATACTTTCTCTTGACTGGCAAGAGAGTACTTTTTCCACTAGAAATTGTCTGGATGTATTTATCCAAATCATCGCCAAATAGTCGCTCCCCATGAAATGGGAAACTAGACAGTAGGTTTTTGCAGGGTTCTTCGGCAGACCAACCCTTTAGCCAAAATGTCCTACGCATGTGTACTAGCACAAGTGCAAGACGAGACGCCAGGTGAATAGAATGCTTTATAGCATCTATGACAAAAACATAATGCTTTTGGTTAAATCGGCCAACTCACTGGCCTGTTGTGCAGGGAGCTCGTTAAGGGCCTCTGTGAACTGGTCTTTAAAGGACTGACAGATGCCTTTAGCTGCAATTGCAGGCTGAGCAACAGTACCTGCTAAAGAAAAAGAGGATTTTAACAGGAATTCCAACTTTTTATCTTTTGGAAACTTTAGCATTTGTACATTGTCCACTGGACAATTTAAACTTTTATTCACACTGGAAATTGAAGCATCTACTGCTGGAACTTTCCATTTTTTGGTAAATTTTTCCTCCATAGGATTGAGAACTGAAAATCTCTGTGGAGGGAGAAAATGCTTATCCGGATGATCCCATTCGATATAAATAAGCTTCTCTAGTAATGTGTGGACTGGAAACGCATGCACTGGTTGTGAAGGTTTCAAAGAACCCAAAGAAGAAATCAGACTTTCAGCTGACTCTGTTAGGAGTAGCATGAAAGTGGAGCGAACCATGTCCATAAGGATTTGTACCTCAGATTGTGAAGCTGAAACGTCAACTGTTGTTTCATCCGCAGAGGAGTAAATGGTTTGTTTTTCCCGATTGTTTGAGGGTAATACCTCATCCTGTCCCCACTGTTCCCCTGGTAAGCGGTTTGGAGTGGGAGAGAGGGATCTAGCACGCTCCTTATCCCCTTTAATGGAGGATGCGATTAAAGACGGTAATCTTCCTTCTAAGCCCTGCAGGGCAGAGGAATATGCATCTTCAGTCACGTATACAGGGGCTGAAGTGTGAGAAGCAGTTGCACCACCAATTGCTTCCAATAACACACTGGCTTGCCATGTCAGGTATCTCCGGAGAGGATGACAATGTGGAGGCATGTCTGGAGTTCCCAGCGCCTGGGGGTGGTTTTGGTGACTTAGTAGTAAGCCTTGAAGCCATAGTGCAAAGCACAAAAAGCAAAAGGTACTCTAAGAACTGTTCTATTTATTTGAATAGTAGAAAAAACAGTGGTAGCATAGAATGATCTAATGCTAAACAATTATTTTTTTCCTGTACTGCAAATGCCTGTGTAAACCCCTCACGTGCACCAGTGCTTCTGTGTCCTGTGGCAGCCTTGCTTCAGCTGCTCTGATAGACACTGTCTGTTTCCCAGAGTATCAACTTTAATTTTTTTCAGGTATGAGCCTGATTGTCTATGCGCCACGCCCTTTCCTATGCTTTAGCAAGAGTCACCTTAGAGAGGAGAAGGGGATTTACACAGCTGTTTTATCAGCTTTTCAGATTTATGCTTGTTTAAACATAACATGTATCCCTATCCACTCAATTTCGCCATTTAGGGGGGAGAGGAGACCCCCCCCCCCTCCCCCCTCCAGCTGCTGAGACACGCTGTATTAGCACAGATTTAAACAGGGTCTATACACTATTACTCCCTCTAGAGGAGTGAAGGCATTTTACAATATAATTGAAAGAAAAATCATAGGTGGACATTGCAGTTCCTATGCTTTCCTCTTACCTTTTCCTCGCTGCAGGATACTGCTGTAAACAGAAAGATCCAAACTTCACCCATCATGGCGGGCAGCGTGGTTAAACCTTCAAAGACTGGGGCCCTTTTAATAAGGGTTCCACTCCTTTGGACCATGTATAGCACCCCTCAGGACAGCTTTAGGTAATGTAGCAAGACCAAAAAGAGTCCTGGTTCAAGGGTCTAGCCCTTAAAGAGGAGCGTTGCAGGCAAGACCTTGCTATTCTATACAAGGCCCGGGTACCATCCGGGAGCCGCAGTGGCTATTGTATTTTGACAACAGGGAGACTTTCCCATCACCAGAATACACTGATCAGTGTTGAGTGCAGTTGTACAGAAGTCGATTGGTAGATTGAATTCTGTACAACCACAGGGGCCATACATGAGTTGAAATTCGGTAGGTCCCTGCTGAACCTGCCAAGTTTTAATCTTGCATTGCCGGCTTAAGACCAGCAAATAAATGCAGTTCCTGGGTGATCCTGGAGAGAAAGGAAGATGCAAAGATTATGTGATTTCTTAATCTCTACTTCCCCCTTGTGCATTCTTCATGTGCTTAACATAAAAATATAAAAATTACATTAGGATGGTTTTATTCCCTGACATATTCATGTTAGTAATCAATTATCAGCAAATCCACTTAAAGCACACATGCATTAAGTATAATAAGAAAGGCATACCAAATTAACGATAACTTGTTTTCCATAACTAATTATCTGTGAGTCAAAATGTCGCTGAAATCCATCCATCTGCAGATAAAACAAACTCTGTTAAATAAGAGAAATGACAGCTATAGCTAAAATAAATAATTATGATGTGTAATTTCATTATCCGAGACTGCATTCAACCTACAGTGTTGCATAAACTTGCAAAACTGTGCGTGTTTTTACGCTACACTCATAGGGAAGCTCATTTATTTCAAAAGGTCTGTCCTATGCGCGACAAACCTGATGAATCAGCTCATGCACTTTGAGCTTCAAGTGTTTTTTTGCCGCATTTGGTGTGCAATTAGCCATGAATGGCTCTGGAAACGCGACACACATTTTTTGCCTGTTTCCTAAACACTATAGTGTGAATGCAGCCTTAGGGCTCTTTCACACGGACGGACCGTATGTCCGTTTTTCATCCATCCGTTTTCGGATGAAAAACGGACATACAGGTATCCCTATGGGATAGCGGGTGTCAGCGGATGAGCATCCGCTGACACCCGCTCTCGTCCGTGCCCGCCATGCTCCGTTTCTGCAGACGGAGGAAAACCCCATTTTTTCATCCGTCTGCAGAGCGGATCGGGTGACGACGGACGCTACGGTCCGTCGTCACCCGATCTCCCATAGGGGAGAGCGGCGCTCTGACAGGTCCGTCCCTGCACGGAGTGCAGAGACGGACCTGTCATCCTACTGCTCAGCGGAGATCACTACGGCGATCCCCGCTGAGCAAGCGGCTATCCACGGGGCGGATCTGCACTGATCCGCCCCGTGTGAAAGAGCCCTTAGGCAGGTTGGTAATCAACCCACAGGTTATGTTGGTAATCATACCTTGCTGCTTTGTGTGCTGGGTTTAAATCCCACTTGTGATCACCTTTATAGTGTTCATACAGTGTCTATACAAAAATATTTGCCCCTTGAAAATGTTCATGTTTTATTGTGAAAGAACATTCAATCACAGATTAATCCGTGTGGATCCTCCCAAGCACTGGTTCACCATTTTGGGGCTCCCACCTGTTGATTTTCTTCCCCTTTGGGGTCTGGCTGAACCTTCTCCCTGCAGATTTGCACTCAGGTAATTACATGAGCTTGACATACACTTGTAGATTGCTTTAGAAAGCTGCTGTAATGTGTATATATTTTTTTCTAGATATTTTAAGTTCTGATAATAAGCTTCTGGTGAAGTGGATTAAGTCCAAGAAACCCATCGAGTTTGCAGAAAAAAAATCAATTGAACCATCTATAGTGCTCAGGCATAAGGTTGGATAAGCTTACACATCCCAACCGGGACAATTTTGAGCAATAAGGTCCATGCATGTCGAACGAGACTTTTTAGTGACTGTAAAAATGTTTGTCACTGTTTTTGTAATAAACATTATTTTTTTTTTTAACTACCATTTTTGGTTTGTGCCTTTAACCTGTAGCCGACCGCCCACTGTCAATTGACGGCAGAGCGGTGCGGCTCTTGTGGCGGGCTGCCGTCATATGACGTCGCTAGCATTTTGGCCACTAGGGGGCGCGCGCTCCCCTAGTGTTAACCCCTTCCCTGCCAGTCACATTTATACAGTAATCAATGCATTTTTATAGCACGGATCACTGTATAAATGTGAATGATCCCAAAAATGTGTAAAAGTGTCCGATATGTCCGCCGCCATGTCGCAGTCATGATAAAAATCGCAGATCGCCGCCATTACTAGTAAAAAAAAAAAATAAATAATAATAAAAATGCTATAAATCTATACCCTATTTTGTAGACGCTATAACTTTTGCGCAAACCAATCAATATACGCTTATTGCGATTTGTTTTACCAAAAATATGTAGAAGAATACGTATCGGCCTAAACTGAGGACAAAAATTTGTTTAAAAAAAAAATAAAATTGGATATTTATTATAATAAAAAGTAAAAAATATTATGTTTCTTCAAACTTGTCCCTCTTCTTTTGTTTATAGCGCAAGAAATAAAAACCGCAGAGGTGATCAGAAACCACAAAAATAAAGCTCTATCTGTGGGGAAAAAATGATAAAAATAATTGGGTACAGCGTTGCATGACCGCGCAATTGTCATTCAAAATGCGAGAGCGCTGAAAGCTGAAAAATGGCTTGGTCAGGAAAAAGGTGTTCGTGCCTGGTAGGCAAGTGGTTAAAGGCCCGCCATAGTTATGGGTATCCAATTCTATTGAATCGTAGATGATTTAGTTTTGCTGTATTTTATTGTATTCATTCTACTCTACTCATAAACCTTACAGAGCCTGCTGCAGAGAAAGATTGTGTATTTATATGGATCTGTGGTGCCTGGCTTATTTCAAAGAAAGTCTGACGGTCAAAAAGCTTAGCTCAATTTTGGCCTCATACCATAAAACCTTCTTCCAGCTATCAGAACTACCACTCTTCTAGGGTCTCCAAGGTGCCTTCTGGAAAACTGTAGGTGTGATGTCCTTTGAGTTCAGGTGTACAATGTTTTTTTTTTTGCCGCTCTCCCATAAAGTTGTGACTGGTAAAGCCCCGGGGCAACAGTAGCTATATGCACCAATTCATTAAGCTCAGACAATGACTACATATCATAACTTGAGGTTTGGGCTTAGGTCTCATGGTGGCTGAACTCACTAGTCTCCTGCTTGTACAGCCACTCCCTTTTAGTGGATGGTCTGTTCTTAGCAGACTTACAACTATGCCATAGGTTTTACACTTCTTAATGATTGGCGTTTGTTAACCCAAAAAACAAAAAACAAAAAAAAAAACAGATCCTGTTCCCTTAAGCGATTCAGCCCCGGAAGATTTTACCCCCTTCCTGACCAGAGCACTTTTTACGATTTGGCACTGCGTCGCTTTAACTGACAATTGCACGGTCGTGCGATGCTGTAACCAAATAATATTTGCGTCCTTTTGTTCCCACAAATAGAGCTTTCTTTTGGTGGTATTTGATCACCTCTGCGGTTTTTATTTTTTGCGCTATTAACAAAAGAACAGCGGCATTTTTTAAATTGGTCCGCCGGGTATTCGCATTAGCTCCGGGGGCGAGCCGCAGGGTGAAGCGCAGCAACATAATCTAGTTTCGCCCAGCTGTGCCATTCTGCCACAGTAAAACTGCAGTGGCTGTTCGGCAAGTGGTTAAAGCAGGTTATACAGCACTGTACTTGTGCTGTGTCATTTGGCCCCCTGTATCACCTAAAAACCTGGCTCATCCTGCCTGGCTATACCTTCCCCCCTGTACGCTCACCATGATATATCATGGCTGCTGAGCCCTGACACCGTGGTCAGAGTACGTGCCTCCGTCATCCGCTGCCCTGCTCTCCTGTGTCTGTCTCCTCTGTCGTCGTCCTCCCCTCCGCTCCTGCTGCTCTCATATCTGCTACTAAATCCTGCAATACCCTCTGCACCATAATAAGTGTCCCTGTGCCATGTAAAAAATCTGCCAGATTGTTCCTATATGAGCACGGCTCCCAGTGCTCAGCTGTCCTCTCTCTCTCTCTCTTCCCCTCCTCCCCAGCTGACGTCAGCGGGAGGGCTCCGCCCCGCCCACTAGAGCTGTGAGCCAGAGAGAGAAAAGAGCCGACAGTCAGCTGAAAGTCGGGAGCCACGCTCATATAGGTACAATTTGCCAGATTTTTTACATAACACAGGCAAACTTATTATAATGGTACAGAGGATGGGAGGATGGGAGGATTTAGTAGAAGTTGATTAACAAACCACTTCAACTGCACACCAAGGGCATGTTCAGTGGCTTAAACTTTTTCCTGTATCCTTCCCCTAATTTGTGCTGTTCAATCATTTTTCTCACTGGATTTGCTTGAAGTGTTATTTTGTTTTTATGGTGTAGTTTATGCCACCGTGTTGACTTGTCAGAAACTAGTACTTCAAGATACATGTGTATTTACACTAAATACATCATTTATACTAAATTCACTGGAAGTCTCTTGACTACGAGCAGATGATCTGTATTTAAACAATTGTGTGACTCTGGAAAATAATAGGCTGCACTGGTGATGATTTATGGGATGTTAAAGAGCGGGTGAAAATGTATTCAGTCAAGTTATTGTGTTTTTTTGTATTGTAATTCATTTGAATCACTTTCCAGGTATCTTTTTTTACTTTGACATAAAAAAAATATATCTTCTATAATCAGTATAAAACAACAATAGAGACACATCTTCAGAATGCTAGTTCCTTTGCTCTCATTCTTCTACTTTGGATTCAGTGAGGCGTTATTCGCTGACCTGGAACAAATACATACTGTAGATAAGTAGTCCGACACATTTTTGACACTTATTTACAGCATGCTTGTTGAATGACTGACTGAGACATACTGAAATCAGACAGCCAGGTATGTAGCATTTTTTTTTACAGAAGCCTGCAATAAGAGTCCACATATTTCTCTTGTGGCACAGTCACTTTAAAATACACCCCAATTCAAAGTTTTAAGTTGCAAAAAAGCATGAACATTTCCAAATGGTGAATACTCCTTATGGATACTGTATTGTTTGTTGTCACTGCGCTTGCTTGGGTTTCCTCAAATTACTCTGGCTTTGTCACAAATTGGCCCTAGTGTA
The DNA here is from genome assembly GCA_028564925.1 of Lithobates sylvaticus. NCBI lineage: Eukaryota > Metazoa > Chordata > Amphibia > Anura > Ranidae > Lithobates > Lithobates sylvaticus. The sequence goes on from CM053030.1 coordinate 328,993,054, forward strand.
TGGAGACTACACTGTAAGCACCACTGGAGGCCAGGGACTAATGTAAATAGACCAAACTCTGTAATGTACTGTGTAAAATGTCAGTTTTTACTAAATAGGTAACTAGTTCTAGATCCAAATGCCACTTCATGGGTGAAAATTAAATACATAATGATTATGTAATTGAACTGTTAGAGTTGTGCAAGATGTCAACCAGAATTAATGATGTTTTATAAGGAAAACAAAAAAAACTCTACAAAAAGAAATAAAAATAAAACTATAAAAAAATACCCCAACTTTGCCTGGTACATTTAGAGAGCGCAGGATGCTATAATCATAGAAATGGACTTAGTCAAAGTGCCCAAAACAAATATAAAAAATATTTACATGATTTACAGCATTGTTGATTTGAGGCTTCGGTTTATATTTCAAGTTTGGTCTTTGTGACCAGAAAAATGGAATTGACCCTCGACTCTAAAAGAAAGCACACAAAGATGACAGTTTTAACAGTTTGTTAGACAGGTCTAAAATAAAAAAGAACACATTTTTCTTTATCCGGGGACACCAAGTTGTCACAGCCTGACCCATTACCATTTCTTTACTTGTTCTTTTTTAATTTTTTTAACAAAAAACCCAAGTATATTGAGATGCAAACAAAGTATACATACACACTTTCAACTGAATCAAGATAAATCAAAGGAGAATATTTCAACAAGAAAAAATCCAACATTAGAAAGCATAAAAAGCCATAAATTAGAGTGCAGGAAAATATACGATACACATAATTGGGGTACATCCCTTAGTGACCACTACTCCTAGGAGCGGGGTCACATAGTGCAAGTCTCACCTTCCTCCAGCCATCTATCCCATACACTAGAAAAGTTCTGTGGGCGCCCTCTGTGGGTGTATATAATTTTTCTGTACGGAAGGGTATCATTCATTTCCTTTTTCCATCTCTGTAGTGTTGGGGGTACTGTCTGCATCCAAACCTTGGCGACAACTTTCCTAGCTAAAAATAGGGTTTCATGTATAAATATAGCTTGGTATTTATCTACATAAATGTCAGGCAATAAACCCAGGAGACATAATTTTGTAGGAACTGAATCACCTGTAGCCAGTAAGTCTATGTTCAGGCAACTCCATATCAAATGGTAGAATGTGCCGGGAGCCAGTGAGCTTATGGGACACAGGGGGCTTCTTGTGGGATGAAACTTCGCAAGCTTCACGGGTGTAAGGTATGTGCGATGTACAATATACAGTTGTGTCAGCCTGTCAAAGTTAAGGGAATGCCGTCTTAACACCTTCTAGAATTTCTTCACAGTCCGAGTTGTCAATAGGACCCACATCCTGTTCCCATGCTATTTTAGCTGTCTCGGAAACCCTATGCATCTTGTGAAGTAGGAGAATATAGTATAAATTAGATATTAGCTTGGTCGAGTCTGCTCCAAATAAGATGTCAAGGACCGGCAGAGTTCCAAGAGTGATAGCGGTGGAAGCAGCCTGTGCTCTAACTGAATGCTGAGTGGCAGATACGAAATAATAGGTGATTCGGAAGCAAAAATTCTTCCTTGAAAGTTTTTAGGTTCAGTCTCCGTCAGAACTTGAGACTGGTAAAGTATACCATATGCCGCCCAAAGCTGTTAATCAGGCACAGTACTCAACTCGGGCAGGTGGCCATTGAAACATAGTGGGGTATGCGAGTGTATATGTTAATGGTTTTGCTTCTTAAGTGCTATATCACATATCCTCTGGTGGTGCGACAGCATACATGTGTTAAAGTGGAGAGAATTGCGGCCGTAGTGCCCCTTTCTGAGAATTGCCTGAAAAGGGGTGTGTAGAGGGCTCCCTGGTTTGTTACACACTAAAGACCTATAGTGCTGGGATTCAGAGGTGTTAAAATAATACAGGTGTGAGTTGTGAGGCCACATAGTAGTCTTGGATATCAGGGAGGGAGCACCCTCCTTCAAGGCAGGGGTTTTTAAGAATATGTCATGCTAATTTATGCCTTCCCTGGCCCCAGACAAAGGAATTTAAAAATGGATTCAATCTGTTTAAAGATTTTAAGTGGAATATACAGAGGCGCATGCCAGACCATGGGCAACAAAATATTTTTTACTAAATTAATTCTACCTATTACCTCTAGTGGTAATCTCAAACAGGTCTGGGTTTTAGTTTTAAGAACTGCAAACAGGGGTTCCACATTAAGAGACATAATCCCCAAGGTTTCTGGTGACCTTCACCCCCAGATATTTAATCTCCGCCACTCTCTGTAAGGGAAGTTCTGGAAATACAACTGGTGGAGGAAAATGATCCAGAGGAATAATTTGAGATTTGTCCCAGTTAATTCACAGGCCAGAGTATTTACCCTTTGTCTCTATGGTCAATGCCGCTTGTAACGAGGGTCCCTGATCAGCTAGAGTACTGTATCATCTGTGTAGAGGCCTATCTTTTCCCACGAGTCTCCTCACCTGAGGCCTATTACGTCCAGGTTCGTTCTAATGACTAAAGTCAAGGGTTCTGCTGCAAGGGCATATAGTAGAGGTGACAGAGGGCAGCCCTGCCTCGTGCCCCTCTCCAGGGAAATCTGGTCAGATAGCCACCCATTTACAAAAAAACACCCGTGCCTTAGAGGTCTGGTAAAGAAGCTGCACACATTTAATGAAATTTGGGCCAAACCCATAACAGCACAGGCACTCCCACAGATCGACCCATTCGACAGAGTCAAATGCCTTGGCCGTGTCTAGGGCCACCACCACCCTAGTTCCCACATTGTCATGCTGGGCTTGGAGGTTCATAAATAACCTCAGAATATTCATCGCTGTGTTCTTCCCCAGGCATAAACCCGGTTTGGTCAGGGTGGATTAGGGAGAGAATGACTGTTTAACTGGGAGGATAGAATTTTGGCTAGTATTTTAATATCTACTGGCAGCAAGGATATGGGTCGGTACGATTCTGGATAATGAGGATCTTTACCCGGTTTGGGAAGGACTATAATCTGGGCCTCCTGCATAGAAGGGGGAAGTATACCCAGCTCAAATATGGAGTGAAATAAGGTCTTCAACGTGGGGGTGAGTGTTTCTGAATATGTAGTGTAGAAATTCTAAGGGCAGACCATCTAACCTGTGGCCTTAGATTTAGCTAATTGGGAGAGTGTTGTGGCAATATCCTGAGGATACCACCACTGGCGGCTTGTCATCTAGGTGTGCGAGATAGGCCAGCAGCTTCCCCGCCTTTTCCCCATGTTCATATATCCATGTTTTACAAAAGACCAAACGCTGTTTGGCTTTTTCCAAATGTAACTGTGAAACAACCCAAGCTTGTAGTTTAACTATTTAGATTTTCAGGAGAGGGAAGGGTATTATAGGCTTCCTTCAAGTCCCGTAGTGTATCTTCTGACATATGCACTATCACGTTAAATGATATTTTAAGTCTAGTAATCCTATTATCCAACACCCAACTCGCATGTAGTTTAAAAGTGTCCCACCGGGAGTTAAACGATAGAGAGCTTTGGTCGTCGGAGAAAAAAAGCTGCAGTTCTCTTTCTATAGTGCTATGGTCTGTCAACATTGGATAGGGGCCATACCCAAAAGGGACAACTGTAGCCAACACGGGGAGTGGTCTGAAAGGGCCCTAGGTGCAAATCCCGCCCCGGCAACCCTCGGAAGCAGAGTTTTAGAAACCAATATGTAATCTATTCTAGAAATAGTGGCATGACTAGTGGAGTGGCAAGTATATGCCCTGGTAGTGGGGTTCCTATGTCGCCATATATCAATCAAGGCAAACGCCGCCAATATGAGATTAAGTCGGGTCTGTCTAGTCTCATTAACCGTAACATTATGCTGCACAAGGCAGTCCAAGTGAGGTTCATAGTCATATTGAAGTCCCCCATCCACACAGCAGGGACCGTTGGATGCTGGGTCATAAATGACAGACCCGCCGTGACGACTTCCGAGCTGTACGGGGGGGGGGATATACCATGCAATCAGCAGTATAGGCAGTCCTCCTATAGAGGCATGTAAAAACAAGTATCTGCCCTGTTGGTCCGATTCCCTGCCCTGTCTAGTCTAGAACTTCCTCCCAGCTCTACACCTTCCCAACATGGTGAGAGCATCAGACACCCAAAAGTAAACAAAGCAACAGTCATCCAGCAGTAAAATCTGGCTGGAGGTGCACGACTTCGTTCCAGTATTTGGTATGTTGCAACAGTAAATGTCATTCCTAGGGGGGCGATTATTCACTGAACAATGCGTGGTAAAGTAGTGGGGAGGAGCAGTACTCCCTGGAATTCATGTACTGTGCTTCTCCTGCCTTCCAACATGTTGGTCACAGTATATAAATAGCCCTGTAGGATGGCTGTATCCGGGAGAAGGAAGCAGAGTGTGGGAAGTCATATATGTGCCAATGGCACTTGGGAAGTCCAACAATCCAGGAGAGATATTCCAGCCAGGTCATATAGGTCCCCCGGGCACCTCATCACGGGATATAGAATAAACAGGGCACCGCTTGAGTCCCCCCACCCCACAAATACAGAGCTGTAGTGAACCCAAGGATTCATTAGGAAGTAGGGGAAAAAGAAGCACCGTGGGCCGAGTACGGTGCCAGGGGGGAAACAAGCATGGGCACCATTGTAACGGGGGGAATTGATCAAAAGTACTCACAGTAGTGACCATCCGGTGTATCAGTTAGTCCGGCCTCCCATGTCAGTCCAGCCAAGCCACAGCCGCGGCGGGGGTCTCAAAAAATTGCACCCGGGCACTCTAAGTCTGGCTGGAAAGAGCATGGCATACTTGAGGTGTAGCACCCTAAGGCGACGTTTGACACCCTGGAACTGAGACCTCTTCCGTTGCACTTCACTAGAGAAGTCCGGGAACACCGCTACAAAACCATTGCTTGTATGTTTCCCTTCTCTCTAGTAAGCCGCATGATCTTGACCCGGTCCCTGAAATTCAGAAATTTAGCAATAAAAGTTCGGGGGGCGCTCCTGCAGGTGTGGGCTTAGCTGGTACACGGTACGCCTTCTCCACCGCAAACATGACTGAGAAGGCCTCCCTGCCATACGTGGTAATAAGAAAGTTCTCTAGATACTCTGCCGTGTCTTTACCTTCAGCCCGTTCAGGCAATCCAATAAATCTGAGGTTGCAGTGGCAAATTCTATTCTCCATGTCATCTTGATGGGAGTGAAGCCGTTAGATGTGCCGTTGCATGTCCTGAGTGGAATACTGCAATGGATGTAAAATGTCCTCAGCATTGCTAATACAGGTTTCCGTTTCAGTAACCCTGTCCTTCACTTTAGAGAGGTCCTGTCTCAGGAGTGAAATGTCGATATTTACCTCATCTATTTTGGATGTGAGGGTACTTTGGAGAGCGGCTATTGCATCCAGCACCTTTGCCGTGTCCGCGGCATGTCGATCTTCCCCTGGAAACGTGGCGGCGCCATCTTTGGCCTGCATGTCGTCCCCATCATGTCGGAATTTAGCCAATTTATCCACCACTGCAGGTGTCTTTTTGGGCGGCAACATAGTGTATCCTGTTCCCGGGGTCCACAGGCAGCTTTGTAAGTAACACAGGAGAATCGTCAAGAGGAGCTCCCGCTACCCACGTCTTACTCCATCGCTCGCCAGGCCACGCCCCCTATTTACTTGTTCTTTAAAGGAGTTGTAAACCCTTGTGGGTTTTCACCTTAATGCATTCTATGTGTTAAGGTGAAAAAACGTCTGTGCTGCAGCAGCCCCCAGAGCCCCCCTTTTTCTTGCCTGAGCCCAATGGTTCCAGTGACGGGGACAAGCACAGCAGCTCCAGCCGCTGTCCTCATTGGATAGCTTGATAGGAGCAGGAGCCATTGGCTCCCACTGCTGTCAATCAAATCCCATGATACGGGAGACGGGGGTGGGGCAGCAGGACTCGGGAGCGCGCCCGTACGAGTGACCCCATGGAGGAAATCGGCTCTCCATGGGCGCACTCGAAGAGGAAAGGCCAGGAGGGCCGCTGGGGGACCCCAGAAGAGGAGGATCGGGGGCCACCCTTTGCAAAACCCTTGTACAGAGCAGGTAAGTATAACATGTTTGGTTATTTATAAACAAAACAAAAAACAAACCTTTACAATCACTTTAAGAGCCATCATCACAAACCCATGCCAGTGTAAATATTGCTTTGTTTAATGTAGTTATGTGCACCATTTAGAGAGGGCAAGTGCAGCTTAAGAACCAAGGAAAGAAACAGGGATCTCAGATACATATTCTGCTTTTCAACTCATGCAGGCACTGCTTTCCACCAGAAATTTGTGATCTGTTTCTTTAGTGATTACATGGTTATTCAGTTATTCCATGGTGCGCAGTACAATAAAACAATCAAAATGTATGGCTCTCGGCACTGAAGATAAACAACAGATGTTAGGAACATGTTTTGATTTTCAAAAGCGACTATATAAGCACTGGGAAATCACACATAAATCACATAAACTTGTATATGGGTGATAGGATGTGATGTTATATATCACAGAAATGTATAAGAAAATGTTAACAAGAAAAGTGCATGTGATTAAAGCGCAAACATAAGCGATTGGATAATCATACAAAATCGCATAAACTAAGATGTAAGGAAAAAGTAAAAAATAGATATTCCAACATTAGCAGATACAGGATATATATATTATATGAACCTCAAAGTGGGCATAGAAGGCTTCTATGTGAAATAGAAACAATATGAAAATATTCTTAGATGTCACACATGTCACAATATCTGAAAAGTGCATATAATCCAAGGTATACCGTTGCAAGTATTAAGATCAGTGATAAAAGTGCACCACATATAGATAGAACCACATATAAAGAGTCCATAGTATTACGATACAGTAATATTCGTGCAAGCTGATATAAGGTGGTGATGTATTTTCTAAATTTCTGTATTAAATTCCGGTGCGTTCAATGATTGATGTGACACCCGGGATAGTGCCTCCACTGGTGGGGAGTCAAATCAAGCGTGTATCAGAATACGGTAAGTGTGGATGAGGTCCAAAAAGCAAGCTGTTCAAACTTCTATTATGTTAATCAGTGAGCAACACAGAACATAACTCCCCACAGGGGTACATCTTCTCCATCAATTTATCAATGGTGTTGGAAACACAGATCATCAACCGCAATCCTCCAAATAATGGTAGTGGTTTCAAAATATGGAAAAAAAAAAAAAAAAAAAAAAAAAAAAAAAAAAAAAGTGTGCCTCCACATAGTGAAAATCCAAAAAAGGATAAAAATGTACTTAAAAATAAACACCCAGGCAAATGGGTGCTATTATAAAACAGGTTCAATTGAACAGGTAAAAATGCGCAGTAAAAAGTGTCTCAGCAAGCATAGTAACCTACGCGTTTCATCTGCATAGACTTTGACTGATTATATATATATATATATATATATATATATATATATATATATATATATATATATATATATATATATATATAAATTAGGGTTGTCCCGATACCACTTTTTTAAGACCGAGTACAAGTACCGATACTTTTTTTCAAGTACTCGCCGATACCGATTACCGATACTTTTTTTTTAATGTCATGTGACAGTTTTCAAACCACAATACAGACTAATGATATCTTCTTAATCTTAACGCACTGATAGGTGGCACACATTGATGGGCGGCACGCACTGATGGGTGGCATGCACTGATGGGCACTGATAGGTGGCACGCACTGATGGGCACTGATAGGTGGCACACACTGATGGGCACTGATAGGTGGCACACACTGATAGGTGGCACACACTGATGGCTGGATGCATGGGCACTGGCTGGATGGCACTGGCACTTATGGGCAAGAGGATTTAGTTTTGCTCTGCAACGGCCATCTTGGTACACCTAGCACTCAGCCTCAATAAAGAAGCAGCGGACATCTTGTTACACCCAGCCCCAACTATATGGGCTGGGTGTAACAAGATGTCCGCTGCTGCTTTATTGAGGCCGAGCGTCAGGATTTTCAACCACGTGTAACGGCAACACGGAGCGTCACTTGCATTACTGAATGTGACGCTCCGGTCGCCGATTAAGTTACATCCCTGCTGGGAACACGGAGTACTCACTCTGCGCTGGGCTCTCCGTACTGTTCTGCCCTCCGCAGCGCCCGCTGACTCCGCCCTCCGCAGCGCCCGCTGACTCCGCCCTCCGCAGCGCCCGCTGACAAGTGACAAGGTATCGGCTAAGCATCGGGAGCATTTGTGCGAGTACAAGTACTCGTGCAAATGCTCGGTATCGGTCCTGATACCGATACTAGTATCGGGACAACCCTAATATATATATATATATATATATATATATATATATATATATATATATATATATATATATATATATATATATATATATATACCACCACTGCGCTTATATATACAGATAATGATTTTATTTACGTTATGCACCTGTATGGCCATCGTGGAATCTAACTTCCGGGTTTGCGGGCGTGCGTTCCAATTGTGATCATGTGATAGGATAGAGAATATAGGGGCAGACAACATATCACTGCCGGACAATATTCAGAAGAGCCAAGCCTCTATCTCACCTTCCAATCACCGTACAACGCATCTAAAAGGTGACGGGAATGTCACGCATGAGAGCGGAAAACATGGCTTATAACTGAAAACTCAGCATCAGGGCATATCCAACATGTGACCACAACGTCACACGTACGAACGTGGGCGGTGCCAATGACGAACTGTCAATCACTACACAGCAAAGAAGTATACGATGTAAGGAAGTGAGAGACAGGAAGTGAATTGAAACTGGCAGTGGAATGCATTGCGTTCCAAGACTCGAATTTAGTGGGAACAGATAATAGGGATGTGTCAAGCACATCGTGGGTAATTGTAAATAAATATATTCACCGGAATTAAAAAAAACTATAATTAGAGAACCAATTAAACGGAACATAATATCCGTAATGGAAGGCCTATAATAAGAAAACTAATTGGACAAGCTATCGGAACGTGAGATTCCACAAGGTCAAACAATGGAAAGATGCAATATAATATATGCATATATACCAAGCAGATAGAGAAGATGGTCACAGTACATATACATAAAATGAATGTAATCTATGTAAATAACACACAAACTATTATGATCTGAACTCGTATACTAGTGACTGGCCATATAAGGGATAGGGAAAATACTTTATTTGCTATGTGGCAACCACTAGGACCGGACTTGACGCATATAATAGCGTACAGGCCCTAAAATGGGCACACCTCAGCAATGGATCACCAGGCTCAGTCGGAACCCTCTCCACATGAAAGGCCAGTATGAGACCAGACAACACTATAAAATGTAAATGTAGAACAAAAAAAAACACACACATATACATACATATACACATATATACACATATATATATATATATATATATATATATATATATATATATATATATATATATATATATATATATATATATATATATATATATATATATATATATATATATCAGGATGTGGGGTGTCAAATTACAACGCAGGAAATGACAATACTAAAAAATGTAATACTAGACAGACACAATGGGTGATCCGTATATGAATAGTAAAGATGAATGGACATTCATGAATCCAACCAAAGTGAGCCTATATATATCATATTTAATCTAAAATATTAAGATTGATATACTATGGACAAGAAGGCCATAGTCAAGATTGGTTAATGAAGGTGTTGATGGCCTTTCATGTGGAGAGGTTTCAGACTGAGCCTGGTGATCCATTGCTGAGGTGTGCCCATTTTAGGGCCTGTACGCTATTATATGCATCCAAAGTCCGGTCCTAGTGGTTGCCACATAGCAAATGAAATCACCTAGTGATGAATGTATTTTCCCTATCCCTTATATGGCCAGTCACTAGTATACAAGTTCAGATCATACTAGTTTATGTGTGTTATTTACATAGATACATTCATATTATGTATATGTATTGTGACCATCTTCTCTATCTGCTTGGTATATATGCATATATTATATTGTATCTTTCCATTATTTGACCTTATGGAATCTCACGTTCCGATATCTTGTCCAATTCGTTTTCTTATTATAGGCCTTCCATTACGGATATTATGTTCTGTCTAATTGGTTCTCCAATTATAGGTCTTTCAATTCCGGTGAATATATTTATATAAAATTACCTGTGATGTGCTCGACACATCCCTATTATCAAGTTCCCACTGAATTTGTCTTGGAACGCAATGCATTCCATTCCACGTTTCAATTCACTTCCTGTCTCTCACTTCCTTACATCGTATAAGTCTTTGCTGTGTAGTGATTGACAGTGAGATATTCGTCATTGGCCCCGCCCACATTCGTATGTGTGAGATTGTGGTCACATGTTGGATATGCCCTGATGCTGAGTTTTCAGTTATTTGCCACATTTTGCGCTCTCACATGTGACGTTCTAATCACTGTACAACGCATCTAACAGGTGACGGGAAGGTGAGCTAGAGGCTTGGCTCTTCTAAATATTGTCCGGCAGTGATATGTTGTCTCCCTTTATATTCACTATCACGTCAAATGATCACGATTGGAACGCACACCCGCAAACCTGGAAGTTAGATTCCACGATGGCCATACAGGTGCATAACGTTATTAAAATCAGTATATATAAGCGCAGTGGTGGTATATATATATATATATATATATATTATATATATATATATATATATATATATATATATATATATATATATATATATATATATATATATTAGGGTTGTCCCGATACCGATACTAGTATCGGTATCAGGACCGATACCGAGCATTTGCACGAGTACTTATATATATAAGCACAGTGGTGACTGTCAGTGGAGACGAAACGCGTAGGGTTACTATGCTTGTTGAGCCACTTTTTACTGCACATTTATGATCTGTGTTTCCAACACCATTGATCGATTGATGAAGGAGAAGATTGAGCACTTGGCTTTAAAATTCAATCTGTGTCTGGTGTATCCCTTTGGTGAGTTATGTTCTGTGTTGCTCACTGATCAACAAAGGAGAAGTTTGAACAGCTTGCCTTTTGGACCTCATCCACACTTACCGTATTCCGGTACACACTCGATTGACTCACCGCCACCAGCCTGCGAGTCCACCATTTCAGGTAAGAGTACCCCATTCCCCCTTATAGTCTCAGAAGGTGGAGGCACTATCCCGGATGTCACTTCAATCATTGAACGTACCGGAATTTAATACAGAAACTTTAGAAAATACATCACCGCCTTAGATCAGCTTGCACGAATATTACTGTATCATAATACTATGGACTCTTATATGTGGTTCTATCTATATGTGGTGCACTTTTAACATTGATCTTATTACTTGCAACAGTATACCTTGGATTATATGCACTTTTAGATATTGTATTTTATTTTATGTGACACCTAAGAATATTTTCATATTGTTTCTATTTCACATAGAAGCCTTCTATGTCCACTTTAAGGTTCATATAATATATATACCCTTTATGTGCTAATGTTGGAATATCTATTTTTTCCTTACATCTTAGTTCATGCGATTATCCAATCGCTCATGTTTGCACTTTAATCACATGCACTTTTCTTTTAGTGTTGACATTTTCTTATATATTTCTGTGATATTTAACATCACATCCCTTCACCCATATAACAATTTATGCGATTATATGTGATTTCTCATCGCTTATATAGTTGCTTTGGATTTGCACTTTCACTTGTTTCTTGGCTGTAATTTTCATATACACTCTAGTTTTTGAGTGTTATATTATTGTATCCATAGCACAATCTGCTTCCAGATTTCCATTCTTTTTACATATTGCATTACAACCAGTCTGATTGTTGTGTTGGATGCTTATATTTGAGGTTGGCGCAGTATTACCACCACTTTACATTATGTTTTGATTTTCCACAAGGAACGTATGCTTAGCAGAATGCACATCTTGCATCCAAATGCTTTCCCTATTGTTCTTAATCATGTTCTGCAGGCAACTAAACTATAAGAAGCAATGTTTACACTGGCTTGGTGTACATGAAAGATGAGGCCAAGGTATCTGCAAAGTTGGTTAGGTACTGTTCCCCTTTAAATCTCAACTCCACTTTTGTTGAGAAAATAAAACAATCCCCTCTGGGTGACCAATGTATATTGCAAAGATTTTAACAAACTTTGTTGCAGATTCCTACCCTACTATATTCAGAAAAGCCAAGCCTTGCAGGAAAAGCGGTTTGTTGTGGGCAGAGTGAATCTAAATGGGAGTGACTTTTTTCATTATTGATGGGCTGATGCACTTACAGTGTTCTAATGAGGAAAGTTGCAAGGTCTGCATCCCTTAGAAGTGATCCTTTGGGAGTATCTCACAAAAAAAATTGGTTGCCGAGGATACCCAATATCTGACTTGTAGCAGATTTTTGGCCAAATCATTAAAGAGATAGTAAAAGTTACTGGCTTTGATTGACAGCACTGGGAGCAAAGCCAGTGAGACCTGGAAGTGAGGGGAGAGAAGAGCTGCAGATGTGCACAGCAGTGGATTGAATAAGGGGGGGGGGGGGGTGCATTTCGGTAAAAAATGTGTAGGCTTTAGAACCACTTTCAACCAAATCGCACAAGCAGGAAACAACATTTCTGGGGAAAGCTCTGTACACCAAGTGTGTACAGAAGGCCTCCAAGTTGCCATATTGCATTGAATTTTACAGAAAATTACAGCAATGCAGATTGAAAAGGAAAGGTCATTTTTATTAACATTAAATTACAACATGGCTTTTAGCTATTGTATATGCCACTTTTTTTATTTACTATTGTGGCCTGGTGAAAAGGTGAGGTGATTGATGGACTTTATGTTCCACCTTGCATGCGTTCATTCGCCGAGAACTAAGGTGGAATCCGGTCTGGGTTTTACCAGCCACCTTGGCAGGGTTGGTTCCGGATCATATTTTGCGGCCCACTTGTGTCCACCAACAGGTGGTATAAACTAAGCAGGACTGGAGCAAAGGATTTCTCTTGGCATGGGACTCAGGAAGTCAAAAACCTGAGAGAGCTTCTTGAGTAAATCTCGCTTTGTAAGAGAAAAGTTTTGCATTATCTTTGTTTTGTGGGTGACTGGGAGAAGCCTTTCACCTGTTGAATTAGGAACCTGCAATGTTCAGTCAGTGCCTGGATGGCAATGATTTTTTTTTTTTGTTTCCGTTTGTGTTGGTTGAATTAAATAAGAGCATTAGCCAGTGCATCCCATTCGGAAATAAACTTAAAAGAGCGAACAAATGTCTTGGATGGCTTAACTCTAATGTAAAAATGCATATAAAAAGCAAAAGGAGAAAGTCTTCAAAAAATACAAGACTGAGAATCATCATCAGCATTCAGACTTTACAAAGAATGCAACAAGATATGTAAGAGTGCAATTAGGGCGGCTAAGATGGAACACGAAAAACACATAGCTGAGGAGAGCAAAAAAAAAAAAGAAATCTCAAAAAATTCTTTAGGTATATAAACAGTAAAAATGAAGGACAGGGGGCGTGACCGGAAGCCGACCTGGAAGGAAGCAAAGCCTAAGAGCTCCTCTCCAGCCCGCTGCTAACAGGCAAAAATCAGGGGAAAAACTAGCCAGCACATGGGAGGATCGCGTACCACCCGATCCTCCTCAGCCCGGGGATCATCCCAGCCACCGCCGAGCTCCGCGGCATCGTTTAAGGACTATTTTAAGCAGACACCAGCCCCGGACGGGTGCACCAAGATGGTGCCGGCCGCGCACAACACGAGGCAGCAGGCCTCAACCCCGCCGCCGCAGCATAGCGATGGGACGCCGCCACCCCCGCTGACACAGCTGGATGGCACATCCACCGCAAGCCAGCCCATGAGCCCCTCCAGACTCCAACGCCCGGTGAGTGCAGCGCAACATGCCCCAGGGGAACTTTACCACCCAGAGGCGGACGAGGCCGAAACCCAGCCGCAGCCAGAGTACACACAGTGTACAGAGGCCTTCCTGCAGCTGCTGAGGACGGCATCAGACCCGGACCTCCACAGTACCGACAGCCTCTCCCCCACTCCACCAGACCCCTCAACAGACTTTCCTCCTCTCCCAGGCCCTGCTTACCCACGGGAAGAACCACAATTACCCGCAGCAGACGGGCAGCAGGCCACATGGCAGCCTCCATACGCCCCAAGAGACCAGAGGCCCGAACGCTCCAGGGACCACAGCACCAGCAGGGCCCCGCACGCAGCTCCCTCGCTATGTCCCCAGACAAACCAGGGGGGTACGCAACAACTGGGCCATAGTTCCCAGGCCCCCATCTCAAGTTCTCCCCATGCTACGCCCTGGACTGAACCATGGGAACCCCATTCACCATGGGACACCCCACATATGCAAGACACCCCAACAATGGGAAGAGCACCCTCCCCACCACACTTTCAACCATCCCCTGCTCAAAATGGAGGACCCTACCCCCCCGTGGCAATCCTATTTACAAGCCATACCAACCAAAGAAGATTTTAAACAGCTCATAGCTGACGTCAAAGCCACCTGTCGTTCCGAAATCCAAACACTCCATGCAGGCCTCAAACACCTATCAGACAGGGTGGAGATGGCAGAGGAGGAAATTCAAGAGACCAAGCTGGCCATACATAAAACACAACTACAAGGCGCAGACCACCACATTATGCTCCGCGACATGCAGCGCCACCTCGAGGACCTCGATAATCGGGGACGGAGAAACAACATACGAGTACGAGGCCTCCCTGAACCAGAGGGCACCGAAGACCTGCAAACCTCACTGCAAACCCTATTTAACGAAATGATTGGAGAAGACCCAGAAAAACACATAGAAATGGACAGAGCACACCGAGCCCTTCGCCCCAAAGGAGCCACATCGAGGCCCCGAGACGTAATATGCAGGGTCCACTCATACCCACTTAAAGAAGACATCATGCGTAAAGCTCGCACCATACGCGACCTGAAATTTGACAACTCTCCGGTGCAGATCTACCCAGACCTGTCATGGATCACCCTCCAAAAAAGGAGGCTACTACAACCCCTTCTTCGTACACTCCAAGACAAGAAAATTATTTACAGATGGGGGTTCCCCTTTAGCCTAACCGCCAAACACCTGGGAAAGACGGCAATACTTCGCAATCCAGAGGACCTGGAAACCTTCTGCGACACACTAGAGATCCCTATCCCTCAACTCCCTGAATGGGACCTAGTGGCGAACACCCCTCCCCCGCCAGCTGTGTGGCAGAAAGCACCCTCAACTAAACGACCAAGAGGCCCGGATCAGGACCGCCGATCTCAAAAGAAGTGAAACAGGAGGACTTTTTTCCCCTAAAGGACACCTCATATCGCCACCAGCGACACTCTACCGAGACTTCCCCATAATGACCTTACACCCCTGAATGCCAACAAACCGAAAAAGTAGCGCTCCATGGGCTACCTTGGGCCGAGAAGCCGGACAGGTCGTCCCCCGAGTTACAAACCCCCTTGTGGTTTACCACCTAGGAGTTCCCCTTTTTGTTTTTCTTTTTGGAACCCTACCCCCCCCCCTTTTTTTTTTATTGTTTTTTGATTATTTTATTTTTTTGTACCTCCCCGACCCGAACTTTCCGGATATCTTAGTCGGGGAGTTCTACAGGAACTCTTGGGGTCCTGTGGCCCCTACGGTCACCTAGACCCTGCTTGTAATGTTTGAAGTTTTAACCTGTTTTGACCTCGCTCTAACCCTCTATTTTCTTCCTAGACACCCCTCCCCCACCCACCTACAGATCTTCCTTCCTCGAGGGATCCCACAGACGCCGAACCTCCTCCCGCGGATGCCACACTCCCAGAGGTAAACCTACCGTCGACCAGACCAGATAAGTAACATAGACACCCACCCCCACTACACACCATGGCCAAGGTAATCACACTTAATGTACACGGCTTAAACTCCAACAAAAAAAGACACTTGGCGCTCCGAGAGTTTAGACAGTCTGGGGCAGACATTATTATGGTACAGGAAACGCACTTTGGTAAGGGGGACTCCTTCACATTTGCATCCAGGTACTATCCCCACGCATACCAGGCATATAACCCAGGGAAAAAAGCGGGGGTTGCTATACTGCTAAAAAAAGGCTCCCCCTTCTCCTGCACGAGCACGTATTTGGACCCACTAGGCCACTACGTTATCATACAAGGCAAATGGCAATCCCAGGCGGTAATCCTATGCACCTCATATGCACCCAACACGCACCAGCACCGCTTCCTAAACAAAGTCCTAGCCCGCTTGTTTAAACTACCCCACGACATGCTAATAATAGGGGGGGACTTCAACTTAACACACTCCACCCCACATGACCGTCTCACCACAAACCCCCAAGCCTCTCATACTAAAGCCCTCAGGGAATCCAAACAGTTCCGCCAAATTACCAGAAGATACGCACTCTTTGACACATGGCGGGTCCTACACCCAAAAGACCAACAGTACACTTACTACTCAGCACCTCACCGAACTCACTCACGACTGGACTACATATTCGTGAACAACAACACACTCGGGACAGTCAAACACGCACAAATCCTGCCCATATCGTGGTCGGATCATGCCCCTGTACAGATCACCATGAACCTAGGCTCCCCCTTACGCAGGCCTTGTAGCTGGAGGCTTAACAACCTCCTGCTGCAACACCTGCCATTCATGACAGAGCTGGACACCACTCTTCAGCAATATTTTGCTGAGAATGATACCCCAGATGTGACCCAGTCCACACTGTGGAACGCTCACAAGGCGGTAATCCGGGGCAAGTGCTTAGCCTTGTCATCAAAAGTGAAAAAAGATGCCCAGACCGCCAGAGTATTAGGGGAAAAACGCCTGCGAAACCTAGAAATTAAACTAACCAACTCCCCTACCCTAACACTCATTAAACAAATAGTGCAGGTTCGTGCAACACTACGGGATCTAGCACTAGGCGCAGTGGAGAAATCAATTATTCGGCTAAGACAGCTGTACTACGATAAGGGCAATAAAGCGCAAGCACTCCTGGCCAGGAAACTGGCAGACCAAACACACAACTCTACGCCCAACCAGATTAAAAACAGGAGGGGTGATCTGGTGACACATCCCCAGGACATTGCGAAAACATTTGCAGAATTCTACACGGACCTCTACAACAAACGTAAAATCCCCCACAACCCCCCATCCACTGACTTGACTGACCGAATGACCCTATACCTGGAACAGGCAGGGCTACCGTGACTAAAAGAGGCCGACCTGTCGGAACTAAACACCCCTATCACCATAGAGGAACTGGCAAGGACCATTAAGGCTCTACCAGCGCATAAATCTCCGGGCCCAGACGGACTCCCATATGAATATTACAAGACTTTCTTACACATCCTGGGCCCACACATGACCAAATTATTCAATGCATTCCTCCGACAGACACCTATTCCAAATGAGATGCTAGGCTCCTACCTGACCCTAATACCTAAACCTGACAAAGACCCAACAGTATGCGCCAGCTACAGGCCCATAGCCCTCTTAAACTCGGACCTAAAGATATTCACAAAAATACTCTCGACACGACTAAATGCAATCCTCCCCACACTGATACACAAGGACCAAGTGGGATTCGTCCCCATGCGACAAGCAGGAGACAACACCCGGAAAGTTATAGACCTCATAGATGTAGCAAATAGAGAAAACACAGAATCCCTGGTGCTTAGTTTAGATGCGGAAAAGGCATTTGATCGCCTTAGTTGGCCCTTCATGATGGCCACACTTAGCTACATGGGATTTAGGGGCCCCTTCCTAAATGCAATTCGGAATCTCTACACACACCCTTCAACACAGGTGAAGACACCCGTCGCCACATCGCCCATCTTTCCAATCACCAACGGCACCCGCCAGGGTTGCCCGCTCTCCCCCCTGCTGTTCGCCATATGTGTTGAACCCCTGGCGGCGTCCATAAGAAACAACCCCGACATCAGGGGTATACCAGTTAGAGGCAAAGAGTTCAAAGTGTCGCTATTTGCGGATGATATCATCCTCACCCTTACCAATCCCCGGACCTCTCTCCCTAACCTACACGCGGCACTAGACCACTATGGAGCAATCTCAGGTTACAAAACGAACACGTCCAAATCAGTGGCACTCCCACTCAACATGTCAGAAGTTGAAGCGACCCATCTTAGATCCACCTTCCCCTATAAATGGGAGAAAACCTCCCTTAAATATTTAGGCGTCAATATTACCCCATCCTTCCACACCTTATACCAGGCAAACTTCCCACCGATATTTAGAACGATCAGAGACTCCATCCAGAAGTGGAAGTCCCACCACATCTCACTTATAGGCCGGATCACATCTGTTAAAATGGTGATTCTCCCAAAACTCCTGTACCTCTTCCAGACACTGCCCATCCCTGTTCCCTACATCCAACTACGTAAGCTACAAAAAGACCTACTGAAATTCGTCTGGAATTTCAAAAAGCATAGAGTTCCTAGCTCAGTTATGACAGCATCCCGGACGGACGGGGGACTGGCGTTCCCCGATTTGATTAGGTACTACCAGGCGACCCAACTCTGAGCATTGACATCATGGTTCACACAGAGATCCTATAGTAAATGGTCGGAGCTGGAGAAGATCTGGCTAGCCCCAGTACATCCCAACAGTCTGATATGGAGTGCAAATGTGGAGGTAGAACCCGAACGTATGCTGGGTTCAATGTCGCAACTTCGCCTTCTGTCGCGCAAAGTCTCACGCGAACACAAACTTAAATCAGAACATTCCCTGCTGAACTCCTTCCTATGCAACCCCAAACTGCCAACTAGCCTAACACACCATATGTCATGGCCCTGGGCCTCACGAAACTTGTTTCATTTCGGACATGTTGTAAACCCCAGAACTCGTAAGCTGCTCACATTCTCGGAGCTCCAAGACAAATATGACATACCAAAACAGGCATTTTTTAGTTACCTCCAGATTAGACACTACGCCCAAACAATAGCGCCACAGCTACAATTCTCCCCCCCCCCCCCCCCCCCCCCCCCATTCGAACAGATTATATTAGAAGGACGGAACCGCAGAGGACTGATCTCGGACATATATAAAATACTAAACGAATTCCACTTCCCAACCAAGGGCAAACACTCATACATGACTAGATGGGAAACAGAACTAGGAGAAGAGCTCCCCCTAGAGGCATGGCAGGCGGTCTGGAGGCAAGCAGCCAAAACATCTATATGTACTCTATACAAGGAAAACTCCTATAAAATTCTCTATTTTTGGTACCAGACCCCTGCCATACTTCACAAAATATACCCCTCCTCAACGGATAGATGCTGGCGCTGCCAGACACATAGGGGAACGCTCTTTCATATATACTGGACATGCCCTCTCATAACCCCGTTCTGGGATCATACCCGTCAGCTCCTGATAGGACTATTTGAGACACCAATAGCAATGGATCCCAAACTTTTTCTACTAGGCCTGTCCCAACCGAAACTGACAAAGACCAGCAAAAAGCTGCTTAGACACATACTGACGGCGGCAAGGTGCCTGATAGCCCTTAATTGGAAATCCACATCCCCACCCACACATGAGGCCCTATACTCTAGGGTCAAAGATGTAGAACTCATGGAAAAAATGACAGCTAGGATCCACCAAAAACTGGATGAACACAACGCGGTCTGGGAGAGGTGGCATCTGCGGGAGGACTAAAGCGAAGCACACGGAACCCGAGGTAAGATTGCGTCTACACCCCCCGGGGGCCCCCCTCGCCCCCCCCCCCGCTCTCTCCCCCCTCTCTTCCCCCGCTCTCTCCTACCCCTTTAGATAAGCAGACCCTATCTGCCAAGTTTACAAACACGTAATTATTCTTGTTCTATGCCAAGAGATTAAACACCGCTACTAGTTGGACACGGTTAGAAAGCTGTATTAGCACTCATAGGAGTACCCATAAAATGAGAAAATGCATGTATCATGACTGCTAACTATGAGTACCTGAGAAAGTCTGTAAGTACTGTTATATATTCTGTATTGCAACTGAATAATAAAAATTGTTAATTGGAAAAAAAAAAAAAAAAAAAATGAAGGACAGACGATATTGGCCCCATAAAGAATGAGGAAGGATATCTGGTTACAAATGATGGGGAGATGGCGAAGGTATTGAATTTATTCTCCTCAGTCTTCACGTGGGAATCGGGGGGCTTCAGTAACCAAAACTGCAGTGTTTGTCCTCATGACATCACAGGAAGCACCCTCATGGCTAACAGAGAACAGAATAAGAAATAGACTTGGGAAACTTAGCATTAATAAATCACCGAGACCAGATTGGCTTGCACCCGAGGGTACTTAGGGAACTCAGTCAAGTAATTGCCAGGCCATTGTTCCCCAATTTTTACTGACAGTCTACTGACTGGAATGGTACCAGCTGATTGGAGAAAAGCCAATGTAGTAGCAATATTTACAAAAAGGGCAAAAAATACATCCCTGCGAATTACAGACCAGTTAGCCTATCATCAATAGTATGCAAGCTCTTGGAGGGGATAAGGGACTATATACAAGATTTTAGTAATGAAAATGGTATTAGCAGTAATCAGCATGGATTTATGAAGAATCGTTCTTGCCAAACCAATCTATTAGCCTTCTATGAGGCAGTAAGCTGCCATCTAGATAAAGGAAGGCCGTAGACGTGGTGTATCTGAATTTTACAAAAGCATTTGACACAGTTCCCCATAAACATTTACTGTACAAAGTAAGGTCCGTTGGCAAGGACCATAGGGTGAGTACACGGATTGAAAACTGGCTGCAAGGGCGAGTTCAGAGGGTGGTGATAAATGGGGAATACTCTGAATGGTCAGGGGTGGGAAGTGGGGTCTCCCAGGGTTCTGTGCTGGGACCAATCCGGTTTAATTTGTTCATAAACAACCTGGAGGATGGGGTAAACAGTTCAATTTCTGTATTTGCGGACGACACTAAGCTAAGCAGGGCAATAACTTCTCTGCAGGATGTGGAACAACTGAAAAAAGATTTGAACAAATTAATGGAGTGAGAAACTACATGGCAAATGAGGTTTAATGTAGAAAAAATTTAAATAATGCATTTGGGTGACAAAAATATGAATGCAATCTACTCACTGGGGGGAAAACCTCTGGGGGAATCTAGGATGGAAAAGGATCTGGGGGTCCGAGTAGATGATTGGCTCAGCAATAGCATGCAATGCCAAGCTGCTGCTAACAAAGCAAACAGAATATTGCCATGCATTAAAAAGGGGATTAACTCCAGGGATAAGCGATAATTCTCCCACTCTACAAGATTCTGGTCCGGCCTCACCTGGAGTATGCTGTCCAGTTCTGGGCACCAGTCCTCAGGAAGGAGGTACTGAAAATGGAGCGAGTACAAAGAAGGGAAACAAAGCTAATAAAGGGTCTGGAGGATATTAGCCATGAAGAAAGGTTGTGAGCAATGAGCTTATTTTTTCTGGAGAAGAGACGCTTGAGAGGGGATATGATTTCAATATACAAATACCATACTGGTGACCCCACAATAGGGATAAAATGTTTTCACGAAAGGGAGTTGACACGTGGCCACCTACTATGTACTATGTAACTATGTAACTATGTGTTATTTTCATGCAACCTTTTAAATAAAACTGGCTACAAGTCAGATTTAAAAAAACCTGCCGTTTGGACTACTGTTTTCCACAGGGAAGGTGACCCCCCCCCCCCCCCCCGAGCTAACCCCTGACACTATATATTTTTCCGACAAAAGTAGAGTTACCCTTTAAAGTAAGAAATTATTAAGTAACGACTCATTCATTTTATATCAGCCCATCCCCCACAGTTAGAATCACTCCCTAGGACACACTTAATCCCTTGATTGCCCCTAGTGTTTAACCCCTTCCCTGCCAGTGTCATTAACACAGTAATCAGTGCATTTTTATAGCACTGATCGCTGTATAAATGACAATGGTCCCAAAATAGTTTCAAAAGTGTCCGATGTGTCCGCCATAATGATGCAGTCACGATAAAAATCGCATTACTAAAAAAAAATAAAAAAAAAAATAATAAAAATGTCATGTCATAAATCTATCCCTTATTTTGTAGACGCTATAACTTTTGTGCAAACCAATTAATATCCGCTTATAGCGATTTTTTTTACCAAAAATTTGTAGAATACATATCAGCCTAAACTGAGGAAAACATTTATTTTTTTATATATATCTTTTGGGGATATTTTTATAGCAAAAAGTAAAAAAAATATAGCTTTTTTTTCAGAATTGTTGCTTTTTTGTTTATAGCGAAAAAAAAAATGCAGAAGGTGATCAAATACCACCAAAAGAAAGCTATATTTGTGGGAAAAAAAGGATGTCAATTTTGTTTTGGTGTAACGTCGCAGTTGTAGTTACAGCAACACAGTGCCGAATCGCAAAAAGTGCTCTGGTCAGTAAGGGGGTAAAATCTTCCGGGGCCGAAGCGGTTAAACATCTTTTCTTCTAATTTTAATGAGTGACCATGTGTCTTTTTAAACTCCCTTCCACGGAAAAGTTTTATCCCTATTGTGGGGTCACCAGTATGGTATTTGTAAATTTAAATCATATCTCATCCCAAGCGACTCTTCCCCAGAGAGAATAAGTTCAGGGCTTGCAACCTTTCTTCATAACTAATGTCCTCCAGACCCTTTATTAGCTTTGTTGCCCTTCTTTGTACTCGCTCCATTTCCAGTACATCCTTCCTGAGGACTGGTGTCCAGAACTAGACAGCATATTCCAGGTGTGGCCAGACCAAATTTTACAATCTCCACAGAGGGATAGTTCAAAAAAGAAGTGCAAAAGGATAATATTTGCTCTGGGGAGGGCACAGGCACATTATTGTGGCCTCTGTGACCAAAGTCAACAAATAACTGGGGGGTTTGGGTACTAAAGTCTAGACTAATTGTAGAACTCAACCAAAAGGGCAGAGAATCTAGCAACACTTGGAGTTAAAGAGGACTGAGGGTGTAATAGACACAAAGAGCAGAGGGCAACATGACTCCAGGATGTAAATATCAGGACCTTCAGTACATGCACTGCAAACTGCTCCTGAGCCATTAGTGGAAAGTAAGCTGGGGTCCCCTGTTACAGTGGGACTTTCCCCTTCGTGTCTAGTATTAGACATGTTGCGACCAAATGGCAATAAGGCAACATATCGGCTCAGGGTAACGGGAAAGGCCTCAAGTACCCACAAAACCCTGAAGGCTGGTAGCAGGTGGGAGTCGGATAGCTAGAGGTGATTAAAGTCACTGTAGGCAGGCAACAGGAATGAACTGTCGATCGAAACTCAATGTTACACTATGCAAAAGGAGCAGCAGTGGTGAGGTGCTTGTTTGACACTGTATAGCAGGAAAGTGAGTTCAGAGTGGATGAGGTCAGTCCTCAGTCCCACAGTGTTAACCCCTCTCACGCCCAAAACAGCAGGGAATGAGGAATAATGGCACACAGTGATGCAGATAGCTCCCAGTGCTCTGCCTGACCGACCTTCTCAATAAGTGAGTTTTCAGAGACATTACATGCGTGGAAGGAAATATCAGTGGCTACGGACCTGGGAAGTGATCTACAGTAAAAATTTAACCAGAACAAAGTCTGAAGGGCAATCTATGCAGAAAATTAAGAAAAATGGTGCGCTATCGGGAGTACTGTCAGAATACAATGTTCCAGTGAGGGGTTCCTCCATCCACCTTGCTTGTGTAGATGGAGAAATCGGTTTCTCTTTGGTCGCTCAGCCCGCTGGCTTAAAAAAAATAATCTATTGCCAGCTTTAGGAGCGTTAAAACTATTTTTCAATCCTGATCCAGATAATGAACCTGTATTTAATAAGGTTGACAGCTGGTGTCTCAGCTATTGACCAGATGCAATATGGTCCAAATAGTTACACTTTTGATATATCAATATTCATAAACCTCTTGGCAGTATGAAAATGATTAGTGCTTTCTATCTTGCCATTCTCCTGTTTATGTTGCTTCTGCACTCTCTTCTAATAGATTATTATTTTATAATGGCTTGATATCAACTATAAAATGCATGTCCTATTACAAAATACCTGTGTGCAGAAAACATGCAAATTAAATAAATAAAAACTTACTTGAACAAATGAAGCTTTTCCTCCATTGAAATGCACAATTTGTTCCGTTTCAACAAAATTTGCAGCATGACCTTCTGAGTCAATACCTAAATGATTAAAATAAAAAATATCAAAAATCCATTTATATGCAAATGGCAAGAAACAAACAAAAACATTATATATATATATATATATATATATATATATATATATATATATATATATATATATATATATATATATATATATATATATATATATATATATATATATATATATATATATATATAAAAACACATACATACACACAGAGTTAGGTCCACATATATTAGGACACGGGCATGATTTCCATACTTTTGGCTCTGTATGCCACCGGAATACCATTTAAAAGGAAACAATCCAAATTAATTTGAAGTGCAGACTTTCCACTTTAATTCAAGGGGTTGAACATAAATATCAAGTATAAATTTTAGGAACTGCAACCATTTTTATACACAGTCTCCCCATTTCATGGGCTCAAATGTAATTGGACAAATTAAGAATTCATAAATAAAATGTTAATTTTTAATATTTTGTTGAGAATCTTTTACAGGCAATGACTGCCTGGAGTCTGTAACCCATGGACATAACCAAAGACTGGGTTTCCTCCTTTCTGATGCTTTGCCAGGCTCTAACTGCAGCTGTCTTCAGTTCTTTGTTTGTAGGTCTTTCTTTCTTTAGCTTTGCCTTTAGCAAGTGAAATGCATGCTCAATTGGGTTGAGATCAGGTGACTGACTCGGCCATTACAGAATGTTCCACATCTTTTCCTTCAAAAGCTCCTGGGTTGTTTTTGCAGTGCGTTTTGCCCATCTGTACTATGAAGCGCTGTCCAATCAACTTTGCTGCATTTGGCTTAATCTGGGCTGACAGTATATCTCTAAACACTGCAGAATTCATCTGGCTGCTTCTGTCCTCTGTCCTCTGTCACATCAATACAACACCAATGACCCAGTGCCACTGGAAGCCATGCATGCCCAATGCCATTACACTGCCTCCACCATGTTTTACAGATGACATTGTATGCTTTGGATCATGAGCTGTTTCAAGCCTTCTCCACACTTTTTCTTCCCGTCATTTTAGTACAGATTAACCTTAGTTTCATCTGTCCAAAAAATGCTTTTCCAGAACTGATCTGGCTTTTTTAGATGTTTTTTGGCAAAATCGAATCTGGCTTTTCTATTCTTCAGGCTTATGAATGGTTTGCACCTTGTGGTGAACCCTCTGTATTTGCTCTTGTGAAGTCTTCTATTGATTGTAGACTTTGACAATGATACGCCCACCTCCTGGAGAGTGACCTTCACTTGTCTGCATGTTGTGAATGGGTTTTGTACCATAGACAGGATATTGGGATCATCCACCACTGTTATCCTCCGTGGACATCCAGGCCTTTTTATGTTGCTGAGCTCACCAGTGCATTCGTTTTTCTTTCCTCAGAATGTATCAAAAACTGTTGATTTGGCCACTCCTAATTTTGCGGCTATCTCTCTGATGGATTTTTGAAGCCTTACAATGATCTGTTTCACTTGCATGGACAGCTCTTTTGAATGCATGATGTAGGTTTACAGCAAAAGATTCTAAATGCAAATACCATATCTCACTTAGGTGAAAGGTCTGGCGTTGATTCTGCTTAATTGATGAATAAATAACGAAGGAGCAGCCCACACCTGGCCATGAATCAGCTTTTGATTCAATTGTCCAACTACTTTTGGTCCCTTGAAAAAGGGGGTGGCTATTCTTAAGAGCTGTAATTCCTAAACCCTTCCTCAAATTTGGATGTACATACCCTCAAATTAAACTGAGTGTGCACTTTCAGCCCGTTACCATTATTCAAACTATAGCTTGAATATGTTGTGGAAAAAAACAAAAGTTTTGCCTGTTTTGCCTGTATATATATTATATATATATATATATATATATATTATATATATATATATATATATATATATATATATATATATATATATATATATATATATATATATATATATATATATATATATATATATATATATATATATACATACATACATACATACATACATATACACACACACACACACACAGTTGTGCTCATAAGTTTACATACCCTGGCAGAATTTATGCGGAATGGGCAGCTTTACCATCTGATAAAGAGCCTCAACCACAAAAGACTTCAAGTTGATGTTGATGTTAAACGGGGCAATACACGGTATTAAGAACTGGGGTATGTAAACTTTTGATCAGGGTCATGTGGGTAGTTTCTGCTGTGATTATTATTTAGAGTAAACACAGTTGATAATAAATGGCTTCAGCCAAACACTAATCATGAGTGAAAGAAATGTTTTTGCGTTATCATTCATATTCTCTGAAAAATGGCCAAGAAATCAAATTCAAACTGTATATATAAATAAAATGTAAATATATAAATGATTCCCCTCTTCTACAGAGCAGGAGGCCTGACACACAAGTTTACACATTATGGATAAAATAGTAAATACAAATATATTCCCATGGACAATAGGTTTAAAAGGCTTACATCCAAAGTTAAAATAGCGATTAAAAAATAAGAAAAAAACATTTAAAAATATAAAAACATGAAGGAACATCATCATAATTAAAACGTTACAAAGAACATAACAGAATGTGTAAAAAAGGAAATAAAGGTCGCAAACATTGAAAACAAATGACAGGTTGCAAAAGAGGGTAGGACAAATACCCCAAAATTCTTCAAATACCGTATATATACTCGAGTATAAGCCGACCCGAATATAAGCCGAGGCACCTAATTTTACCACAAAAGACTGGGAGAACTTATTGACTCGAGTATAAGCCTAGGGTGAGAAATGTGCAGCTACTGTAAGTGGAAAAGAGGGTCAACAATGCCCATTTGCAGCCTCACTGTGCCTATTTACATGCCTCACTGTGCCCATTTGCAGCCATAGGTCCCCTGAACTTCAAACTTGGTAGTTAAGGGTTCCTAGATGCCCCCTAGCTGCAGCCAAATTTGGGGTCTCTAGACCCAAAGGGTCCCGAAATTACATTGCTGCAGATGGACACAATTGACCGACTTTGGGGCCCTGTATCTCGGGGCCACTTGGTGCTAGAAACCCCAAATTTGGATATGTTGTAGTGTTGGTTCGCCTGGGTTTGCACACCATATTTGGGGTTCTTAGCACCAAGTGGCCCCGAGATATGGGGCCGCAAAGTCAGGTCAGAAAATGTCAAGCACTTTTCTGCAGCAGAGAATGACATTTTCCGAACCGACTTTGAGGCCCTGTATTAGGGGGGGCCACTTCGTGCTAGCAACCCCAAATTTGGATATGTTATAGTGTTGGTTCGCCTGGGTTTGCACACCATCTTTCTAGGCACTTTACAAGATAATTCTGAGTTGGTGACTGGGGACAAAGAAAGGCAAATGTAATAAAAAAACCTTCTTCAGCTCTGTGTATAGACAGGAAAATGGGGAAGCATATGTTGTTAAAGGGGATAGTTAATATTGACATAGCCCAAAATGATCCACAATGGCTCAAAATTGACATGGTCCAGGTAACATTTAGACAAAATAAAAGGTGAATAAAGCATCTGGACCAGATGGCTTAAACCCAAGACTCTTCAAAGAGTTGAGCTGTTATATCGAAGCCATTGTTTCAACATTTAGAGACTATTTAATGACTGGCATGGCACCACTGGATTGGTGTCAGGCAAATGTGCTGCCTATATTTATACAGGAATCAAAGTCTTTACCAACTAACTAAAGACCAGTTAGTTCAACTTCTATAGTTGGGAAGATACTTGAGAGTTAAATAAAAAAAAGACAACAGAAGAGTTTTTGCTATAAAAAAAAAATAATTCAAGCAAATGTCCGCATGGATTCATGAAAAAAAAGTTGTCAAACCAATCTGATTTCTTTTAATGAGGTGGTAAGCAAACTTGGACAAAAGAATGGCTGCAAACATAGTTTACTTGGATTTTGACAAAGTGTTTGACACAGTTCCCCCACACATGACTAATGTACAGTGCCTTGCAAAAGTATTCACCCCCTTGGCATTTTTCGTGTTCTGTTGCCTCACAATCTGGAATTAACATGGATTGTTTGAGGACTAGCATCATTTAATTTACATAACATGCCCACAACTTTGAAGAGGTTTTTTTTATTTATTTATTTTTTTATTGTGAAACAAACAAATAGGACAAAATAACAGAAAAAGTAAGTGTGCATAACTATTCAACCCCCTAAAGTCAATACTTTGTAGAGACACCTTTTGCGGCCATCACAGCTCCAAGTCGCTTTGGATAAGTCTCTATGAGCTTGCCATATCTTACCCCTGGGATTTTTGCCCATTCCTCCTTGCAAAACTGCTCCAGCTCCTTCAAGTTGGATGGTTTGTGCTTGTGAACACCAATCTTTAAGTCTGACCACAGATTTTCTATTGGATTGAGGTCTGGGCTTTGACTAGGCCATTCCAACACATTTACATGTTTGCCCTTAAACCACTCAAGTGTTGCTTTAGCAGTGTGTCCTGCTGGAAGGTGAACCTTCATCCTAGCCTCAAATCACACACAGTGTGGTACAGGTTTTGCTCAAGAATATCCCTGTATTTAGCACCATCCATCTTTCCCTCAACTCTGACTTGTTTCCCAGTCCCGACTGCTGAAAAACACCCACGGCATGATGCTGCTGCCACCACCATGTTTCACTGTGGGGATGGTGTTTCTTTGGGTGATGTGATGTGTTGGGTTTCTGCCAGACACAGCGTTTTCTTTAATGGCCAAAAATTTAAATTTTTGTCTCATCAGATCAGAGCACCTTCCTCCATACAATTTGGGAGTCTCCCACATGCCTTTTCGCAAACTCAAAACGTGCAAATTTTTTTTTTGCTGAACGTAATGGCTTTCTTCTTGTCATAAAGCCCTACTTAGGTGTTGCACTCTCATAGGCCCTTTCAAAAAGGTGTGTATATGTCAGGGATATGCAATTAGTGGGCCTCCAGCTTTTGCAGAACTACAAGTCCCATGATGCATAGCAAGACTGACAGCCACAAGCATGACACCCAGAGGCAGAGGCATGATGGGATTTGTAGTTTTGCAACAGCTGGAGGTCTGCTAATTGCATATCCTTGGTATATGTAATGGCAGATCATGTGAAACTTAGATTGCACAGAGGTGGCCATCATTTCACTAATTATGTGACTTCTGAAGGTAACTGGTTGCACCAGAGCTTTTTATGGGCTTCATAACAAAAGGGGGTGAATACATACGCACATGCCAATTATTAGTTTTTTTTTTATTTCTGAAAAATAGTTTTATGTATATAATTTTTCTAATTTTACTTCACCAACTTAGACTATTATGTCCTGATCCATCACATACAATTCAGATAAAAAAAAACATTGAACTAAAGGCTGTACAGGGGGTCCCCGACTTACGAACGGGACGCTGCGGGGACCCTCCGCCATTTTGCGCATGCGCGGCTATACGGAGCCTCGGAAAATGCCGGCAAACTTCGGAAATGTCCGTAATTTGCCGCGCATGCGCAGAACGGCATTAGACGTTACATCGGAAATGTCCGTAATTGTCGGTCTGCGCATGCGCGGCCGACTTACGAACAATTTCGACTTAAGAACAGGCGGCAGTCCCTAACAAGTTCGTAACTCGGGGACCCCCTGTAATGTAACAAAATAGGTAAAAAGCCAAGGGGGGTGAATACTTTTGCAAGGCACTGTATAAGTTAGTTAGTCTACGGGGCTTAGAAAATTTAGTTAATTAATGCATAGAAAAACGGCTAAAAACTGTATTCAGAGAGTAGTGGTTAATGATTCATAGTCTAAATGGTCTGAGGTTAGTTGTGTACCCCTAGGTTCAGTGTGAGAACACTCTTACTTTTTAATATATTTATTTATAAATGCTATAGGGACATAACAATACTTGTCCACAAAGCTGGCCGGGGAGGGGGGGGGGGGGGGGGGGGGGGGGGGAACGACACACAAAAGGTGGCTCCATTGGTCCCCGTGTACAGGAACGGAGCCACCCAAAAAGACTGGAGACAGGGATGAGGGGATTTCTACAAAGGACTGGAAAGCAGGAACGACGAGTAAAGAAAAGCAAACCGGAAAACAAGGTAAGTGCTGAGGTCTTTATCACTATATTTTTTTCTATTTCTAATTAGGGTGTAATGTTACGTTAATTAACTAAAGTAAGTTAAAACACTAATTCAATTTTCTACAGTGCACAAGTATCACACATGTTAAATACATACTAACGCTTTCATTCAGTTATTTTGCCCCTAGCTTTTACAATTTTCAAAGAAAAATAATTACTATACCTCTAACATAGTATCGTACACCAGCTCGAAAACAGCTTCTCCTTGAGATAAGAATCCAGTCAAAGTATTTTCCATTAATAGAACAGGAATGTATTGCTATAACTAAAGAGATGTTAAGGAAGACAAAAATCACAATTTTCTGTGGATGATCAGGCCTTAAAAGAACTAGAACATCAAAAAACAGATCTGTAGAAAAATAAATGTTTAATCCTGTATATGTGCCATACAATGAGGCTGTTCGGAACCTACTCCTGACAGCCCATTTTGAGATTTTTCAATTTCCAGATAAAATTCAAAATTTGTGATATGGGGTACATATGTTACATGACTATTTTTACACATAGTGCAAAGGTCAACCTATTTAAACCAGATGGATCACTGTGAAAGCCAGCAAAGCAATTAGGTTGCAGGTGCTAGAATAAGAAACGCCTGTTGCCGACTAAGGATGAGTCAACTTGGCTGGGTTCTGCTCCTTATTAAAGAATTAAGGTGGCCAAGACTAGATGGGAGGCGGATGTTGGAGTTAGAGAATGAGGATTGGGACGAAATTTTGGAGGATGTGAAACGAGTTTCCCCCAAACTGTCAGACCGCCTCACACAGTTGTATATTATGCATAGAACGTATCCGACTCCTCAAAGGAAAGCACGTTAAAAACCTACATACAACCCAGGGTGCCGCTTATGCGACCACACCCCAGGCTCCCTCTATCACCTCATATCGTCCTGTCCAACTATACAAGCGTACTGGATACAGGTGGTTTGTTTCCTGCACGACCAGATGGGCTCTCCTGCTACCCTAGACACAAAGATGTGCCTGCTCAGTCTGCTGCCAGACTTAGACGTAGACAAACCCCTCCGTACCTTTCTACATGAGATGCTATTCATGGCGAGAAAAGTAGTGGCTCGCAATTGGATGCAGGCCCTGCCTCCTACAATCCAGTGCTGAAAAAAAGATTAATGACATGCTGATCTATGTACATAGAGGGTGCCCGCTTAAGTATGAGAAGGTTTGGAGCAGATGGTTAGCAGACAGTGAAACGTGTACTTGATATGTTCACCCCCCCCCCCTTTTTTTTCTTCTCTCCCTCCCTCATCTCGCTCCTTTTCTTTATTAAGTACTGGTTCCACCACGATGGGTATTTCGCATTTTGTCACACAGATATTTCAATGCGTTTATGTTCGTACTACTGTTTTGGCCATACTGGCTTATACCGATTTATGAACCATGCATATATTTTTTCAATAAAGTTGGTTTTCCAATAAAAAAATAAAAATAAAGAATTAAGGTGCTTATAGATTTCACCAAGGTCATACTGTCTGCACAGACTGGGTCTAAGAAGGTATGTCATTGCATATAGCAGCATTTGAAACAGATTAGCAAGAATCCAAATTTATAAAGCCTATATACTCTCTGCTGCATCTGTTGTGAAGTTTTCCCTATGCCTCTGTAGGCACAAGATTTTTGTCTACACTCAGTGTTTACAGAGCCGCATTAAAGAGTCTGCGATCTACTAGCAAAAATGCAGTTTCTGAAGAAACGGAAGATCAGAAAACAGTTTATTGCCTTAAAGTACTGTATACCTAAGGCCCCTTTCACACAGGCAGACCGATTGGGTCCACCTAAAAACCGACAGGTGGACCCAATCAGACCATCCATTGCTCTCTATGGAGCAGCGACATCCAATTCGATCTTGTCCACTAAAACAGACAAATAGGGATCCATTTCCCATCTGTCTAGCAGATCGAATGGCTAAATACAATTTTATATCATAGTTTGAGACAGATGTTTTTTCCTTTCACGTTTCAATATTTTTATAAGGGCAAGATTATACATGAGAGTGAATACATATATATCCTCCAGGAAGCCTGGGAAGCAGTAAGCAGTCGGGATGGCTTTCCGCACAAAAAATGGAAACATCTGTCTCCTCTGTGACAAAAATGGAGCTGGAAGCACATGGATTTCATCACTTCTGGTTTCAGATCGGTCATTCCCAGCTATTACAGCCAGGGAAGCAGCTGATCAAATATAGTCTGTGTTTGATCAATTGCTTTGAGGGGCAGGGAAGACATGAGGGGGTCTAATAGACCCCTCATGTCTCCATAAAGAGTAACTGTCACCTGCCCAAAACCATCATAAGGGAACTTGTCACCCCTGTGCTAGCAATGAAGTTAAATGAAAAAAAAATTATAGTGTAAAAATAAGAAATGTAAATAAAATGTTAAATTAAAAACACCTCTGTTTCCTGTGCACACACAAATGTAAAAGGAGCACGTAGGTCCAGCACACATATGTAAACAATTATTTCACCACACTGCATTTATTAAAATGTGGTATTATCCTTCTCTTGTATTGTTTTATTGCAAGTTAGGTATTATGTAATAAATAGGTTTCTGTATTTTTAGGCACATCTATTCCTGTATATACTTGGATCTGTTGCATCTCTTCTTGCCAAAATTTCTGTATTTTCAAAACAATCCCGCCATATATATCTCATTGTTCCTCTTTTCCACACCCTCTCCAACAAAGCTTTGCTTTCTTCTTTTGATATTTGTGTGCTTTGATAGGTGTTCTATACCATCTTGACAGACATTTATAATTTGTTTCCACCGTGTTTATATCTATTGCTGTTCCCAATATCAACATTTGCTCTCTCTTTCTCTTGCACATTCCAAGTTGCACCAAGTTCTGCTTCCCACCTATTCAAGAAAGGCAGTACCAATGGTTCCGACAGAGTAAGAATCTTATAAATCTGGGAGATTCCATGCCTTGGTGCTTCCTGTAAGTTGAGCAATCTTTTAAATGGTAATAAACTTTCTCATGATCTTATTGGATGTGGCAGTGCCTTTATAAAATGTCTTAACTGATGGTATCTTAGATCATCTGAGTATGTAAACAGGGTGTGACTAATGTTTATTAGTGTTAGCAAGCGCCACATTACCATCTACTTATTTATCTTAGTTCATCTATCACTAGTAACTCCTTTTTGTGTCTTAATTCCTGGATTGTGCATATCTCTCCCTCTTTCATAATACCCTTTAAAGCGGAAGTAAACCCATCCACAAAACAGTATCATTTCCGGCACGTGCTGGAAATGCAACACTCCCATTGGTTGTGCTCTCAACCAAACTGTCAAACCATCCAATGATGGGTTTCATAACTGATCACATGTGCAGCATCATTACAGTTGTAGATTAAACAGAGGCAAAGATGGCACCTTCTTTGGCTGAAAACGATAGGGGGGTTTACTTACACTTTAATAATGCATTTTTATCCTTTATCCATACTCCAAATAGTCACTCATTCCCTGGAAAAAAATAGTTTGTCCCTGTGAGTGGTATTAGTGGTGAATTATATTGCCATTTCCTTTGTCTGTGTATTAAATCCCATACCTTAAATACACTCACTGTTAATTCACTTGTGTTCATCAAAAAATTACGATACTGTTGTGGTACCCATATCCCTTTATGCAATTGTGTATTACTTAAAGTGGTGTTTCCCCCTAAAAAAAAAAAAAAAAGGCTTCAAATTCCTTAAAAAAATTAAAAATAAATAATTGGAAACATTTCTTTTTACATACAGTACCTCTAAATGCCTGTTGCTAGGGGGTCCCTCGTTGTCTGCCTCCTGATTTGCCTCGGCTGGTGACATCACTTCCCCTCGGCACAGGAAGGGCTCCCCAGTCATCTGGGACCCGTCACGTGTCCCAGATGACTGTGCGGCCAATCAAGGCGCACGGCGCCGCTCACGAATGCGCAGTGGGTGCCCGGATGTGAAGCCACAGCCGGGTGCCCACAGTTGCAATGCTAACCCTCTGTGTATTTTAGATTTCCTTAGTACTGCAAATTGTATTAATTGTTTTTTTGTGCTGCCATATGAAATTAAAGCAGAGTTCAGCCGGCAGGAAAAAAAATGTAAAATCAGCAGCTACAAATACTGTAGCTGCTGACTTTTAATAGAAGGACTCTTACCTGTCCAAGCGATGTTGGCACCTGAAGCTGATCTTCTGATCGACTCCCGGGTGCTACCGCCACCATTCCTTGTAAAGGAACCAGGCAATGAAGACTTTAGGCTTCACTCCTGGTTCCCTACTGGGCATGCGCGAGTCGTGCTGATTGGTCCCTGTTTACTGGGACATGTGGGTCTCCCAGAAGATAGCGGAGGGGGGGAGGATTTGCCAGACAATGTGCGATTTTCCACGAAAGTGGGAGCAAATACCTGGATTTGACAGTTATCTGCCCCCCCTCCCCCCGAAAGGTGCCAAATGTGAATCCGAACCGCGGAAGTTCCATTGCTGGATGGAACTCCATTTTAAGGATCATCTGCTTTATATTTCAATGTTTTTATTGAAAAGTAACAGGAGTAGTCAAACACATAGGCAAAATGGTAGTCATTTTCAAATCATTATGTACCAATGCAGAAAAATAAAAAAGTATGATCGTATTACTTATCCATCATTTAAACACAATGGCAAAGCATAGCGAGTGTGATAAGTTTCCAAAAAATGTATGGAGTTTAACAATAGTCTACCAGTTATGATCTGGGAAGCCCCAGTTTGAGGGGATAGTGGAGACCCAGAGTCCCGGGGGGGTCCCGGCTATAGGTTCAGGGACACCCCCAGGACTCACGGTCGTAGGAGACCTTATATATAATCGTCTGCATTGTGTTTGAGATTTCTAGAGAGAGAAAAAAGAAAGAAAAAAGAGTAAAAAAAGAAGAGGGGAGAGGAGAGAAGAAAGGAAAAAATTATGGGAGTAAGAAGAGAAGAGAAGAAAGATGGTCATCTTGGAGTTTGTTTATGGAGTTGAGATGTAGTCAATCCATGGGTCCCATATCTTGTTGAATTTTTTTACTTTATTACAGAGAATATGAGTGAGTTTATCCTTGATCATAATCCAATTGAGTTTGCTTTTAATCTGGTCAAGAGGGATTAATCGACTGTCTCCAATGTCTTGCGATTGTAATTCTTGCCGCCAGCAATATATAATGAATCAATTTTACAGATTTTTGGGGTATTTCGTCAGGTAGTTTGTGAAAGAGGGCAGGAGATCTGCCTATGTTTACCCCGGTCACCAAGTTGATTAAATTGAAGATTCGGATCCAAAATCTAGTTACGAGGGGGCATTGCCCCCAGATATGGTGCATTATCCCTAACTGTCCGCATCGTCTGAAGCAGTTTGGCGAGGTGGAAGGATGCATCTTAGTTACTCTAGTGAGTACCAAGTACCAACGTAGGAGCGTTTTATAGTTGGCCTCTATAAGAGTAGTGTTAATGGAAATCTTGGATAACTGATAAGCAATATCTTGCCATTCAGTGAGATCAAAAGTTAGATTCAGGGCGTGACCGGAAGCCGACCTGGAAGGAAGCAAAGCCTGAGAGCCCCCTTCCAGCCCGGAGCAAACAGGCAAAAAATCGGGGGAAAAAGCGCCAGCACATGGGAGGATCGCGTACCACCCGATCCTCCACAGCCCGAGGGTCATCCCAGCCACCGCCGAGCTCCGCTACGTCCTTCAGGGAATATTTCAAACCTCCCGGAATGTCTCCGGGCGGGTGTAGCAAGATGGCGTCGGACGCCGACACCACGAGGCAGCGGGCATCCACGCCACCTTCACAGCACGGCAGCGGACCGCCACCGGACCACTCGGCCTCCATGCAGAAGCCCACAAGCCCCTCCAGGCCTCGACAAGTGGGGAGTAACGCGCCACATTCACCCCGGGGAACACACGAGCCAGAAGGGGACAAGGCCGGATCCCAGCCTCAGCCACAGTACACTCAGTGCACAGATGCCTTCCCCAAGCTGCTGAGAACAGCATCAGACCCGGGCCTCCAAGACACAGGCTGCTTCTCCCCCACTCCACCTGACGCCACAGCAGACTTTCCACCCCTCCCGGGCCCCACATACCCACGGGATGATTTAATGCTCCCCACAGCCAACATATACCATGACGCGTGGCAGGCCCCAACCATCCCTAGGGCCCAAAGGCCCTCATGCTCCAGGGACCACAGTTCCAACTGGGGGCAAACAGCAACCCCCCCCTCTTACTCCCAGGTGACTCAAGCCCACCTGCAGCACCCGGGAGGTAGCCCACCAGCTCCCACCCCAAGCTCCCCCATGCCACATCTTGGACAGAGCCCCTGGACCCCCAGCCATCATGGGACCCGCCGCAAGCTCAAGGAATCCCGACAAAGAGGAACATCCCACGTACATCGCACACCTATCCTCCTCCAGAACAAAATGGTGGATCTTACCCCCCATGGCAGTCTTACTTACAAGCCATCCCCACCAAGGATGATTTCAAGTAGCTCATAGCAGATGTTAAGGCCACATGCCGTACTGAAATCCAAACTCTCCACGCAGGCCTCAAACACCTCTCAGACAGGGTGGAAATGGCGGAGGAGGAAATCCAGGAGACTATACTGGCCATACATCGAACACAGGTACAAAGCTCGGACCATCGCCTCATGCTACGCGACATCAAACGCCATGTCAAAGACCTGGACAACCGGGGGCATAGAAACAATATTCGTGTACGAGGCCTCCCAGAGACAGAAGGTACCGAAGACCTGCAATCTTCATTACAGGCTCTATTCAACAAAATGCTTGGGGAAGACCCGGAGAAACATATAGAGATGGATAGAGCCCACGGGCCCTCCGCCCCAAAGGCCCCGCTTCGAAGCCCCGAGACGTTATATGCAGAGTACATTCCTACCCATTGAAGGAGGACATTATGCGTAAAGCCCGATCCATACGCAACCTGGCCTTTGATAACTCTCCAGTGCAGATTTATCCTGGATTACGCTTCAAAAAAGTTGACTGCTGCAACCCCTCCTACATACCCTACAGGACAAGAAAATAATCTACAGATGGGGATTCCCCTTCAGCCTTACCGCCAGACACCTGGGGATATTGGCCATCCTACATTATCCAGAAGACTTGGATGCTTTTTGTGACACTTTGGGGATTCCTATCCACCAACTCCCTGAGTGGGACCTGGTGGCCACTCCCCCTCCACCGCCAGTGGTATGGCAGAAAGTTCCCCCCACTAAACGCGGATCCCAACCGCAGATCCCCTAAAACACAAAATGGGCTGATTTCCCCCCCCCCCCAGGGAACACCTTACTAGACCACCAGCGACACTTTACTTCTTTTTACTTGACAGCCCGGATGGGCTATACCAAGAACTCCTACCCAGGAGAAAAATATACTTTGAATGGACTTTCCTTCCCCGATAGCTTGCAAGTTAGAAATGTTCCACACCACGGTCTGGCCTGGGCCGAGAAGCCGGACAGGTCGCCTCCCGAGTTATTGACCCCCCCTTGGTTTACGAATTAATAGTTCCCTCTTGGACTTTGTCCCATCGGTAGCTCCCCGACATGAACTTTCCAGATATCCTAGTCAGGGAGTCCAGTAGAAACTGTATAGGCCCTGTAAATCCCTGGGATCACTTAGACCTAGCAAATGTTGTTTGATGTTACAACCAGTAATGTTTATGCACCAATTCCCTTTCTTCCATTACCCTACAGATCCCCTTCCATCAAAGGTTCCCAAGGCCGCCAACCCTCCTCCCGTGGATGCCACACTTCTGAACTGGGACCCATCTCCGACCAGATAAGTAGCGCAGACATTCACTCACACTTGACTATGGCTAAGATAATGTCACTTAATGTTCATGGCCTAAACTCCAACAAAAAGAGACACTTGGTGCTCCGAGAATTTAGGCAATCCGGGGCAGACATCATTATGGTGCAAGAAACGAATTTCGGCAGGGGGGACTCCTTCAGATTCACCTCCAGATACTTCCCGCAAACGTACCAAACCTTTAACCCAAAGAAAAAGGCAGGGGTTGCTATACTTCTTAAAAAAAGGATCCCCCTTCACATGCACCAAAACCTACCTAGACCCACAAGGTCAAATCATCATTCTTCAAGGTCTTTGGCACTCGCAGGCCATAACCTTATGCACCCTGAACACACACCAACATAGTTTCCTGAATATGGTCCTCACCCGTCTATTCAAGACGTCCCATGAACTGCTAGTGGTGGGGGGGGGGGGGGACTTTAACCTAACCCACTCCACTTCATGTGATCGTCTCGTGACGAACCCCCAAGTGCCACAGACTAGAGCCCTTAGGGACTCCAAACAGTTCCGTCAAATCACCAGGAGATATGCTCTCTGACACATGGCAGGTCCTCCATCCGAAAGACCGCCAATACACCTTCTATTCTGCCCCACATCACACTCACTCTCGTATTGACTAGGTCTTCGTGAACAACAACACATTGAGAGCCACTAAATCTGCACAAATACTTCCTATATCTTGGCCGGATCATGCCCCTATAACTGTATCCCTAGACTTGGGCACCCCCCTCCGTAGGCCCTGCAACTGGAGGCTAAACAACCTCCTCCTGCAACATATTCCTGCCAAGACGGAACTAGAGACCACCCTGAAATACTACTTCGTTGAAAATGACACCCCAGACGTAACCCCTTCCACGCTATGGACTGCCCATAAAGCAGTAATCCGAGGTAGATGCCTTTCGCTCTCCTCAAATATGAAAAAGGACCCCAGACCGCCAAACTTATAGGGGAAAAACGACTGCGGAACCTTGAAGCTCAATTACAGAAGTCACCATCCCTGACACTCCTTAAACAAATTGTCCAAGTCCGAACGACACTTCAGGATCTCGCAATGGGCCTAGTGGAAAAAACGATAATCCGGCTGAGACAGCTATATTATGATAAGGGCAATAAAGCATAGTCACTCTTGGCCAGGAAACTAGCAGACCAAGCACACACTTCCACACCTAACCAGATTAAGGACAGAAGGGGAGACCTACTGGCCCACCCCCCAGGACATACCGAACACGTTTGCGGAATTTTACACGGACCTTTACAACAAACAGGAAATACCTCACAATCCTCAATCACTCAACTTAACCGACCGCATGACCCAATATCTTGAACGGGCCTGGTTACCCCACTTAAAAGACGTAGACCTACAAGAACTGAATGCCCCCATCTCCATAGAGGAACTGACGATGACCATAAAAGCCCTTTCGGCACACAAATCCCCTGGGCCAGATGGACTACCATACGAGTACTATAAGGCCTTTTTACATCTCCTGGGTCCACATATGACCAAACTGTTTAATGCCTTCCTCCAACAGACCCCCATTCCGGACGAAATGCTGGGTTCATTCTTGACCCTGATCCCTAAACCTGATAAAGACCCGGCCTCCTGCGCCAGCTACAGGCCCATAGCCCTACTAACCTCAGATCTAAAGATATTTACAAAAATCCTTACCACCCAACTAAATACAATCCTTCCCACCCTGATACACAAGGACCAGGTGGGTTTTGTCCCCATGCGACAAGCAGGCGACAACACCAGAAATGTTATAGATCTCATAGACGTAGCAAACAGAGAGAACACGAAATCCCTGATTTTGAGTCTAGACGCAGAGAAGGCATTTGACCGCCTAAGCTGGCCCTTTATGACGGCCACATGGGCTTAAAGGGACCTTTCCTGCACGCGGTGCAGAACCTTTATACATCCCCATCCTCACAGGTCAAAACTCCCTTCGCCACATCATCAACTTTTCCAATCACCAATGGTACCCGCCAGGGATGTCCACTCTCCCACTTGCTTTTTGCTCTGTGGAAACCCTGGCGGCAACCATTAGAAGTAATCCAGACATCAAAAGGGATCTCTGTTAGGGGCAGGGAGTTCAAAATATCTTTATTTGCGGACAACATTATCCTTCCCCTGACCCAGCCCAGGACTTCCCTACCCAACCTACATGCCGAACTAGACCAATATGGAGCGCTCTCAGGTTATAAAACAAACGCCTCCAAATCAGTGGCCCTCCCAATTAATACTGTAAAAAAAGAAGAAGAAGAAGAAGAAGAAGAAGAAGAAGATCACATTCAGTCCACCTTCCCCTACAAATGGGAGAGCACCTCCCTTAAATATCTAGGGGTTTCAATTACTATGTCCTTTCATACCCTATACCAAGCAAACTTTCCACCGATATACCGAACGATTACGGAACAAATACAAAAATGGAAATCCCACAACATCTCCCTTATAGGCCGGATTACATCTGTTGAAATGGCCATTCTCCCGAAACTTCTCTACATGTTCCAGACACTGCCCATCCCAATCCCATACACCCAATTGCGTAAACTCCAGAAAGATAGGTTGAGATAAGTTTGGAACTTTAAAAAACATACGGTACCCAGTTCAGTTATGACAGCATCACGCATGGACGGGGGCCTGGCATTCCCTGACTTTGTTCGGTACTACCAGGCAACCCAAATTACACGCACTGACCTCGTGGTTTCCTCAGAGATCCTACAGCAAGTGGTCAGAGATAGAAAAAATCTGGTTGGCCCCAGTACATCCAAACAGCCTTTTATGGGGCACGAATTTGGAGGTGGACCCTGGCCGAATGCTGGGATCAATGTCCCAACTCCGCCTTCTGTGGCGTAAACTCTCCCGTGAATGTAAGCTCAAATCTGAAAGCTCCCTGCTGAAATCCTTTTTGTGTAACCCTAAACTACCATCCAGCCTAACTCACCAGATGTTGTGGCCCTGGGCCTCGCGGAACTTATTCCACTTTGGTCACATTGTAGACCCCAGAACCTGAAAGCTGCTGACATTCTCTGAGCTCCAAGCCAATTATGAACTACCAAGACAAGCGTTCTAAAGGTTCCCTACAGATCAGACATTTTGCCCAAACTATAGCACCACAACTACAATTCTCCCCACCCTCCCCATTCGAACAGATCATACTAGAAGGACGAAACCATAGAGGACTGATCTCGGACATAAACAGAATCATAAATGAATACCAGATCCCAAGTAGGGGTAAACATACATACATGGTTAGATGGGAAAGAGAACTGTGAGAAGAGCTCCCGTTGGAGGCATGGCAGGCGGTCTGGAGGCAAGCGGCCAAAACTTCTATATGCACTCTATATAAGGAAAATTCCTATAAAATTCTAATTTTTTGGTACCAGACCCCTGCCATACTCCATAAAATATACCCGTCCACATCGGACCGATGCTTGCGCTGCCAGCAACATAGGGGCACGCTCTTCCATATATATTGGACATGCCCTCTTATAACCCCATTTTGGGAACATACCCGGCAGTTACTGACCCGCCTATTTGAGACGTCAATACCAATGACACCCAAACTCTTCCTACTGGGCCTCTCCCAACCAAAGATAGCTAGACCAAGCAGGAAACTGCTCAGGCATATTCTGACAGCAGCAAGGTGCTTAATAGCCCTAACTGTAAAAGCACTACACCACCATCACAAGAGGTCCTATACTCTAGGATCAAAGACGTCAAACTTATGGAAAAAATTACAGCTAGGATCCGAGACAGACTGGAAGACCATAATACAGTTTGGGAGAGGTGGCATCTGCAGGAGGACTAACCGCGAGCCAACACAGGAATAGAAGTGAGATCACATCTACACTCCTTACCCTTCCCTTCTCTACGCTCTTTTACCCCCTGAAAAGCAGATCTATCTGCATAAGTTATATATGCGTAGATTCATACTTTTCATGCTAAGAGTTAAAATGTGCATTACTAACCAAACAATGTATGAAACCTAGACCAGCACTCATTAGGTGCACTTATAAATCCACAAATAGCATGTTGTATAGCTACTGCCTATGAGAGTACTAACTTGTCTGCCTCTATGTAATGTCATTTATTTTAAATTGAATAATAAAACCGTTAATTTGAAAAAAAAGTTAGATTCAAATCTCTTTTCCACTGGTCCATATAGGCAAGTTTTGAGTTTGGCTCGGTGAGAGATGTATATAAATCGCAGATATCCGACCCCTCTGAAGGCCTCTGGCTGACATGTTAATTCAAACGTTGTAAGTGTGAGGGGGCCCACCACTTGGCAAAGTTTGGATCTGGCAAACGATGCGATTTGATTATATCGAAATATTTTGTTAGGGGGCATTAGAAACTCGTCTTTAAAATATTGTATATAGTGTGCCGTTGATTTCCGTTCAGAAAATCTAATTCTCAGCAACCCTTTATTAAGCCACCACTGGAACAGTTTTGGAGTCAAACCAAGCAGAAACTCCGGGTTACAGAAAATGGGAGCTAGGGGTGTATGAGGGGATGATAAAGAACTGCGGTTGCGTGTCCTATCCCATATTGCTAAAGAATGCGATAAGGTGGGGCATAATATAGGCGGGCGGACGATTAGGAAGCCACATTAAGTATCCTATAGCAAATAGATGGCAAGCAAGCGCTTCTATTGAGACCCAAAGAGGTACCGAACCTTTAGCTGTGGTATAGGCTATATGGGCTATCTGAGCTGACTGGTAATATGCCTGTAGGTTGGGGGGGCCCAGCCCCCCCATAGGTTTAGGTGTATCAAGTGTTTGTTTTTGTATTCTTTTATTAGTCTTTTATTACCCCATACGAAACGCAGAACTTCAGCCTGTAAACGTTGTATGTCTCCCCTCAGGACTGTTACTGGCAAAGTTCTAAAGTAATAGAGGAGCCTAGGTAGGAACGTCATTTTTATTGAATTGACTCTGCCAAACCATGAAAGAGAATAATCTGCCCAACAACGGAGATCTTCCTTAAGTTTTTTAAATAATGGGGATAATTTGCCTTATATATAGTGTCTATTGAAGTCTGCTGGACCCCTAAGTACGGGAGAGAGCGAGGAGTCCACTTAAAGCTAAATGTATTTTGAAGAGTCTGCACCTCAGCAGGGGGTAGTGATATGTTAAATGCTACTGTTTTTGGAGAATTCAGAGACAAACCAGAGAGTTGTGAGAAATGGTCTAGTAGGGACAACAAATTGGGCAAGGTTACTTGGGGATTGGTGATGTACATGAGAACATCATCGGCGAATAATGAACATTTGTGTTCTTGTTGGCCACAACTAATACCATGAATGTCAGGGTGGGAACGAATTGCCATAGCTAGAGGTTCTATTGCCAATGCAAATAGTAAAGGGGAGAGTGGGCATCCCTGTCTCGTACCCCGCTGGACCGAAAATAATGGTGATTTATGGCCTCTAATGGAAACTTGAGCTATTGGAGAGCTATACAACGTTCTCAGCAGGGAAAGGAACGTAGGGCCAAACCCTAGGGTCTCAAGAGTAACAAAAAGGTAGTTCCAATTTAGGCTATCAAAGGCCTTATTAAGATCTAATGAAAGGAGTAAGAGTTCCCGGGTGAGTGGGGCATCCCAGTTGGATCGCACTGCTGAAATTAGGGTTATGGATCTACGAATTTGGTCTAGGGTCTGGCGTCCCGTTATAAAGCCAGATTGGTCTTTATGAATGTAATGCTCTAAAAAAAGGTATTAAGGCGAGAGGCTAAGGTTTTCATAAGGATTTTTAGATCGCAGTTTATTAGCTAAATAGGACGGTAGTTGCAAATGTCAGTAGAGTCCCTGTTGGGTTTAGGAATAACACTGATGTATGCTTTATTTTCATCCAAAGGGACCATACCTCCATCCCGCAGGGAATTAAAATAAAAAAACCATGCGTGGAACCAATTGTCCAGAGAACGTTTTATAATCAAGATTAGGAAGACCATCGGGCCAGGAGATTTATGGAGTGAAAATGATTTGATAGCGGCACAGATCTCCTCGCCTGTAAAAGGCTGGTCCATAAGGTCGTTATGATCATCTGTGATGGACAGAAGGGGGAGATTCCCCAAGAATTCCCTGATGGATGGAGGGGCTGTGTCCCGAGGATTGCTATATAGATCGGCGTAGAAATCGTGAAATTCCTGAAGAATTTTTTGGGGGTCCTGAGAGAGATGGCCTCCTGATAATCTAATTTTAGGGAGTGCCAAATGAGAATGTCTAGGAGTAAGCTTATGCGCTAATAAAGAACCTGGGCGATCCAGTCAGGTAAAAAATGTGTGATTCTTCCACCGTAGTTGTTTCTCGGCCCTAGTGGTAAGGCAGATTTTAAGTTCCAAGCGAGATTGTTCCAATTTAATAAATAGGTTGGGAGATGGAGAGCGTTTGTTTTTTGGTTAAAGCTTCAAACTCTCTGGTTTTGGCAAAGATCAATTCAGTGTGAGCTTTTTTGAGTCTTGAGGACAGCTGAATAAAGGCTCCTCGAACAGAAGCTTTGTGTGCAGCCCAATTAATAGCAGGGAATGTATCTCCTGGGCAGTTAATATCAAAGTAAGTTTGTAAATTATTAGAAATCTCAAGGCAGTGAGATTCGTCACAGAGGAGAGATTCGGCCAATGAGGGTTTGTCATCCTACTGGTGAGTAATGCCCGTGTGCTCTTGAGTAATGAGAGTAATCTCTAGTCGTGGGGTTTGCTTCCCTCCAAACATCCACTAAATCATAGTGATAAAAGTAGTTGTGCAAATTTGTGACTCTGCTTAGAGGGGGACGGAGCCCTACAGTGTGCGATTTATCTTTAATAAGATCCAAGGCTAAGTTAGAGTCACCTGCTAGAATCACTTTGCC
Source organism: Lithobates sylvaticus (assembly GCA_028564925.1). Classification (NCBI taxonomy): domain Eukaryota; kingdom Metazoa; phylum Chordata; class Amphibia; order Anura; family Ranidae; genus Lithobates; species Lithobates sylvaticus. Next base: position 329,037,916 of record CM053030.1, read on the forward strand.
TTCAAACTCCGGAGACATGTGACCTTAGGAAGGATCATCTGCTTTAATGTCTTAAAATACACCTGTGGCACGTGTGTAGGGAGCATTCGAAATTTATAGAGAACTTTCGGCAAGATTCCCATCCTGATGATATTTATACGGCCTATCCAGAAAAGTGGCCTCATTGATAGATTTTTTTTATTTCCGCTTTAATCTCGTTTAATAATGGTATGTAATGCTTTTTAATACAGATCATTTGGAGATGTTAATTTTATAACTTAGTATTTGAATTTTTTCTGCGAATATGTGAATGGAAACTGTTCTTTTTTTATTTTTTGTAGAAGTAACAACGTTCTTACTCCGTTGTCTATTCCTTCTCTCCCAGGTATGAACCCCACCTGGTCTGTATGTATCCAATCCGGAATTAATCTCTTTAATCTAGTGGCTAATATTTTGGCATACAGTTTGTGTCTCTGTTTAATAATGACATTGGTCTATAACCGGCACATCGCATTTTATCTTTTCCTTCTTTTGGTATTACTGTGATATAGGCCAACAGTGATTCTCTCCTCATTTCCATCCCTTCATCTATTAAATTCCAGTAAGAACATAAATTTTGGAACCAATTGATCTTTACATTTTTTATAGAAGACTACATAGAATTCCTCAGGCCCTGGACTCTTTCCCGTGGCTGTCTCCTTTAGTGCTGTAGAGATTTCTTCTTGCATTATGGGTCTCTCTAGATCCAACATATTTCCCTCACTTAATTTAGGTAATTTGGCCTCTTTCAATTAAGATTTCCTTATTTTCTGATTCTTTTGCTTGTTCCCCTATTAATCTTACTCAGTATAGTGCACTATAAAACTTTTTAAATACTCTTGCGATTTCTTATGTAGGACACACCAGTTCCCCTGAGTAGTTTTAATTTTTTTTCTATAAAGCTAACAGACTTCTTTTTCCTTAGTGCTCTTGCCAGAAACTTTCCTGATTTCCCCACTGGAATTTTTCTTTACTCGTTTATTAAAAATTTGCCTCATCGCGTTCCATTAACGAGTTTAACTCATCATCTATTTTTTGCACATTGTTGCATCATCTACTGCTTTCCCATTTTATGTCTTTGTTCAAGCTCATATAGTTCTTTTAATATTTAAATTTATTTTATTTTATTCAGCCTCCCTTTCTTTTTTGAAGAATAAAAAAAAAAAAAGAAAAAAAAAATCACAAAACCTAAAAATTGGCTATTTTTATATAGTAGTGTGAAGGTAAAGTGTTGTACCTGCTTTAGTAATATACATTTTAAAGGATACATCCATGAATAACTGGAACAGCAAATTTCTGGATCTTTGGGTGAAAAAAAAAAAAGAAAGATTAAATTATTTCGGATTCATATTTTATATAGCTTGCATATTGGCAAATAAGATTATGCTTTTCATATGAAAAATGTCTAAAGTATGTCAATAAAATATTAATATGCAACAGCTTAAGAAATAAAATGCAGATACCATCTAAAATCCTCTATTTGGCTGAATAAAAAAGCTCCAGCACTTCCTCCCACATTTCTATTGGCCAGTGAGGATGCCCTTAGTGATGAGCCAACAGGATCTTGTGGGTGGAGGAGTTTGGTGGAAAACTCCAACACTTATCAGAAGTGTTGTAGCATTTCCATTCAGAAAGGCCTGAAAATTGCCACAAAGATCAGATTTAGTAGGCTGCTGCAGGTACACTATATTACCACGAGTATTGGGACACCTGCCTTTACACACACATGAACTTTAATGGCATCCCAGTCTTAGTCCGTAGGGTTCAATATTGAGTTGGCCCACACTTTTGCAGCTATAACAGCTTCAGCTCTTCTGGGAAGGCTGTCCACAAGAATTAGGAGTAAGTCTATGGGAATGTTTGATCATTCTTCCAGAAGTGCATTTGTGTGGTTAGGCACTGATGTGGACGAGAAGGCCTGGTTCGCTGTCTCCGCTCCAATTCATCCCAAAGATGTTCTAATCGGGTTGAGGTCAGGACCCTGTGCAGTGTGCAGGTCAGTCAAGTTCCTCCACCCCAAACTCGCTCATCTATATATCTTTATGAACCTTGCTTAGTGCACTGGTGCGCAGTCATGTTGCAACAGGAGGGGGCCATTCCCAAACTGTTCGCACTAAGTTGGGAGAATGAAATTGTCCAAAATATCTTGGTATGCTGGCACCTTAAGCGTCCTCTTAACTGGAACTAAAGGGCCAAGCCCAGCCCCTGAAAAAAAAAAAAAAAAAAAAACAACACCACCACACCATTTTTCCACTCCACCAAATGATTTGTACCAGTGCACAAAGCAAGGTCCATAAAGACATGGATGAGAGAGTTTGGGGTTGAGGAACTTGACTGGCCTGCACAGTCATGACCCCGATTGAATACCTTTGGGATGTATTCGAGCGGAAACTGCAAGCCAGGTCTTTTTGTCCACATCAGTGCTTAACCTCACAAATGCACTTCTGGAAGAATGATCAAACATTAACATAGACACACCCCTAAACCTTGTGGACAGCCTTCCCGGAAGAGTTGAAGTGGTTATAGCAGCAAAGGGTGGGCTAACTCAATAATGACCCCTACGGACTAAGACTGGGATGCCATTAAAGTTCATGTAAAGGCAGGTGTCCCAATACTTTTTGTAATATAGTGTATGTAAAGGCACCTCCACCTGTAGCAGTTTTTCTTTTTGTGGCTAAAACCTAGCTAGCATGTTTTATGTAATATTATATTATCATGGCGTAGAAGAAATATTAGTAATATATCTATGCAGTTGGCAATGATTTGGTGTCACAAACAAAAAACTTAAACTTCTCAATAAAAAGGTATTATACAGTTTATGTATTTTTTTTTATGCAGATTTTTTTTTAATCTAGATTACATTTTTGATAATAAAAGTGACATGATACTCTTTTGGCACCAAAAACAGTGCACGTGTTGCAATATGGGTTATTGGGTATAGGAATGTGTATATTTTTTATTTCTTCTGTTGGTTGAAGTAGATGGAATTGTGTCTTTTTTCAGTTTCAATCATTTTTATTAGTTTGCAATGGAGAAGAAGGGATACAAAAAATGTATTTGTACAATGCCAAGCTGTCCGAAGATATAAGAAAACAATAACAGCAGGATCAATTGGACAATGTTACAGGTTTACATCAGAGTGAATTGTGTCTTTTCAAAATATGAATGAATGTGTCCATGTGAACACATTCACATGGACATTTTCCAGCTGCTCTTAAAATACTCTTGAGACATAATGAGTACCTTCAACTGCCTGAGGAGATCATTCTAGATTCGAAAGAGAGGAGAACAGTCTGAAGAAATTTGGAGAATTCATGTTTCTCTATCAATTCATCGGTTGTCAGCCTTAGCTAGGCTCTCAAGCAAAGTGAAACACAGGGAAGCACCTAAAGCACCTTTCCACTGACCATCCTTGAGAGGTTTCTACAACTAGATTGGAGTCAACCTGGGGTAAATTCAGTTGATTTGGAAAGGCACACATCTGTCTATATAAGTTAACAGTGCGTGTCAGAGCACAAACCAAGCCATGAAGTCCAAGGAATTGTCTGTAGACCTCCGAGGCAGGATTGTATCAAGGCACAGATCTGGGGAAGGGTACATAAAAATTTCTGCAGCATTGAAGGTCCCAATGAGCACAGTGGCCTCCATCATTCATAAATGGAATAAGTTTGGAACCACCAGGACTCTAACTAGAGCGGGCCGTCCGGCCAAACTGAGTGATCGGGGGGAGAAGGGCCTTAGTCAGGGAAGTGACCAAGAACCCAAATGGTCACTCTGACAGAGCTCCAGCGTTTCTCTATGGAGAAAGGAGCACCTTACAGAAGAACAACAATCTCTGCAGCACTCCACCAATCAGAATCAGGCCTGTATGGTAGAGTGGCCAGACAGAAACCACTCCTCAGTAAAAGGCACATGACTGGAGCTTGCCAAAAGGCACCTAAAGGACTATCAGATCATGAGAAACCAAAAATTCTCTGGTCTGATGAAAATAAGATTGAACTCCTTGGCCTGAATGGCAAGTGTCATGTCTAAAGGAAACCAGGCACCGCTCATCACCTGGTCAATACTATCCCTACAGTGAAGCATGGGGGTGGTAGCATCATGCTGTGGGGATGTTTTTCAGTGGCAGGAACAGGGAGACTAGTCAGGATGGAGGGAAAGACGAATGCAGCAATGTACAGAGACATCCTTGAGGAAAACCTGCTCCAGAGCCCTCTGGACCTCAGACTGGGGCAAAAGTTCATCTCCCAACCAGACAACGACCCTAAGCACACCCACAAGATAACAGAGGAGTGGCTACGGGGCAACTCTGTGAATGTCCTTGAGTGGTCCAGCCAAAGCCCAGACTTGAACATGATCTCTGGAAAGATCTGAAAATGGCTGTGCACCAATGCTCCCCATCCAACCTGATGGAGCTCGACAAGTCCTACAAAGAAGACCAGGAGAAACTGCCCAAAAATGTGTGCCAAGCTTGTAGCATCATACTCCAAAAGACTGGAGGCTGTGATTGGTTCCAACGCTGGTTCAACAAAGTATTGAGCAAAGGCTGTGAATACTTATGTACATCTGATTTCTTTTTTGTTTTTTATTTTATTTTTAATAAATTTGCAAAGATTTCATACAATCTTCTTTCACATTGTCATTATGGGGTATTATTGGTAGAATTTTGGAGGAAAATAATGAATTTTAACCATTTTGGAATAAGGCTGTAAAATAACAAAATGTAGAAAAAGTGAAGCGCTGTGAATACTTTCTGGATGCACTGTATAAACCTTATAAAAAAAGGGTTTACACTGCTTCAAACTACCGTGTACTTTAAAAAATAAAAGGAACACCAAATACACAACCTCTGCATGTCTAGGTACCATAAATATAAAGTGGTATAACTTTACAAAGTTGAGAAATCTAAGGATTAGTATCCCAGTATACGCTGAATTATGTCCCTTATAACTGTTTTACACCAACCCAGAGGAAACTCTTCCAGCAAGAACGTTATTTTGGACTCATTGTAGCGGGGCCAGTCCAGGAGTACCTAGCCAAGCATCCCATATATGTTCAAATTTTGTTGGACTATCCATTATTTATGGGGGGGGGGGGGGTGTTGTAGAGAGCCATTCCTGTGCTATAAGTTTCCAAGCAATGAAGCTAATCACCTTCATTTTCAACTGTGATCAGCAGTGGTCATTTTAATTAGCTCAAGATGAAAAGAGCTTTCCTGGAGCATTTGTCCTTGGTAGTGCAACTGAAGTAAGCAAACTATGGGTGGGGCAAGGCACTGTAAAAATACCTCAGGATAAAGTTGTGGACAGGCACAATTCCGGAAATGCAAACAAAACATTTTCAAAGGCTTTTTCAATACCTAGAAGCACTGGGAAATCTATTATTAAGAAGTGGAAGGTATTTAGTACAACACAGACACTCCCTGGATCAGGACATTGCTCAAAAGTAGATGAAAGAGCCAGGAGGAAACTGGTCAGAGAGGCTAACAAGAGGCCTACACAGCAACTCTGTATTTTTTTCTGACATGTTGGTGTTATAGCTTTCACTTAGATGTTATAAGTTGAACTGAGTAAATACAGCTGGTTTAAATAAAAACTGTGCCTGTCTTCATTTCAGGCTGTAAAGCAATAAAATGTGACTATTTTAAAAGGCGATTATTTTCTATATTCACTGCAAGTACCTCTAATAATAATAATAATAATAATAATAATAATAATAATAAAATGCTCAAAACATTTTTTTTTTTTTATAAAGACCACACATATTTGCAAAATATTGAGTGTCCCATTTCACAGATAGAAGATTGGTTAAGGCTTTCGTAAATATCTCCATTTTATCAGGACCAGCAGTGAAATTTCTACAAGCCCTCCAGGCAATTCCACTGATCTTCTCCCTTCCCGATCCACAAAGTAAGAATGAACCCAAAGAGAGGGAATTTGGAAGGGAAGAGGTCTCTTCCAATATTGGCATCTTATGACAAGACAAGAATGGCTGCACATCCAAAGGTTCCAAAACAAAGTGCCTTTATTAAAAAAATCACCAGGATACACCAAGGACACCAGATATTTTGTCATGTAGACGCGTTTCACACATCCAACCTGTGCTTAATCATTCATGATTAAGCAAAAAATTATTAGGAAAAAAATAAAACACCCAGAATACCACCAAAAGAAAGCTCTATTTGTGTGAAGAAAATGGTAAAAATTTCACATGGTTACAGTGTAGCATGACCGCGCAATTGTCATTCAAAGTGTGACAGCGCTGAAAGCTGAACAATGGCTTAGGCAGGAAGGTGGTGTAAGTGTCTTGTATTGAAGTAGTTAAATCGGTATTAAAGTCTTAAAAATAAATAAACAAACAAAACAAAAAGCTGCCCCCCCCCGCCGCCCAATTTACCGCCATCATGTGTGCCCTGTCACCGCTGACAGGGCTTCCATCTTTACCCGGTCTTCTTTCTGGGTTTGCGAACTCTGGTCCTTTGAATGGCTGAGCCGCAATGATGTCACCATCATGGCAAAGCGCTCTGGATTGATGGCCCATTCAGTTTGTCCTCAAGTCAGAGCACAGAGCGCATGCGCCGATGACGTCACTGGCAGCAGAAATTGTGAATAGCTCCTTAACAGTCTACGTTTATGAGATGAGATATTCACTGCACCTACAGGTAAGATTTATTATAAGCTTACCTGTAGGTGCAAGTGAAGGAAAGTCTTTCTTTGAAGTTCTAGAAACCTTTTATATAAGGCAACAAAGGATTTATTAAAGTGCACATCAAGTCAAAATCTGTTGTTTTAGGATCAAGTAAGACCCATGTCAGTTTTTTTTCAGTCTGTATCATGTCAGTGAATTTCCCTTCACACTGTCACAGAAATACAAAGCAAGAGGATATTCCTTCTTCCGCAGTTGTTATCAGGACAGTGTAGCTCATTTGAAGATGTCCCTTGCATCTCCTGTTCACGTAACACTTTTTTGGATGTAAATTTTTTTTGGGATTCCCATTGCTTTTTGTACTGGACACAATGATCACCAAAACTATGGTGGAGATTGGTGAATCTCCCCAGAAGAGACCCATACAGCAATAAAAACCCAGCAGAGTTGCTAACCTTTACACATTCAATAAAAAAAAAAAAAAAAAGTCTGCAGCTTGGTAGGAAAAACAGTGTTCAGCAAGCCCACCAAGTACTGTAGAAGAATTATACAAAGCAATTACCGTATATACTCAAGTATAAGCCGACCCAAATATAAGCCGAGGCACCCAATTTTACCACAAAAAAAAATGGGAAAAACTTATTGACTCGAGTATAAGCCTAGGGTGAGAAATGTGCAGCTACTGTAAGTGTAAAAGAGGGTCAACAATGCCCATTTGCAGCCTCACTGTCCACATTTGCATGCCTCAATGTGCCCATTTGCAGCCATAGGGGCCCCAAACTTCAAACTTGGTAGTTAAGGGTTCCTAGATGCCCCCTAGCTGCAGCCAGGAGAGCCAAAGGGTCCCGAAATGACATTGCTGCAGATAAACACAGTTGACCGATTTTGGGGCCCTGTATCTTGGGGCCACTTGATGCTAGGAACCCCAAATTTGGATATGTTGTATTACTAGTTCCAGCACCAAGTGGCCCCGAGATATGGGGGGAAAATTTCATTTTCTGCTGCAGAAAAATGCTTGACTCGAGTATAAGCCGAGGGGGGCACTTTCAGCACATATACTCGAGTATATACGGTAATAGTAAATACTCTAACATGCTGCTATTACAATACTGTTATTATTTTAGTAGGCAAAATATATAAATGTGAATTACCTCAGGTTGTGCAGAAAACTCTCTCAGCAAATGTCCATTCCAAACAAACCTCTGATCAGCCTGCAAGGAAAAAGAAATTAAAAAATGTAGGTAAAGTCTACTTTAAATTAGATACTTAATACGTCTAAAAAAAAATATATATATATTCAGCAGAAAAACTTGGGCTTTAAATCTAAATCAAGTTTAATTCACCAACTTGATTTACCAGCTTAATTCACAAAGTATGCACACACAGTCAAAAGGTTCAGTTGCTTGACCACAAATCCCAATTCGAAATTAGCTAGATCACTTTGCCTTTGGAAAGACTATTACTTCCAAACATTTTGTAGCAGTAAGGCCCCTTTCACACTGAGGTGCTTCTAAACTGCCAAAACACTGAGCGCCTTTGAAGAGCTTTTCAGGCGCTTTTGAAGAGCTTTTTATTAATTTCAATGTAGAGGGGTGCACTGGTCTGTGGCATCACAAGACTTAGACAAGATTACCTATATAAGAAATGTCAGAAGGCGGAGCCTGCAGTAGGCATCCAGCCTTCACCATCGGCAGTAGTGTTTTTTTTTTTTTTTTTTTTTTCCCGGTTGCGGCAGGTAGAGTTATTGACTGTGGGTTTACATAGGGGGGCACTATTTTTTTTATTTTTAATAAAAGAATTGTCAAAAACTGTTTATTACCTTGTGACACTTTTTTGGTGAATAGGTAGGGGTACTATATACCCGATACGCATTCACATGAGGGGGGGATCTGTGGGCCCCCTTCTTACAGGAGGCTTCCAGATTCTGATTATCCCCGTGCCCACTACTGGCCATGGTTGTGGGGATGAGGCCCTTGTACCCATCAACATGAGGACAAGGTGCTTTGGAGCAGGGGACAGAGAAAAGCACCCACTCCCACCCATGTTGAGGGCATGTGGCCTGGTATGGTTCCGGTGGGGCGCTTGCTCGCCCCCCCCTTTCCTGAGCTGCATGCTCAGATAAGGGTCTGGTATGGATTTTGGGGGGGGGGGGGACCCTTCGCTGTTTTTTTTATACTTTTTATGTTTCGATTGTTTTTATTCAAGTTTTTCACAGAACAGAATAAAGATTATGCCATTGATTCTGAACACATAGCTTCCATAAGCTGAAGAACATACCGTACAAGAATGGAAAGTTGAACTATATAATTGCATAGGTACCATGTGAGGAACACGTTACCACCTTCCGTGTGGTGATAGGTCATGCTCCCTGAGACATCTTGCCTCTTATGAGTTAGAGGCAAGTAATAGCAATCCATAATCATAACGTTTTATCAACTACAGTTTTTAATGTTAAACTCCAAAGCGAGCTGTAAAACAGACTGTAAAACCTAAACCTCTCAATATGTCCCATGTCATGGTATCAACTCAGTTAAACGGGACCCAGAGTATGCCCCCCACGCTGAGGAATGTGCATCCTCCCACAAGTAGCAGAAGACACTCTATCCCCCAGAAGCACGGAAGAATGCAGTCCAGGCCCTCCAATACCAAAATCCAAAAAGAAGAGAAGGAAAAAAATAAAATAAGCAAAACGAAAAAGAAAAAAAAAAAAAAAAAAAAAAAAAAGGGGGGGGGGGGGGGAAACCAAAAGAAGCAAAAGATGAAAGGAGAAAAAGAGAGAAAAGAAGGGGAAAGGGAAAGGACTCCGCACTGTTGCCAGTGTCAACCAGGAGGAAACCTAGTCAGCAACTGTCCGGGATCACTGGTCAAATATCTGATCTATGAACCCATACCTTTTCAAACATCTTCAATTTATCCTGCAAGATTGCCGTCAGCCTTTCATTTAACATAAGCCAAGAAAGTTTATGTTTGAGTAGGTCAAATGGTATAGCCGCCGACCTCCAGTTCCTGGCTATTGTAAATTTAGCGGAAACAAATATAAATGTGAGGCGCCGTCTCTGGATTTTGGAGGCCTCCTCAACCTTACAACCCAATAACACGTGTTTTGGGGACTTAGTCAGGTTATTTTGGGGCATTGCCACCATATGTGGTAGGCCGTCCCTTCCTGACCACAGCCTTGAAAACACAGAGGAAGCCCACGGGACAAAAGTGGCAAATCTAGCCGGTACCAAATACCACCTAAGTAATACCTTATAATTTGCTTCTAAAATAGAAGGGTTGATGAGTGACCTTGATGCTGCTAGCGCTATCGAGTGCCATTTCTCAAGTTCCAGGGTTTCCTGGATATCCTGCTCACATCTAGCCATATAGCTCAGTTTTACCAAGGTATATGTTAGAATAGTATATATTTCAGATATATGATCTCGGGCTTTATCATATCAATGACACATTTTCCATAGGCGACATGGTCGTAAGATCACTTTTACATGATAAGGTATGCAGGCAATGGTGTATTTGAGCATATCTAAAAGAGTCTGGCAATTGGCGTTTTTCTATCAGCAATCTTTTGGACAGCATTCCTTTACGATCACAAAAGGTCCGCAATCCGCATGAAACCCTTGTTGGACCACCATTCAAAAGCAAGGGGAGTGAGGCCCGTGGTGAAGTCCTTGTTTTGCAGGAGAGGAGCTAATGGAGTGTGAGGCGATTTGAAGTTATGAAACATGGACAGTCTATCCCAAATGCCCCGTGACAAAGAAATGGAGGGGCATAGAATTGGGGGCCGATCCCTTGTTGGCCACCACATAATGTGGGAAATCGGTTTGAAGTTGACAAGAATAACATTCCACCATCAACAATGTGTGGGGTTATTGGGAATGACATGTTGTAAGTTGGGCCAATTGTGCAGCATGGAAATATTTCAGCACATCAGAGAACTTTTCACACTGGGCCTCTTGTCTCCCCATATTAACTGAAGAAGCTTCTTTTGAAATACCATCAGATCAGATCTAACAAGTGCCACTGGTATAGTGTGAAAAAAAATATAAAATTCTCAGAAGAGCATTCATTTCTACCAGAGTTTAGACTGCCAAACCACGATGGAGGATGAAGCTGCCATCTAGCCAAGTCTACCGGTAAACGCCTATATAGTGCAGGACAGTTGTGGGAACATAAAGGTATGTAAAGAAGATGTCAAATGAATACCTAGATAAGGAAGAGCCTCTGTTTCCCAGTAACATTTTTAAGATTGTTCAAAGGTTATTTTGAGTGCTGTTCTGTAAAGAGATACTCAGTGCCCTAGATTTGTCATGATTGATTATAAGACCCAAGATTCTTGAAAAGGGTTGAAATATTGCATACAGGTTGGGGAGGGTAGTAATGGGTGATGACATGACCATCAAAAAGTCATCCGTGAATAGTATACATTTATGTTCCCTATCCCCGCATTCTATTCTCCGAACATCCGGACATTTCCGGATCTTAATTGCAAAACGAATAGTAATGGGGTGAAAAGGGCCCCCCTGCCGAGTCCCCCTATGGATAGCAAGGGAATACCTCTTAAGCATAAAGGACGCAATAGGCGCATCATATAGAGTAGAGCTAAGAAATTTTGACCAAGACCAAAGCGAGACAAAACATGAAATTAAATAGTCCCAGGACAGGGAATCAAACGCTTTGTGGATATCTAAAGAAAGCAGCATGCCCTGTCTGGAACCCTTGCGATCCCAATCAGAATGAATGGCAGAGTTTATATCTATAATTCTCCTGGTCTGGTCTGATGCCTGGAGATTAAGAACAAATCCTGCCTGGTCCAGGTGAATATATTGTGGAAGAAAATAATTTAATCTAAGATTTTTTTTTTTACCAAATTTTCAGTCTTTTTTGATTTATAGTGCAAAAAAAAAAAAAAAAAAAACTAGCAGTGATTAAATACCACCAAAAGAAAGCTCTATTTGTGTGAAAAAAAAAAAAAGGAAAAACATTTCATATGGGTACAGTGTTGAATGACTGAGTAATTGTCAAAGTGTGAGAGCACCGAAAGCTGAAAATTGGTCTGGTTAGGAAGGGGGTTTAAGTGCCCAGTGGTCAAATGGTTAAACCAATTACCATATATACTCTAGTATAAGCCAAGTTTTTCAGCACATTTTTTTGTGCTGAAAATGCCCCCCTCGGCTTATACTCGAGTCAAGCACATAGAATGACATTTTCCGACCCGACTTTGGGGCCCCATATCTCGGGACCACTGAGTTTGCATACCAAATTTGGGGTTCCAAGCACCAAGTGGCCCCAAAGTCGGGTCAGAAAATGTCATTCTCTGCTGCAGAAAAGTGCTTAACATTTTCCGACCCGAATTTGGGGCCCCGTATCTCGGGGCCACTTGGAGATAGGAACACCAAATTTGGATATGTTGTAGTGATAGTTCCACTGGGTTTGCATACCAATTGGGGTTCCTAGCACCAAGTGACCCCGAGATTCGGGGGCCCCAAATTCGGTCAACTGTGTCCATCTGCAGCAATGTCATTTCGGGACCCTTTTTAATATATATCATTTTATTTTTATTTTTTACACACACACACACACACACACACACACACACACACAGTATCTCACAAAAGTGAGCACACCCCTCACATTTTTGTAAATATTTTATTATAGCTTTTCATGTGACATAGCTTTGTCACAATGTAAAGTAGTGAGTGTACAGCTTGTATAAACAATTTGCTGTCCCCTCAATATAATACAACACACAGCCAATAAGGTCTAAACCGCTGGCAACGGTACACCCCTAAGTGAAAATGCCCAAATTAGCCATTTTCCCTCCCCGGTGTCATGTGACTCGTTAGCAGTGATGTTAGTAACTCAGTTAAAATAAACAGTTACTTAAAGCGGAGCGCCACACGTTTTTAAACCCTATAAAAAATAAAAAATTAAGTACTCACCTTCCTCGATCCGAAACTGCAGTTTTTTTTTTTTTAAACTTACCTTTAGCTGTTCTTCTTGGCATCCATCGCTTCCTGGTTCTTGGTCCCTCGGATATGGGCGGGGATATTGCGGCTATTACGTAATATCCCCTAGCCCGCACTGTCTCCTGGGAGCTTGTGTCATAGCTCCCAGGAGTCAGTGCGGCTGCCCTGCCCGAGATCGCGCGAGACTTGCGGGACTTTTGCCGCTGCTGTTGTGAGCTGCTGACGGAGCATGCGCGCGATTAGAATGAATGGGCGTCAGTGAAATCCAGGAAGAGATTTCACTTGCCCACAGCCAAGATGGAGAACCGCAACAGGTTCTTTCTAAAGTCATAGTTTACTAAAAGTGAAGACCAAAAGTCTTCACCTCACTGTGCGTGCAGATGCACTCACACCTGCCTGCTGCCATTCCTGAGCAAGTTCGAGCCTGGCCCTTGCTGGACTTTCTTGGGCGCCCTGAAGCCTTCTTCAGAAATGCAGTGGAAATGTTTTTTATAGAATAAGGTTAATTTTCATGGCAAAGAGGGACTTTGCAATTAATTGCAATTCATCTGATCACTTTTCATAACATTCTGTAGTATATGCAAATTGCCATAAAAAAAACTGAGGCAGCAGACTTTGTGAACAATAGAATTTTTTGTACTCACCATAAAATCCTTTTCCCTGTAATTCACCGACCGACACAGCTCCTCTCTGTAACAAATGGTTGTTAGCCTTATCACTAGGAGAATACTAGGCATAGTTGTAATACAAACACTCAGAACTCTTAGTTCCACCCAGGGGGCGGTCCCTTGGGTAACAACTCTCCCGTCTGCAGACAGACCTCAGTACGTCAACAAGCAGTATAACGTAAAGATAAAAGGAGGGGTGGGTGCTGTGTCGGTCGGTGAATTACAGAGAAAAGGATTTTACAGTGAGTACAAAAAATCCTATTTTCTCTTATATTCACTGACCGACACAGCTCCTCTCTGTAACAAATGGGACGTCCCCAAGCAGTGCCAAATGAGGGGTGGGAAAACAGCATAAAAACTTCATCCACCATGGCAAGTGGAAACTAGTGAATCTTTACCCACAAAAAAACAGTGCGTGGAAAAACCACCACAAAAATCAGGGTATCATCAACAGGAGTGATCACCCAAAACCGTATCAAACTGCGGAAGTAATGCAACAGTGCATTAAACATAACAGTACTGTGTTTTTATCGAAAAAACTGGAAAAACAGAAATATATTGCATATTCAATTGCAACTACACGGCCGGCTGCAAAACTTTGTGGCCAAAACAGGCATTAGCCGATGCACCGATGACTACCTTGTAGAACTTGGTAAACGCGTGGACAGACGACCAGGTCACTGCTTTACACACCTGAGCGACAGACGCTTGGTGTCGGAAAGCCCAAGACGTTCCGATTGCCCTTGTGGAGAGGGCCGTGACCGGAAAGGGGGGCACCTGCCCCTTCAAGGCGTAGGCTTGTACTACAATCTGTCTGATCCACCTGGAAATGGTGGCTGACAAGACCGCCATGCCTTTCTTTGGACCAGCCACCGAAACAAACAGTGAGTCTGACTTCCGAAAGGGAGCTGTGGCAGACAAATACACCTCAAGAACCCAAAGCACATCCAGAGCGTGAAGGGCCACCCCCTTAGGGTGCTTCAGCTTAGGACACAGAGATGCCGATACAATGTCCTCATTGATATGAAAAGCCGAGACCACTTTCGGTAGAAATCCTCGTGGATAATCAGATAGGGTGACTTGCAACACAAGGCCGCCAGTTCCGAAACCCTCCTGGCCGATGTGATGGCCACTAGGAAGACCACTTTCTGGGAAAGAGTCAACAGGAGAATCTCCCTGATATTTTCAAATGGCGGTTTTTGAAGTGCCGACAACACCCGGTTCAGATCCCAAAGGGGTAACGGTGGACGCACCGGATGGCCTACATGTCGTAACCCCTGAACAAAGGTATTCACTAAAGGAGTGAGATGCCAGGGAGGGTCGCTGAAAAAAAAAAAAAAAAAAAAAAAAAAACAGCCAAGGCTGAAATTTGCCCTTTAACCACTTCAGCCCCGGACCAATTGGCTACGAGAGCACATGAGCCATGCTGCTGCTAGAGAACACTGAGAACATGTTCAGGCTTCCAGAAGATGGCTGCCAGTATCCTAAATAGGAGATCACTTGGAAAATGGCCGCTGAAGCCCAGGAAGGCATGCTGCCCTCGCCCACACCTAAAATGGCCGCCAGCAGCTCCATGAGGTACAGAAAGAAAAAAAAAAAGATAGCAGAGACAGCGCCGCACCAGACCACAGCAGACCCTCACAGGCCCCTTCCGGGAGCATAACACACAGGACCCAGGACCCAGGACACCCCCAGCCAGCCAGCCAGCATCTCAGGTGAGAGCCCACAGAGATCCCTGTATATGCAGACATACACCGCTCAGCAGCCCCATGCAGCATACCACCAGGGAGGGGGGAGGGAAGATAGGGACCGGAGAGAGAAGAGAGGGGAGGAGAGGGACCCCCGAATCGACCTCCCAGGGAATACCCAGCTGCTCAGCCCCACCGAGGCAGGGAGAGCTGTACTTACCAGTCATGAGGAGCTGTGAAACTGATCAGGACAGGGTAGCTGCTGGCCCGGCATACTGTGACGCAGACATCAGTAGCCCGGTCATATGTATGTCCCGGAGCATAAAAGCTCACGACCACCTCTGGAGCCGAGGTTTCGTCGTGGCCTGCCGAGCCGTAGCTGCGACCTGCACACGCTCGATGGCCGGACTGGGGAGACTACAAGGATAAGGGTATGCAGCCTGTCACCCAGCCGGCTGTTGATAGTAGATCACAGGATCATTCATCTTGCGCAAAAAGTCAAGCTTCTGCATATATATAAAAAAAAAAAAAAGCACAGACCGATGGGTCCGCAGGGTTCTTAGGTCCTTCTCCTTCACTAGGCAAAATAAAACTGAGGTCTGTCTGCAGATGGGAGGGTTGTTACCCAAGGGGGCGGAACTAAGAGTTCTGAGTGTTGTATTACAACTATGCCTAGTATTCTCCTAGTGATAAGGCTAACAACCATTTGTTACAGAGAGGAGCTGTGTCTGTCAGTGAATATAAGAGAAATTAATATTTGTGTCTTTCTAAAAACTTTTGGCGCACTGCCTCTGGTGCTACACTGCTCCACCGTCTCTGGAAATGCCCAACCATTACTCTATACTGGGACTCTGTGCTGGCTTTCATCTTCAAAATCGAGACTTGGATATCAAAAAATCCTCTATTGTGTCTATTTGGATGTGAACCACCCTCTTCCCCATCATCAACAGCAGGACCACTCAACCTTACACAATGGACTCATCTGTCTCCTAGTTGCTCGTAGGACGATCATGTCCCATTGGATTAAATCAATACCACCCAACCTACTGGCAGTGAAATAGGCTATATCAGGGCTCAAAATTTCAAGTCTTGAGCTACTAGCCAGGCCTTAAGGGTTACTAGCCACCAGTTGCCCCACCCAACCCCTACCATGCCCCATCCCTAATCCCACCCTAATGCATGCCCTCATAAATTCTCATGAAATTACACTTAATTGTTTTTTGCAGTATTAAGTTACACAAATATTAACAACAACTTTATCACCCGTGCCCATCAATGCAGCCTCACCCGTGCCCATCAACACGGCGTGACCAGTGCCCACTAACACAGCCTCACCTGTGTCCATTGCAGCCTCACCCATGCAGCCTCACCTGTGTCCGTCATTGCAGCCTCACCAGTGCAGCCTCACCAGTGTCCGTCATTGCAGCCTCACCAGTGCAGCCTCACCAGTGTCCGTCATTGCAGCCTCACCAGTGCAGCCTCACCAGTGTCCGTCATTGCAGCCTCACCAGTGCAGCCTCACCAGTGTCCGTCATTGCAGCCTCACCAGTGCAGCCTCACCAGTGTCCGTCATTGCAGCCTCACCAGTGCAGCCTCACCAGTGTCCGTCATTGCAGCCTCACCAGTGCAGCCTCACCAGTGTCCGTCATTGCAGCCTCACCAGTGCAGCCTCACCAGTGTCCGTCATTGCAGCCTCACCAGTGCAGCCTCACCAGTGTCCGTCATTGCAGCCTCACCAGTGCAGCCTCACCAGTGTCCGTCATTGCAGCCTCACCAGTGTCCGTCATTGCAGCCTCACCAGTGCAGCCTCACCTGTGTCCGTCACTGCAGCCTCACCAGTGCAGCCTCACCAGTGTCCGTCATTGCAGCCTCACCAGTGCAGCCTCACCAGTGTCCGTCATTGCAGCCTCACCAGTGCAGCCTCACCAGTATCCGTCATTGCAGCCTCACCAGTGCAGCCTCACCAGTGTCCGTCATTGCAGCCTCACCAGTGTCCGTCATTGCAGCCTCACCAGTGCACATCATTGCAGCCTCACCAGTGCACATCATTGCAGCCTCACCAGTGCACATCATTGCAGCCTCACCAGTGCACATCATTGCAGCCTCACCAGTGCACATCATTGCAGCCTCACCAGTGCACATCATTGCAGCCTCACCAGTGCAGCCTCACCTTTGTCCATCATTGCAGCCTCACCTTTGTCCATCATTGCAGCCTCACCCAGGCAGCCTGCCTGGGTCCATCATTACAGCCTCACCTGTGAAGCCTCACCTGTGTCCATCATTGCAGCCTCACCCATGCAGCCTCACCGGTGTCCACCATTGCAGCCTCACCGGTGTCCACCATTGCAGCCTCACCCATGCAGCCTCGCCAGTGCAGCCTCACCCGTGTCCATCATTGCAGCCTCACACGTGCAGCCTCACCTGTGTCCACCATTGCAGCCTCACACATGCAGCCTCACCTGTGTACACCATTGCAGCCTCACACGTGCAGCCTCACACGTGTCCATCATTGCAGCCTCACCTGTGTCCATCATTGCAGCCTCACACGTGCAGCCCCACCTGTGTCCATCATGCAGCCTCTCCTGTGTCCATTATTGCAGGGTTACCAGTGCAGCTTTACCTGTGCAGAGGGGGCGGCCGGTTTATTATAGCAGAAGAGAGCGTGTAGGAAGAGAAGATCTGACTTAATCACAGAGCGGGGTTTACCTGCTGTAACAGCTTTACATTACAATTGGCGTCCGCACACCGTCACACACAGCCCCGCCTTCCTTAACCTGCACCTGTGACAGACACAACGTGTGTCCAATGCCGGGGCGCGTTCTCTCTGTCACAGGTGCAGGGTCAGGACGGCGGAACTGTGTATGATGGCGCGCGGATGCCTATTGTAATGTAAAGCGGTTAAACCCCGCTCTGTGATGAAGCCAGATCTCCTCTTCCTACACGCATTCTTCCGCTATAATAAACCGGCCGCCCCCTCTGATCCTCCCTCTGTTCCTCCACACTTTTTCTCGCATTCATCCCCCACTGATGGCGGTGCTCGCCCCCCCTGCTGCTAGGCAGCCCAGCTCCTCGCTAGACCTAATTTTCCACTCGCAAATTGCGAGTAGGCGAGTGGAAAATTTGAGGGCTGGGCTACATTATCGCTCTTCAACCTAGAGAGGCTGGACACCATCGTACTGAACTTTCGCTCTACTTCACGCTTTTTTGCAAGATGTCGTAAATATATGGAGGTGGTCACATTCACCCAAAAGGAACTGCAGGAACCCATGCATCCATTTCGCTTTACGAATTTAAATCTTAAACGAGATCTCACCAATTCCCTAGGTAACCTTGAAAAGTGTCCAACTTGTCTGACCCCTCCACCCTAGAGCAGCCACGCCCTATTGAAGCTCTTTAGCGGCCCCAAATTTTTTTATACGAAACAGGTAGCCTTTTCCGTTGATATTATTGTTGTTATGCCGTTGTCTGAGACCACTACTTAGATACACCAAATGTTGCTTCCACTCCTGAAGGTACTAATGTTCAATATGTTGCTTCATTTTGAAATGCTATGTCAAATTATTGTTTGCAGGTAAATAGGTTTCCCCTGTCCCCCCCATATCCATGAAAAACTTAACTTTTCTCTCTTTTCGAGCTTGCATGGGGGCTATTAAGCTCCATTTTATTATACTGTGCAAATCTCAAATATCGCATTCAAAATCAGCGTATAACACACACTTTTTTCCCCTGAAAATAGGGGGCAAATCACAGGTGCGTGTTATGCGCTGATAGCGTACCTTGGAGAAGAAGGATGGGGGCGAACGTTGCCGGAATTCACGAGCCGTCGTCTCCCGTTTACTCAGCTCTCACTCAGCTCCCACGTCACACACAGTCCCGCCTCTGCCACTGGCATTGGACCAGTGTTCTGTCTGTCTATCACAGGAGCTAGTCCAATGCCGATGGCGGAGGCGGGACTGTGTGTGTGTGTGTGTGTGTGTGTGTGTGTGTGTGTGTGTGTGTGTGTGTGTGTGCCGACTGAGAGCTGAGTAAACAGGTGATGATGGCTCAGTGATTTCCTGCACTGTCCAGGCTGCATCGATGGTGAGACTGCAGATGGGCATTGATCAGGCTGCATTTATGAGATGTGCTGCAGATGGATGGGCATTGATCAGGCTGCATTGAAGAGATGTGCTGCAGATGAATGGGCATTGATCAGGCTGCATTGAAGAGATGTGCTGCAGATGGATGGGCATTGATCAGGCTGCATTGAAGAGATGTGCTGCAGATGGATGGGCATTGATCAGGCTGCATTGAAGAGATGTGCTGCAGATGGATGGGCATTGTTCAGGCTGCATCGATGGGCACTGGCCCTTAGTTTAATTCAAAGTTGCTTATTTAAAAAAAAAAAAAAAAAAACAATAACAAAAACAAACAAACACACACACACACACACACTTTTGGTCACGGAGATATATATATATATATATATATATATATATATATATATATATATATATATATATATATATATATATATATAGTCAAAAGTATTGTGAAACCTGCCTTTTTCAAGCACATTAACTTTAATTGCATACCAGGCTTAGTCCATAGGGTTCAATATTCAGTTGGCCCACCCTTTGCAGCTATAACCGCTTCAACTCTTCTGGGAAGGCTGTCCACAAGCTTTAGGAGAGTGTCTATGGGAATGTTTGACCATTCTTCCGAAGCGAAGCGAATTTGTGAGGTCAGGCACTGATGTTGGATGAGAAGGGCTGGCTCGCAGTCTCTGCTCCAATTTATCCCAAAGGTGTTTTATTGGGTTGAGGTCAGGACTCTGTGCAGGCCAGTCAAGTTTCTCCACCACAAACTCACTCACCCATGTCTTTATAGACCTTGCTTTGTGCACTGGTGTGCAGACATGTTGGAACAGGAAAAGGGTAATCCCCAAACAAAGTTGGGAGCAGGAAATTGTCCAAACTGTCTTGGTATGCTGACGCCTTAAGAGTTCAATTCACTGGAACTAAGGGGCCAATCCCTGAAAAACAACCCCACACCATAATTCCCCCTCCACCAAATTATTTGGATCAGTGCACAAAGCAAGGTCC
This sequence comes from Lithobates sylvaticus, assembly GCA_028564925.1. Lineage (NCBI taxonomy): Eukaryota > Metazoa > Chordata > Amphibia > Anura > Ranidae > Lithobates > Lithobates sylvaticus. The sequence goes on from CM053030.1 coordinate 329,057,985, forward strand.
ATAAAGATATAGATAAGCGAAGCCTTGATGTACACCCTGAAGAAGAAAAGATATGAAAAAAGGCCCGGGTGGTGGCCTTACAAATCTGGACTACAAAAGCGTGGTGCCAGAATGCCCAGGAAGTTCCCACTGATCTGGTGGAATGCGTTTATAAATGCGCAGAAGATTTATCCTTGAAAGTGTACACTCTAAAAGATCAGTCTTCTTATCCATTGAATGATGATGGATTTGGGAGCAGGGTGTCCCTTGTGAGGTCCTGAAGACAGGACAGTTACTTCGGTGGATAATGATATAGGTGGAAGAATTGCAAACTCAGAGATATATCTGACAGATGTAACAGCAACTAAAAAAGGCCACTTTGAGATTATATGGTTTTATCTGATTCATCTTGTTTGCTTTCTTCAAGTCTGCATGACTCTTGCTGCTCCTTGATGGGTGATGTAGGCCATAGCTGCATTATTATCGAGCTGCACCCTAATTGGTTATCCATACACAAGGGAGTTCCATACGGCAGGGGCCAATCATATTGCTCTGAGCTCCAGGATGTTGATGGGGAGCTTTGCTTCCACAGGTGACTATGTGCACTGGACCGTGAAAGATTGGGACACGCCTCCCATGTCTTCTGTTGTTATCACTTTCTGGTGATAATGGAAGGAAGGACTTCCCCCACTGTTATGGCTGGGCAGGAAATCCACCAAGTTATGGAATTCCCTGCTTGGAAGGATAGGAGAACGAGTAGGTCGGGAGGATAAGTATGCTTGTTTCTAAGGTTTGAAATTAAATTGCATAAATAGTACAGCCTTAATTAAAAAGGAGGCTACCATGAGGCCTAGAGCGCTCATGGAGAATTATATTTTGGGATGTCTCTTTGACCTCAATTCTCAAGAGTAGGAAATGGATCACTCAACTGAAAGCTAGAAGCATCTGAATTGTCCTGTGGACATTTGCAGACAGATGGAAGAGAGGAGTCCTTCAGGAGAAGGTTGCCCAGATAAACTGTGACCTGGACACCTTCAGTTCTAGGAAGGGCAATAAAAGGCGCTAGGACCTTTGTGAATACTCTCAGAGCACAGGATAGGCCAAAAGGCAGTATAACAAGATGGAAATGACTCTGCCACTGCAAATTAAAGAAAGCACTGATAATTTGGATAAAATGGTAATATGTAGACAGGCATCTTGGGTATCAACAGATGTTAGGTATTCCCCTTGCCTTAAAGAAGCAAAGACTGACCTTGTGGATTACGTGTGAAATTTTGGAATTGGAAAATATTGTTTGAAGGATTTTAAGCCCAGAATAAGACCCATACCCATATTGGCCTTTGGTACTGTGAGCAACTTTGATCAGAAACTGGTGCAAATACTCCATGGGACAAGAGATTATTCAGGGCATTCCGACATCTTCCTGTCCTTGTGCAGAGGCAAACTAACAGATGGCCCCCTCAATCTTGGGAGTGAGGGCACCACTTCATTGGGAAGAGGGCTTTGGGAAGTTTTGGTGGGCTTTCTGGGCCAAGCCTTGCACCAGTAGAAAGGCCTGAACTCGTGAAGTCAAAGTCTGAATACAGAAATCTGATGCTTTGCATTGTTAAGAGGTAGAGGCTCCTGAGGGGAGGGTTTTTGAATCTTCCATTGTAACATTTTCCCTTTCTTTTATGAATTGGCCAGTCAGGGCTCCACAAATCCCAGGGATCAGCTTGCTATGGCGACTAAAAATTGGATCCTGGCCCAAGGGCTTTTGTCAGTCATCCGCATCCACCTCCCACTTGCTAACAATGCTATAGCCAAAAGACAGCCACAGCGTGATCGTCCAGTTCTGGGAGGGCGTCTATTGACACCCACCCAGAACTCTGCTGCTCCACGGGGCACGCTCTGCGATTGCTGTGCTCATTTGGACACTGCACTGAAAAAAAAGTATTTGATCCCCTGCTGATTTTGTACGTTTGCCCATTGACAAAGAAATGATCAGTCTAATTGATTAAATGATTAAGTGACTGAATATCTCTAAAAGAAAGCCGTTTCAAAAAAATTATAAAAATTAAATTTGGGTACAGTGTTGCATGATCACGCAAGTGTCATTCAAAGTGTGACAGCGCTGAAACCTGAAAATTGGCTTGGGCAGGAAGGGGGAGAATGTCTACAAAAACAAACAAACAAAAAAATAAATAAAAAAAAAAAAAAAAAAACTTTAGCTCTGCTGCTTACCCACAGCACATTTTTTTTTCTTCTTCACACACTGGCACCTCCGTGTATTCTCCATGTGTAAACCTGTGTCATGCATCTGCAAAGATACATATCAGGGCTACATAAGAGAAGCTATGTTGTCGATAAAAAAATAAAGCTTTGTAAGCTTTAAAAAACAATAACTTTAAATGCGTCTTCAGTGCCAGCCTGCAATCTAGTGTCTTTCAGCAGCTGTATGGTGGCTGACCCCAGTACAGAGTTGCAGCATTTAAACACAGGCATAGTGAGGAGCCTGAACAAACTTTAAAGCATTTAGCAAATTCCAAATTCAAGATAACAGACATGTATATGTCAACTTCTAGATTTGTAATGTAAGGAGAGGCCTCTAAAGCCTAGTACACACAATCAAAAAATTCGGACAAAAAATATGGCTTTCAAATGGATGGTACGATAATCTGATCGTTAGTACACAGCTTTCGAGAGCCGATCATGACAGTTCACCCAAAATTATCTGAACGGACAAACACAAAACATTTTCCTGGTATACCAGATCGTACGATTTTTGTTTAAATCAGTACAATATTTAACCGAAAAAAATAAATAAAAAAATCAGTAGACCACACATGCTCAAAAACGAAAGAATACAATACATCACTTTCCGAAGTTGTATTCTGTCAAATGAAAATTTTCGTAAGTTTAGTAAACTCTTAATTTTCGATATAAGCTAGCATGCAAAAAAGGATGACCATTCATCGTGTATACAAGGCTTTACTGTGAATTGTCCTTTCCACTAAGAAAATCCTTTGGATTTAAACTCAACACACCATATTTTTTTAATTCTTACATTAAAGTGAGAACTTTGGCCTACCCTCATTAGCATCCTTCATGTGCAGCATAGGGATATAAAGCTGTAGGTGTTCATCATAGCTGGAAGTTTATATTTGGATATTTCACACCCAAGGCTTGTGAGCTTTTGGGTTGCTTATAGTTTATATCTTATAAATAACACTTACAAGCATCAGTAGGGCAGATGTCAGCATTAGTAATTCACATTATCTCAGTAAAAAAAAAAAAAAAAAAAATAATAATATCAATTTGCTTGCTACGATTAAAAAAAAAAAAAAAAAAAAAAAAAATGCTGCTTAGAGACACCTTCATGTGACCCAATACCTGGAAACCCTAGTTCACATAGTCCTTATTTACTAGAAGTATTCAGAGTGTTTTATAATTTAGAGATGACATTATTAAAAACAAGCGCAGAGACTAACTGCCTGTTTTTTATGCTGACCTACTTCAGTATATCTTTTTACAGACCAGGAACAAGTAAACAGATTATGACTCCTGACCTTCTGTATTTTCTGCTCTGTAGCCTAGTTCCAGCCAAGTTACCATACTAAAACTATTGGGCCAGCACTACAGACAAGCAATAGCAACCTTAATCTTTTTCTCAAAACAGATATACTTTAAGTGTTGACACAGTACAATATACAAGAAACAGAAACGTAGTGATCTTTAATTATTCATACCCTTTCTAGTAGACTCATTTCCTGGAACTCCGGACTTGTATTTGATAGCCGCTGTAGAGTGTGAGTAAGATCATAGGACGTGGAGAAGTAAAATCCATCCACACTGAGAACATGGCTGATCATGGAAAGGAAGGATTTGTTATCCTGCAACTGTTAAAGTAACAAGCATTAGAAAGCAAGAGAGACACAGAGAGAGACACAGAGAGAACTCCCTACTAGGTTATTTTTTACTGCCAATGTCTGGGAGATTTTCCTTCACTTCCTGTTCTGGAGGTAGAACAGAATTCACATTTTGGAGAGTTGTAAAAGTAACAAGAGTTTCCACTGAAGGATTTTCCCTCATTTCTTTCTCTGAGAATAAAATGTCACAAAGAATCTAACCCCTCCCTACTCGATCTAAAACAAAAACACAAAAACCCTGTTTTTTTCTAATTTTATACTCTTGACTGAATGTATATTTTGGCTTAAAACCTTATGCGTATGTTTATGGTATGTGAAGCTTTAAACAAACAAAAAAAAAAAAAATGATCATAGAAAAAATAAATTCCTTTACATATTTTGACAATTAAAGCAGAACTCTATCCAAAACCTACCAAAGGATAGCTCTCTAGCAACCCATTGAAATCACCCGTGAAGTTCTGAAATAAAAAAAAACAACCGCCTCATAGCAGAAAATAGATATCGCCTTTCCAGATGTGTTGTATATATTAGATGAGCATTAAAGTGATACCAAAAGGGTTCCATTTAAAAAAATTTTAAAATAAAATAAAAAGTAAGACATAGATGCTCTGTGTAACTATGATAGTCACTTTCCTCCTTTTCTGGCAGTCACACTGCCAGCCCTGTTCGCTTCTCCCCCCTCCTGGATGCCTATTGCAGCAAGCACCCGTGCGTGCGTAACTAATACAGTGCCAGTAAGCCACGCCCCCATCACGACTCATAAGAGTTTGACTGACAGCTGCAGGAGCTTGTTTTCCTGTGAAAGCAGGTGCTGAAACTGGAGACTGTGCTGGAGTGGTGATATGGTGGTAGTGGGGCATTTTACACTTTAATGCAGGGAATGCAATAAGGTAAAACATTTTGACTTTAGCACTACCTTAAAATAAAACTTTGCCTATGGACATTTACATATGTATACTTAACAAGCAGTAAAACTTGTAAACAGGCCCTCACGGACCTCTGTATCCGCAGACACTGTGGAGAAATTCATCATCAAGGTTCACAAGGAAAGCAAGTCAAGTCAGGTCTTAGCATATTTTTCTCTTCCCTCTTCATCTTCTCTGTGTTTACATTAAAGAGACACTGTGACCTTAATCTCATCTCTACAAAGACCCCTTTCCCCTTATACTAACCTTGCCATCGTACCCTTGCCATTCTTTCCTCTACTGCAGCAGTCCAAAATGCATGCAACTTTAGTGTAAGAAAGAGCAGGTGACTCCTTAATGTCCTACTGTGTGACAGCACTTGGGTCTAGAAGCCCTGAAAACATGATCAATGCAGGGTAGGGAAAGGGGGGGGGGGGGGGGTCTCTGCATTTTGCCCTGCAAGATTAGAAGTCTGTGTGTGATACAGTAAATTTTACAGATGAATGTCTCCATAGACCTTGCAGCACCAGAGGCCAATGGTGGCTGGTGAACTTCACTGATGTGTAGAATATAACTTCATTTTATGGTGGAATTCAAGATTTTGGGGACTATTTATATTTACTATATTAATGTTTGCACATCATTTGTAAAATGTTATTTTTAAAAGGGGCACCCCAACACTTTTTTTTTTTCACCAGAACAGGCTGTTTCAACTAGAATCTGTAGGGGGAAAAAAAAAAGCACAGAAAATTCAATAATTCCCTGCGTTAAGTTCGACTTTACACATTGTGCACCTGGGGTTTAGATTTTATGTGTCGCCTGTAGCCGTAGGGTGACCACCCTTTTGTAGAGCAGTAGTACTAGGAGGAACACCACGCTCTGAAAGAGAACCCTTTCACTGAATGCAGAGCCCAGTGCACAAGGCCTGTGCCTGCTGCTTAATTATGCTGCGTTTCTGATAACTAGTCTGCGTGAAGATATCAGCGTCCCTGCTGTGTGATCTAACTGCAGACCAGCTTCCCTTAAGAAGAAAACAAGCACTGGGGAGTAACAACACATCTGAGTCACTGAATGACAGTGCTGAATGCCACTGAATCTCTTGTGCTAAGAGCACAGTGTACAGCAGCAACCAATCAAAAGCCAGCCCACCACAACACATGCAGGCTTAAGATGCGTTAGGGTGGGTGGTGGAGATTGGTGCTGTCTGTTACCTCTGAGGGGTGGAGGGGGGTATTCTGCATTTTATCTGCGGGGAAAGGGGGTAGTGTGAGAAGCCGTCACCTCCCTTGTGTAAACAACGCCTGAAACCTGGAGGGTAAGTGTGTGTTGGCACAACCTGCCACCTATGGAGTGTGTGGGCGTGTGCAGACTGTCACCTCCAGGCCAGCCCTGCTCGCCTCCCTCCCCTTCTCCTCCCCATAGGAAGGTCACCACAGAAGGGAAAGGAATAGTGGTGCCAGGAGAAGGGGAGTGGGCGCACTCTGGTGGTGGGAGGGTGCCAGGGCAGATTGTTCTGGCTTGCTTGCCTGCCGCCCACCCCTAGCCTGGTTTCCAACAGGCTGTGGACTGGCACTGGTCCACTGCCCGGGGTTTGAGGATCCCCGCGTTAGGGGATTACAAATAAAAATGTCCTTAAAGCAGAAGTAGGACCTTAAAAACTAAAATATACAAGCAGATAGGATATTTTGGCAGAAAAGAATATTAAGTCCCTATATATAATTTACCTTCTTAGTCATTTTTTTTCATCGGCACACATACTGCAGCCCATGCGTAAAACAGTTTACAGTGCCAGCTCATTACCAGCAATGCTATACATGGTGCCAAGATAATATAAATCCAGTGTCCAGAGTTAGGCCCCTTTCACACTGGGGCAGTGAGCCGCGGTGACGGTAAAGCAGCGCTATATTTAGCGCTGCTTTACCGTCATTTTTACCGCGGTTTTCGGCCGCTCGCGGTGCGGTTTTACCCCCCGCGAGCGGCCGAAAAAGGGTTAAACACCCCCCGCAGAGCGCCGCCGTAGCGGCGGTATTGCCGCGGTTTTACCGCGGTCTCCCATTCTTTTCAATGGGAAGGAGCGGTATAGGAGCGGTGAACACACCGCTCCTATCCCGCTCCAAAGATGCTGCTAGCAGGACTTTTTTTGTCATCCTGCTAGCGCACCGCTCCAGTGTGAAAGCCCGCCGGCTTTCACACTGGAGTTAAAGGGGCCGGATTTTTTCATGCGGTGAACAGGCGCTATTTTTAGCGCTGCACTGCATGAAAAACGCCCCGGTGTGAAAGGGGCCTTAAGTGTATAATTAGATGCAAGTATGCTGCGTACTTGCACATTATGGCAAATTTAGGCCACCATCACAATTAAATTCCACTTTAACAGATGACTGGCACCTCAGCATGTCTCTATAGGGCTGGAAATCAGCACTCAGTGACAGATCAGCAGCAGCCTGGACATTTCCTCCATAAAGGCAACCGATGCCTGTGTGCACATGTTCCCTTGTGCACTGCCAAAACAGGAGGCATCAGTTTAACCGAAGGGAGAATAAAAAAGGCGGAAAATGTAAAATAGTGGACAGCAGCCAGAGTAAAAACACTACTGCCTAATTTGAATAAAAAGGGTTTCTTACATAGAAAAACATTTTTTAGCTTGCACAGAACCTACATAAAGTTATAAGCAAGTACAGAGGGTGAACGGTCATAGATTTGGTACTGATGACTCTGCAAGGACACCCCAGATAAAATGGCCTGACCTGAATAGTGGAGTCCTGTTCCAACTGGAACACAGATTGGTTGGTTTCTGTGAATTGCAGGGAGACAAGACCAGCAAGGAGAACACCAGTATACTTAATGGCTTAGTGTTTTGAGTACACTAAGCATAACTGAGCTGATGTGAGGTGGGAGGGGTTATAGCCTCAAGGGGGCTGGCCTTCAGTTTTCTG
>CM053030.1:329788209-329989792 GCA_028564925.1 Lithobates sylvaticus
TAAATAAAAAATAAGGCCGAAAATTGTGGAAAAAAAATGCCCCTTTCATTGTTTCGGTCATAAAATTTAGCAAAATTAGTCATTTTTCTTCATAAAATGTTGGCCAAAATTTTTACTGCTACATATCTTTGGTAAAAATAACCCAAATTAGTGTATATTATTTGGTCTTTGTGAAAGTTATAGAGTCTACAAGCTATGGTGCCAATCTCTGAAAAGTGATCACACATCGTACTGAAAGCCCATCTCATTTCTTGAGACACTAACAAGTCAGGAAAGTACAAATACCCCAAAAATTACCCCTTTTTTGGAAAGTAGACATTCCAAGGTATTAAGTAGGTAGCATGGTGTGTTTTTTTTAGGTTGTATTTTTTTCCCACAATTCTTTGCAAAATGTATTTATTTTTTTTCCAAAATTGTCATGTTAACCACTTTCAGACCGAACCATTTTGCTGGCTTAAGACCAGACCACTTTTTGCGATTCGGCAGTGCGTCGCTTTAACTGACAATTGCGCAGTCGTGTGACGTGGCTCCCAAACAAAATTTACGTCCTTTTTTTCCCACAAATAGAGCTTTCTTTTGGTGGTATTTGATTGCCCCTGCGGTTTTTTTTTTTTTTGCGCTATAAACAAAAAAAGAGCGTCAATTTTGAAAAAAACACATTATTTTTAACTTTTTGCTATAATAAATATCCCCCAAAAATATATAAAAAAACATTTTTCTTCCTCAGTTTAGGCCGATAGGTATTCTTCTACATATTTTTGGTAAAAAAAATAAATAAAATCGCAATAAGCGATTATTGATTGGTTTGTTTAGAAGTAATAGCGTTTACAATATAGGGGATAGTTTTATAGCATTTTTATTAATAATTTTTTTTTTTTTTACTAGTAATAGCGGCGATCAGCGATTTTTATTGTGACTGCGACATTATGGCGGACACATCGGACATTTTTGACACATTTTTGGGACCATTGTCATTTATACAGCAATCAGTGCTATTTAAATGCACTGATTCCTGTGTAAATGACACCGGCAGTGAAGGGGTTAACCACTAGGTGGCAGTGTAGGGGTTATATGTTCCTAGAGGCGTGTTTCTAACTGTGGGGGGGGGTGGCTGTGAGCTAGTGAATGCTGATCTCTGCTCCAATCACAGGGAGCAGAGATCGGCGTCACTAGTTGCTAGGCAGAACGGCGAGATGCTGTTTATTTCCGCATCTCCCCGTTCAGCCTTCCCGAGAGACGATCACGGGTATCCCCGCAGCGATCGAGTTGCGGGACGCGCGACCGGGCTCACGTGGGTCCCGACCGGCGCGCACGCTCGATGGCACGGCGGCATCTTAAAGGGGATGTACTTGTACGCCCTTATGCATGTCCGTGCCATTCTGTCGACGTACATCGTCGTGCGCCGGTCGGGAAGCAGTTAACAGGGCATATGCAACAAATTACACCCCAAAATACATTCTACTACTCCTCCTTCCCCAAAGCATCCCCCATGTTGAGGGCACGTGGCCTGGTACAGCTCAGGAGGGGGGAGGGCGCTCGCTCGTCCCCACTCCCTTTCGCCAGGCTGCATACGTTTTTTTCGGCGGAGGGGTTCCCCTTTAAATCCATACCAGGTGACAGGGCTAGCAAGGTGTCAATCTCGCCGATAGAGGTGGCGACATTGACTTCCTTCGCTAGTCCCGTCTACCTGGAGTCACGTTCAAAATGAACAGACTTTACTCCGTGTGTGGGCAAGTCCGTTCATTTCAAAAGTCCGGCGGACTAGCACACAGACGGCCATAATTTTGAGTCAAGACTTCTTTCCAAGTCCGCCGGACTTTTGGGAAGAAAAAAATCTGCCGGAGCCCACACACAGGCGGATTGTCCGGCGGACTCTGGTCCGCCAGACCAAGTCCGATCGTGTGTATGCGGCATTAGAACACCATCCTAACAGTCAAAAACGGAGGTGGAAACATGGCGCTTTGGGGCTGTTTCTCTGCTAAAGGTACAGACCAACTTTGCCGCATTGAGGGGCCAATGGACTGGGCCATGTTTTGTAAAATCTTGGATGAGAACCTTCTTCCATCAGCCAGAACACTGAAGCTGGGTCATGGATGGGTCTTTCAGCATGACAATGACCCAAAACATACCGCCAAAAGGCAACAAAGGAGTGGCTCAATAAGTAGCACATTAAGGTCATGGAGTGAGCGGCCTAGCCAGTCTCCAGACCTTAAAGCGGTGTTCCACCCAAAAATAAAAACCAGCAGCTACACATACTGCAGCTGCTGGCTTTCAATAGGACACTTACCTGTCCTGGAGTCCAGCGATGTCGGCACCGCAGCTGATATTTCCATCAGCTGTCGGGTGCTGCCACCGCCATTGCGGGTAAGGGTACCCAGCAGTGTAGCCTCACGGCTTCATGCCGGAAACCCTACTGCGCATTCGCAAGGCCCGGATCCTCTCTCCTACTGGCCCGGCAACTGGGAGGAGGAGGAGGGAGCCCCGCGGCCCGGACTCCCGGAAGAGGGAATAGGATACCTGTCAAAGACAGGTATCCTGTCCCCCCTCCCCCCTGAAAGGTGCCAATTGGAGCACCGGAGGGGGAGATAAATGAGCAGAAGTTCCACTTTTGGGTGGCACTCCACTTATATCCTATAGAAAATTTATGGAGGGAGCTGAAACTTCGAGTTGGCAAGTGACAGCCAAGAGACCTTAAGGATTTAGAGAAGATCTGTAAAAAAATAAAATAAAAAAAATAAAATAAAAATAACAGTGGACCAAAATCCCTCCCGAGATGTGTGTAAACCTGGTAACCAACTGCAAGAAACTCTGTGCTTGCCAACAAGGGTTTCTCCACTAAGTACTGTTTTGCTTGGGGATCAAATACTTTTTTACTCACTGATCTGCAGGGGATGAAATTATTATTTTTCCAACAGTATGTCTAAAAGTAGTCCAGCTAAGGGGTGGGAATCACACAATGCCCACCTTGTCTGATAAAGTGGTGTGTTGTGACGTAATGCAAAGGGCAGAGTTGGGTGACGTTATCACTGTTCCAGGAAGTGACCAGAGTTTACAGCAGGGGTACTGAATTAAAATTCAAGGAGGTCCGGTCGCCAACATTTTCTTTGGGCCTAGGTCCAAATCTCAAGTCTGTGCTATGACTCAGAAAGATTGTAGTCACTGTATGTCTATCAAAACATGAGAAATGTACAATTTCCTTAGCATTTCAACAATATTTATTGTCAAGTTTCAGTTACAACATTAAACATGTTGACAGTTGGAACTAGGATAGCTTTACATTTGCTCTTGTCTTTGTATGGAAAACAAACAACTATTTTTAACAAAAACAATATGGAAACAAAATCAATAACTCTTTAATAAAACATAAAAAGCACATCCATTTTCAAGTAAAAGAAATAAGCACCTTCTGACTTCAACAACTAAAAGGTGTCAATTTGAAAAAGTGCACAAATTATCCTTATGTTTTATTTCCTTTTTTTTTTCCACTCAAAAACTTTCCCTGTCTAGTGAGAAAAATGGGCTTTTGATTGTCCTGCCAGTAGTTTGAATATTGGCTTAAAATTGAGTTATTGCCATTCTCATGCACATATGTAGGTGCTCACTGGTGAGCCTGGAACGATACTTTGTTTTAATAATGTTCATAGTAGAGAAAGCGGACTCACAGCTGTACGTAGATCCAAATATGGAAATCAGTCTCAGGCACAGTCTGTAGCCAGAAGTTAGCCGGATCAGTTCCTCCAAAGTGCTCTTAGTGCAACATTTGTTTGCAGGTTAATCATTTCTGTCTGTAGAGATCCCTCATGTGCCCACTTGAAGGTCTGCATCACCTCCTTTGAAAACACTCTGACATCTTTAATGAGGAATGGATTGTGGATGAACAGGAAGATCTACTGTCCAAGACTGAAGCTATCAAACCTTTTACTGAAGTTTCCAATGAGATTATTTATGAAGTCAACAAAAGGAGAAACATCTCCCTTTCCTTGAATCTGTTCTTTCACCTTTGTGAAATGCAAGCACTCTCCTTGCAGATCTTCCTTGAACAAATCCATTTTTTTCTGGAAGGAGCGGACAGCGATCATCAAATCACAGATGGAATTGTTCTTGCCCTGGAGCTTTAAATTGAGTTCATTAAGGTGTGATGTTATGTCCACTAGAAAAGCGATATTATCCATTATGCTCTCATGTTGTAAAAAAAACTGTGAAAACTGTCTTGTTTTCTAAATTTTGAGTTGCACTAAAGCCCCATACACACGGTCGGACTTTTTCATCAATTTGGTCCGATCGGACAAGGTTGTTGAAAAATCAGACCGTGTGTATGCACCATCGGACAGTGTTCGTCGGTTTGTCCGTCGGACAAAGTCTTATCTCCTGCTGGAAAGATTTGCCGTCAACCCGGTCCGATCACACCAAATCCGATCGTGTGTACGGTTGTCCGACCGGACAAAGTGCTACGCATGCTCAGATCACATTACAAGACCAAAGCTATTGGCTACTAGCCTCTACGTAGTCCCGTCGTAGGCAACAAACGTCACCACGTTCAGAATGATCGGATTTTCCGACAACTTTGTCCGACCGTGTGTACGCAAAACCAACATCGGACAAAGTATGACGGACATGGTCCGACGGACCTGGTCCGCGGATTGTCCGACCGTGTGTATGGGGCTTTAGAAAGCCGCTACTTCTGTTCAAATGGACCAGGACAGTCTGGTGAATAATGCAGTGATAAGAAATAAGGTCAGGTTTGTCCTCTTTCAGTCATGCCACAGCTCCTCTCTCCTTTCCTACCATGGCAGGGGCACCATCTGTGGTAACAGACCACTTTTTTTCAGATCTATCTTCCTTTCTCAGAATCTCCTTAATGGCCTCATATATGTCTTGTCCTCTTGTGTGTGTCTCAAGTGGTGTTACGCCTAACAGGTCCTCACAGAGTTCTTTTGTTTCTTTGTAAAAAAATCTTACATACACCAAAAGCTGGGCATTATCAGCTGTATCTGTTGATTCATCAATGGCTAAATAAATGCATACTGCACTCTGAATCACTGCATCAAGTTGTCCCAATACATCCTCTGTTAATATGTCAGTATTTTTCATTGCTGTTGATGCTGACAGTGGGATCTGGTTGATTTTTCCACACAGCTAATCTTTTTGTTTACCCTCAAGTAAAGTTTCAGCATTCAAACACTCCTTTACAAGTGTACCATCGGTAAATGGTCTTTTGTGTTGCCCCAAAATCCATGCTACTTTAAGTAAACATTCATTTGCACGCTGCTGGGCTGTAAATTAATGTGAGAGGACTTTGGTGGATCTGTCATACTGGGCTTTTAGTTCCATTATTTTACTTGTAGTCAGAGTCTTCAAGCGGAAAATGCAATATTCCTAAGAACCAAGGCCTGAAGTGTGCTTTGGCCTGGCTGGTCAGTATGCCTGAAAAGAGGGCATACCCTGAATGTAAGAATGAGAAGTACTATGGGGTATGTATGAAAGGCTGGGGGAACGGGTGGGTGGGAACCCAGAAACACTGACGACACTGGCCCTAACGGAGGAGGATTAAATAGCCCTCTCAGGCTCCTCCGGCCAGCCTTTACACTTGTAGTCAGAGTCTTCAAGCGGGAAATGTGATATTCCTAAGAACCAAGGCCTGAAGTGTACCTTGGCCTGGCTGGTCAGTATGCCTGAAAAGAGTGCAAACAGACACAAATTTAGGTGAAGAAGGGAAGGTAATGATCCAACACGTATAATAGCGTGCGCCCGGACGGCAACAGTAAGTATCCGCTGTGACAGGTGAAACCCACCGACTCCTGAGTTGGTGATGAGCAGGAACCCCCTACAGAACCTGCAAAGCTACTCGGAACCAACAGAACGTCCCGTGAAAGATTGGATTGAGCCTGATGCCCGAGACGACCCAGACATGAGAATGAACTGCTTACGAATGAGAGGATACATGGGGGAAGGGAGCAAGGCCTGGCCCGAGGAACCCCTGCAAATGATGGCTGAGAAGATCGAAATACTATGGGGAAGTGAGAGGGTAAGTGCCAAAAAAGACCACTGGTAGGAGTGCGAAATGCTGGATACCTGATGAATGTAATTGAGTAAGCAGATAAGGCCCATGCCCAATGGCAATAAGCATCATCAACATGGAGAAACCATGCCAGTCACAGGACACTGGTCCCACCTGATACGATCGGGCCGTGCTACAGCCTGAGACCTAACAACAGAGTCTGAATCCGATACCGAGGAAGGAGGTATGAATGCCAAGGCGGCCCCAACCTGAAAACACAAACTAGAGAAATGACAGACAATTAAACAAGAGAACAACAACGCCCCTCTGTGCCTACCTAAGAATGAGAACATGAGCAGAAATGTCTAGACCACTGCGCGGGATGAACCTAACAACTGACCCCCCCTCATGTGAGTAGTGAGTGAGCCCGAGTGACCTGCAGTGCAGAGATAGGTAATTGACTGAAAACTCAGGGCTAGTGTACCCACGGACCGTGGTGGGTAGTCGTACGAGTATGGTGAATGAACATGCATCGTATGACGTATGGTATACGGGCGAGAAGATTGTGGACAACAATCAATTAACAACGAAACCTCAGCCTGTATGGATCTGTAGACGTGACAGATCCTGACGTGAGCCCTAGCTAACTGACCCAGGTACAACATGAACACAGATACGATGAGACATGACAACCAACGAACAAAACAGCTACAGGAGTATTCCATGGGTTAACAACAACGCCCCTCTGAGAAACACTGAGGCTGAACACCGAGGCAGAAACACAATGACAGAAATGCAAGGACAGAAACGTAATGACAGAACTGCTGAGGCAGAAATGTAATGACAGAAAAAACGCTATGACAGAATGCTGAAGCTGAATGTTGAGACAGAAACGCAATGACATGAATCCAGGGGCAGAAACGCAATGACATGAATCCAGGGGAAGAAACGCAATGACATGAATCCAGGGGAAGAAACGCAGTGACATGAATCCTAAGGCCGAAACACAGTGACATGAATCCTAAGGCCGAAACGCAATGACCGAAATGCAGGGGCAAAACACAATCACCGAAATGCAGGGCCAGAACGCAATGACCGAAATGCAGGGCCAGAACGCAATGACAGAAATGCAGGGCCAGAACGCAATGACAGAAATGCAGGGGCAGAACGCAATGACAGAAATGCAGGGGCAGAACGCAATGACAGAAATGCAGGGGCAGAACGCAATGACAGAAATGCAGGGGCAGAACGCAATGACAGAAATGCAGGGCAGAACGCAATGACAGAAATGCAGGGGCAGAACCGATATGACAGAAATGCAGGGGCAGAAACGATATGACAGAAATGCTGGGGCAGAAACGATATGACAGAAATGCTGGGGCAGAAACGATATGACAGAAATGCTGGGGCAGAAACGATATGACAGAAATGCTGGGGCAGAAACGATATGACAGAAATGCTGGGGCAGAAACGATATGACAGAAATGCTGGGGCAGCAACGATGACAGACATGAGGGGGGCAGCAACGATATGACAGAAATGCTGGGACAGCAATGATATGACCGAAATGCTGGCTGTGACAGAAACCTGGAGCCAAACGATGTGACAGAAAAATGCTGAGACTAAAAGGCATAGACAGAAACGCTATGACAAAACCTGGAGCCGAAACGCTATGACAGAAATCCTGGGGCCGAACGCCATGATGAAACACTCATGACTGAAACAGTGGATGCCCGGGAGGCTATGACAAGTGCAGAGACTGTACGCCGAGACAAAATGCCGGGGCATGATGCAATGACATCAATGCTGGGGCACGACGTAAATGACAGAAAATCTGGGGCAGAACGCTATGACAGAAATGCCGGGCCAGAACGCTATGACAGAAATGCCGGGCCAGAACGCTATGACAGAAATGCCGGGCCAGAACGCTATGACAGAAATGCCGGGCCAGAACACTATGACAGACATGCTGGGGCAGAAACGCCAAGATAGATAATCTGGGGCAGAAACGCTATGACAGCAACCCTGGGGCAGAAACGCTATGACAGCAACCCTGGAGCAGAAACGCTGTGCAGATCGCTGACCGGACGCTATGACAGACATGCCAAGCAGAACGCTATGACAGAAAAACGCTACGATAGCAACCTTGGGGCAGAAATGCTGTGCAGAATGCTGACAGAAATGCCAGGCCGAACGCTGCGATGAAAACACTGGTGACGGAAGCGGTGGATACCCGGGAGGCGTGCGGGGTCCCCCCCCCCCATGATGCCCTATGTGCGTGCTGGGAGGTATACTGGCGGGCGAGTGGCAAGTGGGTGGAGGATGAATGAACAGACAGCCCACCACATGAGCGGCGGGAGAACCGGCGGGCGTCCCCTGTGGCGCTGGCAGGAAAACAGGGCTGCAAAAGGGAGAAGCGAGCGGCGCCCCCCCCGACCATGCGGGATTGAGCCCAGCGAAAGTGGTGGATGGACAGACAACACCCCCACCCCCAGCGTGCTGTGGGAAGCGGGCGGCACCTTGGCCAGACCCCTGGGGAAGTCGGTGGTGGAGGATGTGACACACACACACACACAGACACACACACACACACACACTGTATCCCTACTGCAGCGATACCCCCCCGCGGGAACATCAGGGGAAGCAGGCGGGTGGCCCCAGATCTCTGCTGGAAAGAGAGAGACTGGCGGTGGCGGCCGAAGCAACTCCCCCCCAGCGGGAACCAGATCTGACCAGGAAAAGGAGCTAGTGGGCGGCTGATTCCCCCCCTCCCCCGATGGTTACGCCGGAAGGAAGCGGGCGCCCCCCACGTAGAGCCAGAACGGCCCCGGAGAAGAAGCTGGCGTGCGGCTGATTCCCTCCTTCCCCCCAGCGAGAACACCAGGAGAAAGCGTGCGGGCGCCCCCCCCATGGAGCCAGATCAGCGGAGGAGAAGGAGCTGGCGGGCGGCCGATTCACCCCCGGCGGGAACGCCGGGAGAAAGCGGGCGGGCGGCCCCCACGTGGAGCCAGACCAGCCCAGGAAAAAGGAACTGCCAGGCGGGCGAATCACACCCCCCCCCGGCGTAACACTGGGAGAAGCGGCGGGGAACAGAGAGCTGAGAAGGTGGGTGGGTGACGGGCGGACTCCACGGTAGTACCCCCACTGTAACAGCCGACCATCGCATAGCAAGGAGCCAGCAGTGGGCGTAACCCAGAAAACGCTGACGACACTGGACCTGACGGAGAAGGAGGATTAAATAGCCCTCTCAAGCTCCTCCTACAAATACAGGCTGACCCCCAAAAATCAGTTGCCAAAGGAAGAGTATTCTCTTACATCAGGTATTATTGTCAGAGTGCCCACTTACATCAGGTTTCTGCAATGCAAGGCCCCCTTACAGCTGGTGTATCCCAACAGTGTGCCCCTTATATAATTTGTCGGCATCAGACTGCCCCATTATATAAAAGCTGCCCCCTTACATAGGGTGTCCTCAGAGTGCCCGCTTACATTAGGTGTCACCATAAGAGTACCTCCTTACATCAGGTGTCCCCACCAGATCAGGTGTGCCAATCAGAGTGCACTTTAAATTAGGTGTGTTCATCACAGTGCCCTCTTACATCAGGTGTCCCCATCACAGTGCTCCTTTACATGAGGTGTCCCCATCACAGTGCTCCTCTACACCAGGTGTCCCCATCACAGTGCTCCTCTACACCAGGTGTCCCCATCACAGTGCTCCTCTACACCAGGTGTCCCCATCACAGTGCTCCTCTACACCAGGTGTCCCCATCACAGTGCTCCTCTACACCAGGTGTCCCCATCACAGTGCTCCTCTACACCAGGTGTCCCCATCACAGTGCTCCTTTACACCAGGTGTCCCCATCACAGTGCTCCTTTACATCAGGTGTGCCAATCAGAGTGCACTTTAAATTAGGTGTGTTCATCACAGTGCCCCTTTACGTCAATTGTACCCATCACAATGCCCTCTTACATCAAGTGTCCCCATCACAGTGCTCCTTTACATCAGGTGGCCCCATCACAGTGCTCCTCTACACAGGTGTCCCATCACAGTGCTCCTTTACAGCAGGTGTCCCATCACAGTGCTCCTTTACAGCAGGTGTCCCCATCACAGTGCTCCTTTACAGCAGGTGTCCCCATCACAGTGCTCCTTTACAGCAGGTGTCCCCATCACAGTGCCCCCTTACATAGGGTGTCCTCGTCAGAGTGCCTCCTTATATCAGGTGTCCCGACCACATCAGGTGTGCCCATCAGAGTGCCCCTTTACATCAGGTGTCCCCATTACACTGCCCCTTTACATCAGGTGTCCCCATCACAGTGCCCCTTTACATAAGGTGTCCCATCACAGTGTTCCTCTACACCAGGTGTCCCATCACAGTGCTCCTTTACATCAGGTGTCCCCATTACACTGCCCCTTTACATCAGGTGTCCCCATCACAGTGCCCCTTTACATCAGGTGTCCCATCACAGTGTTCCTCTACACCAGGTGTCCCATCACAGTGCTCCTTTACATCAGGTGTCCCCATCACCGTGTTTCTCTACACCAGGTGTCCCATCACAGTGCTCAGCTACACCAGGTGTCCCATCACAGTGCTCAGCTACACCAGGTGTCCCATCACAGTGCTCAGCTACACCAGGTGTCCCATCACAGTGCTCAGCTACACCAGGTGTCCCATCACAGTGCTCCTTTACATCAGGTGTCCCATCACAGTGCTCCTTTACATCAGGTGTCCCATCACAGTGCTCCTTTACATCAGGTGTCCCATCACAGTGCTCCTTTACATCAGGTGTCCCCATCACAGTGCCCCTTTACATCAGGTGTCCCCATCACAGTGCTTCTATAAATCAGGTGTCCCCATCACAATGCTCCTTTACACCAGGTGTCCCCATCACAATGCTCCTTTACACCAGGTGTCCCCATCACAGTGCCCCTTTACATCAGGTGTCCCCATCACAGTGCCCCTCTACACCCGGTGCCCCATCACAGTGCTCCTTTACAGCAGGTGTCCCCATCACAGTGCCCCCTTATATAAGGTTCCCCCATCACAGTGCCCCCTTACATAGGGTGTCCTCGTCAGAGTGCCTCCTTATATCAGGTGTCCCGACCACATCAGGTGTGCCCATCAGAGTGCCCCTTTACATCAGGTGTGCCCATCAGAGTGCCCCTTTACATCAGGTGTCCCCATCACAGTGCCCCTTTACATCAGGTGTCCCCATCACAGTGCCCCTTTACATCAAGTGTCCCCATCACCGTGCTCCTCTACACTAGGTGTCCCCCTCACAGTGCTCCTTTACAGCAGGTGTCCCCATCACGGTGCCCCTCTACACCAGGTGTCCCCATCACAGTGCCACTTTACATCAGGTGTCCCCATCACAGTGCTCCTCTACACCAGGTGTCCCCATCACAGTGCTCCTTTACATGAGGTGTCCCCATCACAGTGCTCCTATACATCAGGTGTCCCCATCACAATGCTCCTTTACACCAGGTGTCCCCATCACAGTGCCCCTTTACATCAGGTGTCCCCATCACAGTGCCCCTCTACACCCGGTTCCCCATCACAGTGCGCCTTTAAATCAGGTATCCCCATAACAGTGCGCCTTTAAATCAGGTATCCCCATAACAGTGCCCCTTTACATTAGGTGCCCCATCACTGTGCGCCTTTAAAATCGGGTGTCCCCATCACAGTGCCCCTTTACATCAGGTGTCCCCATCACAGTGTTCCTCTACACCAGGTGCCCCCCATCACAGTGCGCCTTTAAATCAGGTATCCCCATCACAGTGTCCCCTTACATCAGATGTCCCCATCAGAGTCCACCTCAACATAAAATTTGCCCATCAGCATGACCCTTATTTTATGTTAAGGGTCACACTGATGGGCACATTTTATATTAAGGGGCACTCTGATGGGCGCAACAAAACGTGCCCCTTAACTTAAAATGTGCCCATCGGAATGCCCCTTTAATATAAAATGTACCCATCATTGTCGCTCTTAAAATAAAATATGCCCATCAACGTGCCCCTTAACATAAAATAAGGGTCACGCTGATGGGCACCTTTTATGTTAAGGGGCACTCTGATGGGCAAATTTTATTTTAAGAGCAACAATGATGGGTACATTTTATATTAAAGGGGCATTCCGATGGGCAAATTTTAAGTTAAGGGGGTGATGGGTATTTTTTTAATGTGCAGACCGATGGGCATATTCGGTTTCCCTTAGCAAAATATACTCATCAGCGTGTACCTCAAAATAAAATTTGCCCATCAGAGTGCCCCTTAACAAAAATATGCCCATCAGATTGCACATATAAAAATATACCCATCAGCGTGCTCCTTACAAAAAAAGCCCAGCATATTAAAAATATACCCATCAGTGTGCCCCTTAAAATATGCCCAACAGTGTGCACAATAAAAATATTCCTATGAATGATCACTAGTTAATGTGGCCCACATACCTTAAATGCAGGAGGGAGGGCACAACTGAAATGTTGAATGGACGGAAGCTGGAACCGCGGCCAGCAGGGGGGCGGAGCGTGCACGTGACGTCACGCCCCTACTCGCAGCCCGTGAGTCTGAGCCTGTCTTTTCAACTCCGAGAGACGCGGCCAGGAGCAGGGAGCGGGCGCATGCACGCAGCGTCACTGGTTGCTGGGGAAACCCACGGTCCCAGCAAACCAGCGATTGCTGATATTTACAACACTGTCGGCATAGCGGTCTGGGCAGAAGAGCCGCTCGGTCCGGACTCGGACCGCGGGCCGCCATTTAATGACAGGTGGTTTACAGGGACAAACACAGCATGTTTTTAACAATATCAACTATGTGGAACAAAAGCGGTTTTACTCATGTGCACTGAGGATTTAGTGCACAAAAAATGTGAGTGTGATTCTTTTAAAAGTTTAACCACTTGCTGACCACCCACCATAGATATACTGTGGCAGGACGGCTGCTCTGTTGCAGATCATGTATCTAGTACATGATGCATAGTGCATTTGCGTGCCTCCCTATGACAGTGGGCACCCCCTGTGCTCACATGTCAGCCATCCACACATGGTGTTGGGGGCGGGGCCTCCTGGGCTCTTCTGGGGTTAAATTGGAGGTCAGGCATGGCTTGGATTTCATTTCACTCTTCACTGAGGGGACACACAGCTGTGGAGATTGCCTGCTGTGTCTCATTACTTTTATACTTCGGATATTCACCATACTCAGGTACTTACTATATCCACTTTTTTGATACTTGCTATGTTTAGGCACACTTGCATATCTTACACCTGTTGGTGTTATCTATGTATGTAAACAATTGTACTTGAATAAACCATATACATTTACTACTGTTATGTTTACTGGCGGAAACGGTACCCACTTCATTTAAAGTCCCATGGCGAATCCTTCGGTTTTTCGTTCATTTTTATATGTACCTAGTACATGATCGGACTCTTTTGGGTCTGGGGAGCGCACCCGGTCAGCTCCCGCTGTGATTATACACAGCGGGAGTTGATCGGCAGGTGCGCCACCAACCACCTATCCTTCCATACAAAGGGAGGATGGTGTTCTGCCTATGTAAACAAAGCAGATCACTGCTCTGTCATGGATCCTGTGTCTCTGCAAAGTAGGCACTGACCAAGGTTTTCCCCTAGTACAAGCACCTCCCCCACAGTAAGAAAACACCAGCTAGGCACATGTTAACCCCTTCCCAGTGTCATTAGTACAGTGACAGTGCATATTTTTTAGCAACGATAACTGTATTAGTGTCTGATTTGTCCACTGCAATATCGCAGTCCTGCTATAAGTCAATGATTGCCGTCAGTAACAAAATAAATAAAAATATCACATTTTGTAGACGCTACAACTTTTGCACAAACCAATCAATACAAGCTTATTGTTTTTTTTTTTACCAAAAATATGTATCACAATACATATTGGCCAAAATTGATCAGGAAATTCGATTTTGTTCAATTTTTTTAATTGGATGCGTTTTATAGCAGAAAGTAAAAATTTTCCAAATTATTATTTTTTTTTTCTGTTGTTTATATCGCAAAAAAATAACAAACGTGATCAAATATCACCAAAAGAAAGCTCAGTTTGTGGGGGGAAAAAAAAAAGGACATGCATTTTATTTATTTGGGTACAGGGTCGCACAACTGCGCAATTGTCAGGTAAAGTGCCATATCTCAAAAAATTGCCTGGTCGTGAAGGGGGGTAAATCTGTAGGAGGGCAAGTGGTTAATAAATGTTTATTTTATAGAAAGCACAATGAGAGTTATCTATGCTTATTCTGAGTGATATTATCTGGGGAGGAGTGGTGGCACAGAGGATAGAAGAATATAATAATGCAAGGCCATAGAACAAATGGGTAAAAATGGCTTGATAGACTCAGAGGGGTTGATTTACTAAAGACAAATAGGCTGTTAATCTTGCAAGTGAAGTTATACTTTGCAAGGGAATTTTTTTCCCCAGAGTTTAGTGAATGTGGTGAAACAAATGCCACTTTGCAAAAGGAAACCCAATTGCATGCAAGGAGAAAAAAAAGCATTTTTGCTTGAACATAATTGGATTACGATAGTCAGCAGAACTTCCCCTTATTCACTAAACTCTGGAGAAACTTCCCATGCAAAGTTAACAGCCTACAGGGGTCCCCGGGTTACAAACAAGATAGGGACTGTAGGGTTGTTCTTAAGTTGAATCTGTAAGTCGGAACAGGTACATTTTTTAAGTGTAGCTCCAGTCAAAAAATCTATTTTTAAGTTTTTTAGATAACATAAAGAAGGGTTAACACCCCTGTAACATTTGTTTTGCTGTCTGTGTCCCTGTTCAGAAGATTTCACCTCACCTTCTGCCCCAATGACAATTGGATTTTGAAAATTTTGGGTTGTTAGGGAAGCATGGACTGGTGATAAAGCATCAGTGGACACCTTTTACCCATAATAACTCTTACAGGAGTGAATTTCCCTTTCTAGGGGTAGATTTCCTCTCACTTCCTGTTGTTTCCCTCCGTTTGCAAGTAGGAGTCGTTTGTAAGTCGGATGTTTGCAAGTCGGGGACCCCCTGTATTTGCTATGAGTAAACCAGCCCCAGGGCCAGATTGCAGCACAGTATGCCAAAGATGGCACCGGAGGGGACCTGAACCCGATAGAACTTAAAATTATGAACAGAAGACAAGGGGGGCAGCCTTGCAAATCTGAAAAACAGATGTCTGATGCTGAAAAGTTAATGAAGCAATAGCAGATCTGGAAGAGTGCGCCTTAACAGGGAAGGGAAAAAGGTGAAGAAGTAAAATGCATACGGAAAGTATTCACAGCGCTTCACTTTTTCCACATTTTATGTTACAGCCTTATTCCCAAATGGATTAAATTCATTATTTTCCTCAAAATTCTACAAAAATTACCCCATAAATGACAAAATTAAAGAAGTTTGTTTGAAATCTTTGCAAATTTATTAAAAATGGAAAAAAATAAAAAATAAACACATGTACATACAATGCTGTGAAAAGTATTTGACCCCTTTCGGATTTATTTTTTTTGCATATTTGTCACACTTAAATGACTTAAAACTAATTGTATTATTACTATTACACAAAGATAACCCGAGAAAATACTAAATACAATTTTCAAATGATGGTTTCATTTATTAAGGCAAAATAGCTGTCCATATTTATGTGAAAAAGTAATTGCCCCTAAACCTAATAACTTGTTGTGCCACCCTTGGCAGCAACAACTGCAATCAATCCAAAACCTAAATTTTGCTTTGTTTGAACCATGTGGAGGTGGACTTGCTGTTGTGTTTTTGATCATTGTCTTGCTGCATAACCCAAGTGCACTTGAGCTTGAGGTCACGAACTGATGGCCTGACATTCTCCTTTAGGATTTTCTGGTAGAGCTCAAAATTCATAGTTCCATCAATTATGGCAATTGTCCAGGTCCTGAAGCTGCAAAGCAGCCCCAGACCATCACGCTACCACGTCTGACTGTTGGTATGAGGTTCCTGTTATAAAATGCTGTATTCGTTTTAAAGTAAAATGTTTGTCTCATCAGTTCACAGAATATTTGCCTAAAAGTCTTGGGGATAATTAAGTTGTTTTTTGGTAAATGTGAGAGGAGCCTTTGTGTTCTTTATGGTCAGCAGTGGCTTTGGCCTTGGAACTCTCCCATGGATGCCATTTTTGCCCAGTCTCTTTCTTATAGTTGAATCATGAACACCGATCTTACGATCTTAAGTGAGGCCTGCAGTTCTTTAGATGTTATCCTGGGTTCTTTAATGACCTCCTGGATGAGTCGTCATGCTCTCGGAGTAATTTTTTTTGGCCGGCCCACTTCTGGGAAGGCTCACCACTGTTCCAAGTCATCTCCATTTGGGGATAATGGCTCTCCCCATGGTTCACTGGAGTTCCAAAGAAATGGTCTAGGAAGGGTTTCAAAGCCAATACATGTACATTACTTTGTTTCTAATCTGTTCTTTTTTTTTTAGATTGTGGCATGATATGTGACTTTTTGTGGTCTGTTAGCGTGCTTCACTTTGTCAGACAGCTTCTATATATGTGATTTCTTGATTCAACAGGTCTGGGTGTCAGGGAAATGGCCAAAGAACTGGCAATCTTACCAACACCCATCATGGCTGCATCAGACACACTCCCGTGCATATTGGCATACGCAGATGCGACGCTGTGCGAATGGGCGTACGCAGATGAGCAACAACGCTAACGGGCGTACGCAGATGCGCGACGGCGCTAATGGGCATATGCAGATACGCAATGGTGCCTCCTGTCCTATATAAACCTGCTGCTGAGACCCGTCCTGTGCTCTTGTGTTTCCTGTTTTTTTTATCTTTGATTTTATTTTAATTTTTTTTATTTATTTTTTCCTTTTTTTCCCGTTACTGACCTGGAGCTCTGCCATTGCGTCGGAGATGACGTCAGTGACGGGCCACAAGATGGCCGCCGAGAATGCCGGGGATCGTTTCCTTCCTCTGGTTTTGACCTCCCGTTACTGACCTGGCTTGCTTAACCTGTTATCCTGATCTCCTGGTTTGGCCTCTGGCTTGTACTACTGACCCTACTCTTGTCTGCTCCACTATGCTTGATCTCGGCTTGGCTAACTGACTCCGCTGCAACCTATCTCACATGTATGACTGCGGCTTGTTCCAGTTCTGCTTCCTGAATCTCACATTGACTGATTTACCGTGCATGACCCTCGGCCTGGCTCCTGGTTCGGTTTCTTGTCTGCTCCACTATGCTTGATCTCGGCTTGGCTAACTGACTCCGCTGCAACCTATCTCACATGTATGACTGCGGCTTGTTCCAGTTCTGCTACCTGAATCTCACATTGACTGATTTACCGTGCATGACCCTCGGCCTGGCTCCTGGTTCTGTTTCCAGATTGTCCATCTGCCGGGTACTCCGCAAGTACACCTACCCTACAATACACCTTGCTTGTTCCAGCTACCTTCCGGTGATCAGTGCATCAAACTACAGCAACTGGCAAGCCATGCTTCTTTGGGCACTGCACTCCCTCTACCACTTTCAGGGGTGCACTGCACTTAGCCGCAAGGGGAGCCCTCTCAGCACCTCGGCTTCGCACCTGGTACATGACAGCAAAATCCAGCCATAATGTCAGAGGCCGACGGAGGTGCTTCCCCGCTAGAGGCTTTGTGCCAACAGGTCACTGTCCTCACTCAAGCAGTACAAAGACTATAGAAGGGCTACTTACAGCTGGAAGGATGACTGCAACATCTGACGGTGACACCTGCCCCTGCAGATCAAGGTCCATCTTCCACCAGCTCTGCAACTGCTGCACCTGCCCAAGAATGCACCACACATACACAGACTGTGGTAGTCCCTCCACCTGAGCCACGGGTGGCAACTCCTGAGGCGGTTCTCCGGAGACCAGAAGAAGTTCAGAACATTTAAAAACGCCTGCTTGCTCTACCTGGCCCTACAACCACTGACTTTTTCATTGCTACTATTAAAGTGGGATTCATCATCTTATTACTGTTAGATGAACCCCAGGTTTAGGCCCACAGCTTATTGGAGCAAAATAATCCAGACATCAATTCTGTGGACTTGTTCTTTGAAGCCATGGCACAACTGTATGATGACCCACAGCGTTTAGCCACTGCTGAAGCCGCCTTGCATACTTTACAGCAACGACAGCACCCCATGGAAGACTACACAGTAGACTTTGGTAAATGGTCCACTGACATAGGGTGGAATGAAGCAGCCCTGAGATACCAATACCGTCAAGGACTGTCTGAATCTCTCAAAGATGAGTAAGCCAGAGTTCAGGCTCCCACTACCCTGGAAGGCCTTATTCAGCTTGCTATTCAACTCGATAGACGCATATGGAAGCGATGGTCTGAAAGAGCCCAAGCCTTCAGATCCACATGGATGTTGCCCAAGGTTTCTGCTTCTCCAGCAGCCATGCCTCCCATCTCATTGATGTCTGTAGTTAAGCCCATGCAGATTGGCTTAGTCCGCTCAGCTCTGACTCCTGAAGAGAGACTCCTTCGTCTGCAAGCTAACCTTTGCCTTTACTGTGAGGGAACTGGACATTTTACGTAATTGCCCCACAAGACCCAGTAAGCTGTCTTCATATATTCCAGTATATTTCCAGGTGGCAGGATCTACCCCATCTCATCTTATTCTTCCTGTCTGTTTGCAGGTGGCAGAAGAGGAAGTTTGTTTTCTGGCAATAATTGATTCCGGGAGCCTGTAGCTGTATTCTGGACTTGGGTTTGGCAGCAAAATTAAGTATTCTATCTGACAGTTCACCTAGCTGATTGCTCCATGCCCAGTTCTGGGCCTGTTACCCAAGAGACTGCACCTCTCCTTACCATAACTACATCTGGTCATCGAGAGTTCCTACGCTTTGATGTGCTGAGCTCACCCATGTTCCCGGTGATCTTAGGAATTCCATGGCTGCAGGCGCACAATCCGCAAATTAACTGGTCCAAGAGAGAAGTCATGTTTCCTTCTTCCTACTGCTGACAGCATTGCTTCACTCCTATGCACAGGAATTCTGCTAGTTGCTTGGCTGTCTAACCAGTACCCAGGGCTCACCAGAATGTGCCATCTGCCTACCAAGAGTTCTTGGATGTCTTCGACAAGAAAAATGTCCTTCCTCCCGATTGGCCATATTATTGTCTAACTGAGCTGCTCCCAGGTTCCTTAGATACCCTTTGGCCGCATATTCCCTCTCTCTGAAAAGGAGGTCTCTGAAAAGGAGGTTGAGACATTACGGCTATAGCTTGATGAGAACTTAGAAAAGGGGTTCATCCGCCCATCTTCCTCTCCCGCTGGCATCTTCTTCGTGGAACAGAAAGAGAAGACTCTAAGATCATGTGTGGATTACAGGGAGCTTAACAAAATCACCATTAAAAACTGTCACCAGTTCTTTGTTTTTATTTTCATTCAGGTGGAAAAAGTTCAAAAAGGTTTAGGCTTTGTCCACCTGTAAGGGGAGTTAGTGCATAGGTCTTAACGTATAGATACATGCATTGTTTTTTTTAGCGTTTAAATTGAGAATTTTTGAAAAGCAACATTGACGTTCGTTTTTTTTTTTAGTACATTTTTGATCATACCATGGGGATCCATTTTAGAGTTGGTTCATCCTAAAGAAGTCAGGGTTGTTTTGATAGTTTTCTCAGAGTTGCAGAAGCCAGGAATATTAAGTTCCTGGGTTCCAAGGAAGGAACTATAAATAAATGTAGCAAGCGAGCAGATATTGTGGATAAGAATTTGATTCTGCTCTTGTTAACTTCCAGAATCCTGGTGGAGCAAGTTTGGAGAGGTTTCTGGAACATGGATGACAGATGTTCATCTGGTTGGCAGTTTGTCTGTGCCACACCACACCGTAAATTTGTTCCGATTAACACTCAGGAGAGAAGGGACAAACAAAAAGATTCAGATTAACCACTGCAGCCCCGGAAGAATTTACCCCCTTCCTGACCAGAGCACTTTTTGCGATTCTGCACTGCGTCGCTTTAACTGACAATTGTGCGGTCGTGCGACCTTGTGCCCAAACAAAATTGACGTCCTTTTTTTCCTCACAAATAGAGCTTTCTTTTGGTGGTATTTGATCGCCTTTGCGGTTTTTATTTTTTGAGCTATAAACAAAAAAAAAGAGCAAAATTTTTTATTACTTTTTGCAATAATAAATATGCCCCCAAAAATATATAAAAAATAAATAAAAATCGCAATAAGCATATATTGATTGGTTTGCACAAAGGCGTCTTTTGTGCGTCTACAAAATAGGGGATAGATTTATAGCATTTTTTTTTATTACTAGTAATGGCAGCGATCTGCGTTTTTTTTTTTTTTTTTTCATCGTGACTGCGACATTATGGCAGACACATCGGACAATTTTGACACATTTTTGGAACCATTGGCATTAATACAGCGATCAGTGCGATGAAAAAATGCATTGGATTACTGTAAAAATGCCACTGGCTTTCTTGTTAATAAAATAAAAAAGTCACTGGCAGTGAAGGGGTTAACACTAGGGAGCAGTAAAGGGGTTAACTGTGTTCCCTGGGAAGTGATTCTAACTGAAGGGGGAGGGACTAACTACAGGAAGTGACAGATCGTGGTTCCTAGCTGATAGGAACACATGATCTGTCACTCCTGTCAGAACAGAACAGGGAACACTCGTCCCTGTTCTGTGTCTCCAGTTCACGATCGCTCGTGGCCGGCGTCATCGCGACCGTCGGCCAGGAGCATCGGCACCCCTGCTGTGCAGCGGGCGTGTGACTGCTATCCGGACCCCGCAGGCCCACGTACAGTTACGTGGTTTTGCACAGGGGAGCCAACCTGCCGCAGTAAAACTGCGGTGGCTGGTCTGGAAGCCATTAAAACTTGTTTTTTTTTGTTATGGACAATTTAGTGCGAATGCTGAATCTGAAAGACTGGCTATCAACAAGACTTGTGAAACATTTTGCCGGAGTCACTCCTGTCATTGATGAATGCAAACGTGCTATTAATACATGTGCAATGGGTTGGAGGTTGGGGAAGGAATATAACCCGTCCAATCCTTAAGAACATGAAATGTAAAATATGTTTTTTTTTTTGATGGAGGAAGGAATTGAAAGAAGGAGATCATGTTTTTAATGTGTGACATGTATTGATGTAACAGAATTAATATGGTGCAGGTACCCAGGAGCTCTTATGCATAATAAGGTGTCTGTTGGCCAGACTAGAGGGTGCCAGGTGACACATCAATGGGGTGAAAATGTCCTTGTAGGGGTGGTGTCTCAATCTTAGCAGTCCTACAGAGAGGTTCTCGGTTACTGGACATGTGGGACACAAGAACTGGACATGGGGGAAATACGCCTGATTAATATCTCACCTGAGAGGTTGGAACCTTGCACAGGTAATGCCAGTGAATACACACAGGAGCATGCTCCGTTAAAGGGAACAAGCGCTGGCTACCAGGGTACAGTATGCCTTCACCACATGGTGGAGCCAGGGGGGGACGAACGGCTTGGGGTTCTCCAGGAGACCAAAGAAGTAGTAGCATAGCTTTGCTTGGTTGCTTTCTACTTAAATATTTTTATTGTTAAATATTAAGGGGTTATTCATCTAATCTCATTTTGTACCTGTTAGGTTGTAGAATGTATGACCAGAGTTTATGCTCCTGTGCTATCTGGAGCACAGTATTCCAACTTCAACTAGGATGATATTTTTCTGTGAAAGCATGGACATGACTGTATTTGCATCAGGTTACACTTGTGAGAGCGCCAGCATATTTCATCATGATTGCGGCATGGAAGATCAGTTGACTGGGGGAGGAAGGTGGTTCACTGGGACATAGGTGGAATTGTCTTGCCCAAGATACCAATCTAGTCATGGAACTGGGTTCTTGCTCACAATGAGTCAAGGTCCATAGTATACAGGTCTCATACCTGACACAGGCTTATTCAGGTTGCTGTTTCAGTATATGCTTATGACACTGTATTCATTATTCCCTCTCTCTGAAAAGGAGGTCTCTGAAAAGGAGGTTGAGACATTACGGCTATAGCTTGATGAGAACTTAGAAAAGGGGTTCATCCGCCCATCTTCCTCTCCCGCTGGCATCTTCTTCGTGGAACAGAAAGAGAAGACTCTAAGATCATGTGTGGATTACAGGGAGCTTAACAAAATCACCATTAAAAACTGTCACCAGTTCTTTGTTTTTATTTTCATTCAGGTGGAAAAAGTTCAAAAAGGTTTAAGCTTTGTCCACCTGTAAGGGGAGTTAGTGCTAAAGTCTTAACGTATAGATACATGCATTGTTTTTTTTTAGCGTTTAAATTGAGAATTTTTGAAAAGCAACATTGACGTTCGTTTTTTTTTTTGTACATTTTTGATCATACCATGGGGATCCATTTTAGAGTTGGTTCATCCTAAAGAAGTCAGGGTTGTTTTGATAGTTTTCTCAGAGTTGCAGAAGCCAGGAATATTAAGTTCCTGGGTTCCAAGGAAGGAACTATAAATAAATGTAGCAAGCGAGCAGATATTGTGGATAAGAATTTGATTCTGCTCTTGTTAACTTCCAGAATCCTGGTGGAGCAAGTTTGGAGAGGTTTCTGGAACATGGATGACAGATGTTCATCTGGTTGGCAGTTTGTCTGTGCCACACCACACCGTAAATTTGTTCCGATTAACACTCAGGGACAAACAAAAAGATTCAGATTAACCACTGCAGCCCCGGAAGATTTACCCCCTTCCTGACCAGAGCACTTTTTGCGATTCGGCACTGCGTCGCTTTAACTGACAATTGCGCGGTCGTGCGACCTTGTGCCCAAACAAAATTGACGTCTTTTTTTTCCTCACAAATAGAGCTTTCTTTTGGTGGTATTTGATCGCCTTTGCGGTTTTTATTTTTTGAGCTATAAACAAAAAAAAGAGCAAATTTTTTATTACTTTTTGCAATAATAAATATGCCCCCAAAAATATATATAAAAAAAAAAAAAAAATCGCAATAAGCATATATTGATTGGTTTGCACAAAAGCGTCTTTTGTGCGTCTACAAAATAATGGTCTACAAAAAAAATGCCACTGGCTTTCTTGTTAATAAAATAAAAAAGTCACTGGCAGTGAAGGGGTTAACACTAGGGAGCAGTAAAGGGGTTAACTGTGTTCCCTGGGAAGTGATTCTAACTGAAGGGGGAGGGACTAACTACAGGAAGTGACAGATCGTGGTTCCTAGCTGATAGGAACACATGATCTGTCACTCCTGTCAGAACAGAACAGGGAACACTCGTCCCTGTTCTGTGTCTCCAGTTCACGATCGCTCGTGGCCGGCGTCATCGCGACCGTCGGCCAGGAACATCGGCACCCCTGCTGTGCAGCGGGCGTGTGACTGCTATTCGGACTCCGCAGGCCCACGTACAGTTACGTGGTTTTGCACAGGGGATCCAACCTGCCGCAGTAAAACTGCGGTGGCTGGTCTGGAAGCCGTTAAAACTTGTTTTTTTTTTTCTTATGGACAATTTAGTGCTAATGCTGAATCTGAAAGACTGGCTATCAACAAGACTTGTGAAACATTTTGCCGGAGTCACTCCCGTCATTGATGAATGCAAACGTGCTATTAATACATGTGCAATGGGTTGGAGGTTGGGGAAGGAATATAACCCGTCCAATCCTTAAGAACATGAAATGTAAAATATGTTTTTTTTTGATGGAGGAAGGAATTGAAAGAAGGAGATCATGTTTTTAATGTGTGACATGTATTGATGTAACAGAATTAATATGGTGCAGGTACCCAGGAGCTCTTATGCATAATAAGGTGTCTGTTGGCCAGACTAGAGGGTGCCAGGTGACACATCAATGGGGTGAAAATGTCCTTGTAGGGGTGGTGTCTCAATCTTAGCAGTCCTACAGAGAGGTTCTCGGTTACTGGACATGTGGGACACAAGAACTGGACATGGGGGAAATACGCCTGATTAATATCTCACCTGAGAGGTTGGAACCTTGCACAGGTAATGCCAGTGAATACACACAGGAGCATGCTCCGTTAAAGGGAACAAGCGCTGGCTACCAGGGTACAGTATGCCTTCACCACATGGTGCTTCAACATCTCACAATGGTTGATAAAAGCCTGTTACCCTATATGTGCTGAGTATACACTGAATCAAGTGCGGTCATTGTACCAGTGGCTTACTCCCAGAGATGTGCGGACACAGGATGAGGTTCATTCAGGATGCCTATTTCTGAGAAGGGATGTATTGAGCACTATATTGGGGGGAATAGGAGCTGGGATGGGTGGTGTTATTGGAGTGGACATCGGTATCCTGAGGAACAAACTCTCAGCCATAGCTTAAGCGGGGCTTTGTTGCTCAGAGAGATTGGTGGCATCCTTAATAGCTTTTAACAGAGTCACATAAATACCCAGTTTAAAGTGGTTGTAAACCCTTTTTTTAAATGTTAAGCTACAGGTAAGCCTATATTAAGGCTTACCTGTACCTAACCAGGATATCTCCTAAATCTGCACGGTTTAGGAGATATCCCCTGTCCCTTGCATGTGCCGATGACATTGGCACATGCGCACTAGAGCAAACTAACACAATGGCACCTATGTGCCGCTGCATCAGTCTGCAT
Source organism: Lithobates sylvaticus (assembly GCA_028564925.1). NCBI lineage: Eukaryota > Metazoa > Chordata > Amphibia > Anura > Ranidae > Lithobates > Lithobates sylvaticus. Next base: position 329,812,765 of record CM053030.1, read on the forward strand.
GCCGCTCCGGCCAATCACAGCGTCAGAGCCGCTATACCCGGAAGTAACTCCGGGACAACATGCCAGCGGCCAGAGGGGGAGACGAGGACGGCTTTGGGGGCTTCAATCCGAGGCAAGTAATACACAATGAGCTAGTATGCTATGCATTATGCTTTTGTCTTGCAGGTTGTCTTTTTATTATTATTTTTTTTTAAAGGGTTTACAGAGGGTTTACTTCCTCTTTAAAGTGGCTCCAGATTTTGTCAGCCATGTTTAAAGGTTGGTAGAGAGTGTAATGGTACAATACAGAAATCTGTCATGGGCTCTGGTGTGCATGCAGGGGCGGGAGGAGGTATTGGCCAACTTCAAGCTGAAGGCAGGTTGATATTTCATTCTGTCGAAAGCATGACCATGATGTCCTTTGCATGTCAGGTCAATACATATTGGTGAACGAAAAATGTTTGGAAGATATTTCACTCTGGGTTCTGGATGGAGAGATCATTGCTGGGGGAAGGAAGCGCCTGGGTATTATCTGGGACATAGACGAATTTGTTTCTGTGTCCCAAAGGATACCGATGTAATGTTAGTCATGGAACTAGGGTGTTCCTTGAACCTGACAATGTGGGCAGAGGTGCATGGTATACCCTGGGCATGGTCTCTGGAATCCTGGCACAGGCATGGAATTTTGGGGTGTGTTGTTGTTTCAGGTTTATAGGTGTTACACTCTGTATTTATATAGAAGGGTCGCCCATTTATCTATGCAAGTTGAGGGACGAATTGACAGTAAGGTCTCTGCGTACAAGTTAGAGAACTGAAATACCGCTGACATGACAAAATTGTGGTAGGAAAGGCCATTATGAGCAAGCCTGCCTAATCCCCACCTGTATTTACAGTAAAGGGTTATAGGAGGTTGGGAGCTGGATGTATAATTAGAAGGGTCACAAACATATGTATATATTATAGTAATGGGTTGATTTATGTTATGGTATAGTGTGACATGTGTATTCCAGGTTAGTAATATGGGTGAGTAAGGCCGGGCTCGATGCGCTGTATCTGAAAGCTGGATAAATGTTGTTCCGAGTGTGTGCTGGTGAATGGTGAGTGAATGGACACCCCTTGCCTGTACTGCACCCCATCCTGAAGATACTGGAAAGGAGAAGATACCTAAGATACAGAATGGTGACATGGAAGCTGTCGTTGAAGAATGATGGTAGTGTAAGTGGCAAATGTTGGGAAGCACAACCCATTAAGACCATTATGGACTATTCCATTGGAGCGGTTTCTTAAGAACCTGTTGGAAAACCTAACACGTTAAGACAGTTATGAACTGTTCCATAGGATCAGTGTCTGAAAAAGGGTGGTATGCGCGCTTTAGGCGCAAATTGGCATATGTTGGATAGCAACATGGTCTAATGTTATATATCTGGAGTTTCTCTCTCAATGTTACTGCATTTATGGGTAACAGTGTCTTGGTATTATCCAAAGTTTGAATTGGATCGGTTATAAATGAGTTACATATCTGTTTCCTATTCCCAAAGATCAGCCAGGCTGATAGTTGAAAAAAGTTTCTCTTTCTTTCTGGTTGATACAACCAAGCATTTGCTTTCCTGGGGGCGGTCTGGAATGACGTTGCTCAGCTCTTGGCTCCGGACTGGCTGTTGCTATAGCGTAATTTTCAAAGAGCCATGGCTGCTAGGATGATTGATGACGGTGGGTGACAAAGATCAAAGGATCAACAGGCACCCAGAGATATTAAAAGGACTACCTCTTGGCAATACCTCATTGGATTGGAGGCTAGTGGGTGTGGTTACGAATGGGTCTAAATGAATTGGTATTTAAGGGCACACAGGTAGGAATTCGTCCCCTTTCGCTGTTGATTCAAGCAGGGATGGCTGCCTGAGCCAAATGGCCAATCTCTCTTGGTCATCTGAGCCCATCTGGAAGAAACAAGTCTGTCGGAGAGCCTTGTGAGAACTATCTTTGATATTCTGATATGATGTATTTTGCTGGTATACGTTTTTAATATCTATTTAGTATTTTGTGTTAGCGTATTCCTATTTTGTTGGGAAATAAATAAGACTTTGTTATTACGCCGTGTGCTTGGTTTCATAGCTAACCTGCGATATCAGTAGTAACATGTGATCAGAGTTTTAATAGACTAGCTAACTAGGGCAATAGACAAGTTAATACATAGGTGCAATAGAGAGTGAATTCCGTAATCACCCTTGAATAATATTTATTGTAGCAATTACTTCAATATGTAAAAGCTGAGAAGTGTGACTTTGAAAGGACATCAATACAGTTCTTGGGGCAAATCATTTCTACAGAGGGAATTGCCATAGATCCAGAGAAAGTAAAAGCTATCCTGGAATGGCTAGCTCTAGTAGATAAAAAGGGGATCCTTTGCAAACTTTTACAGAAGATTCATAAAAAAACTTTTCTATCATTTCACCCATTACTCTAGTAACTCGCCAGCATACTTGGTTACAATGGTCTTCTGAGGACCAGACAGACTTCGACAAACTGAAATCTTTGTTCATTTCAGCTCCAGTTCTTCAGCACCCTGACCCCACTCTACCTTACGCTTTGAAGGTTGGCACCTCAGAAATAGCCACAGGTGCAATCCTGTCACAGCGCCAGGGACCCAAGGCATTACTTTATTCCGTAGCCTTTTCACCACATAAGATGAGTCAGCCAGAAGGGAACTAGGACATGCGGGACAGGGAGCTCTTGGCAATAAATATAGCTCTGGAAGAATGGAGATACCTCCTGGAGGGTGCCGCACATCCCATTATGATTTTCACTGACCACAAGAACCTGGAGTACCTTAGAACAGCCAAACGCTTAAAACCCAGACAGGCTCGATGGGCGTTGTTTTTCTCCAGATTCAACTTTCATCTTACCTGCCGGCTAGGTTCAAAGAATGGGAAAGCCGATGCCCTGTCACGAATGTTTCCTGACACCCCAGAAGAAACAATACCTAACACAATCTTGTTCAGCCAGAACGTCCTTTTTTTCCCACAAATAGAGAATTCTTTTGGTGGTATTAGATCACCCCTGCGGTTTTTATTTTTTGCGCTATAAACAAAAAAGAGCAACCATTTTGAAAAAAAATGCATTATTTTTTACATTTTGCTATAATAAATATCCCCCAAGTTTTTTTTTTTTTTCCCCTTCAGTTTAGGTCGATACGCATTCTTCTACATATTTTTGGTAAAGCGTTCGGTTCGCGAAAAAATTATATTGAGTTTCCAAAATAGGGGATAGTTTTATGGTATTTTTATTAATAATTTTTTTTTTTAAATGGCGGCGATCTGCAATTTTTATCGCGACTGCGACATTTTGGCGGACACAGACACATTTTTGGGACCATTGTCATTTATACAGCAATCAGTGCTATACAAATGCACTGATTCCTGTGTAAATGACACTGGCAGTGAATGGGTTAACCAGGAGGTGGCAGTGTAGGGGTTAAGTGTGTCCTATGGGCATGTTGCTAACTGTGGGGGGTTGTGGCTACATGTGGGACGTCACTGATCTCTGCTCCCGATCACAGGGAGCAGAGATCAGTGACACTGTCACTAGGCAGAACGGGAGATGCTTGTTTACATTAGCATCTTCCAGTTCTTCCTCTCCGTAAGACAATCGCGGGTATCCCCGTGGGACATTGAGTCCACGGGGCACGCGCCTGCAAGCCGCCTCTTAAAGGGCAACATACAGGTACATTAGTTTGCCTGTATGTGCCATACTGACGCAGTATATCTGCGTGAGGCGGTCGGCAAGCGGTTAAGGATACTACCAGTCCTAGAACAACCGTGGAATAAAATTTCAATGGACTATATTGTGGACTTGCCCCCGTCAGAAGGGTATTCAACCATCTTTGTGGTAGCGGACAGCTTGTCCAAGATGGCACACTTCCTGCCTATGATAGGCACGTCTTCCGCTGTGGATACAGTAAATATCTATATCAAAAAAATACTCAGACTACATGGTCTTCTTGACAACATTGTTTCTGATAGAGGGGTTCAATTTACTTCCAGATTTTGGAGAAGTAAGCCTATCACCCACAGAGTAATGGGCAAACCAAAAGAACAAACAAATGTCATGCAATGCCAAGCTGCTGCTAACAAAGCAAACAGAATATTGGCATGCATGAAAAAGGGGAATAACTCCAAAAGATAAAACGATAATTCTCCCGCTCTATAAGACTCTGGTCCGGCCGCACCTAGAGTATGCTGTCCAGTTCTGGGCACCAGGCCTCAGGAAGGATGTACTGGAAATGGAGTGAGTACAAAGAAGGGCAACAAAGCTAATAAAGGGTCTGGAGGATATTAGTTATGAGGAAAGGTTGCGAGCACTGAACTTATTCTCTCTGGAAAAGAGATGCTTGAGAGGGGATATGATTTCAATTTACAAATACCGTACTGTGACCCCACAACAGGGATAAAACTTTTTTTGCGGAAGGGAGCTTGACAAGACACAGAAGTAAAGAGGTTTAACCTTAAACTACGTAGAGGGTTCTTTACTGTAAGAGCGTCAAGGATGTGGAATTCCCTTCCACAGGCGGTGGTATCAGCAGGGAGCATCGATAGTTTAAAAAAACTATTAAATAAGCACCTGAACGACCACAACATACAGGAATATACAATGTAATGCTGACATATAATCACACACATAGGTTGGACTTGATGGACTTGTGTCTTTTTTCAACTGCACTTACTATGTATGTAAGCAAACCCTGGAACAGTATCTACAATGCTTCTGTTCTTTCTCCAAAGATGATTGGCTATCCCTACTTCCGTGCGCTGAATTTGCTTACAATAACTTTGTGCATGCAGCAACCAGTCACTCTTTTGGGTGAACTATAGATTTCACCCCTCGTTTCTACCAAACACCATACCCTGAAGCCTCAGTACCAGCAGTTCAAGATCGGATAACCTTCATCCAAACAAATTACCATTCTCTACAGGAAACCTTGCAGAAGGCCCAAGATGACTTTAAAAGACAATATGACAGAATAAGTAATCCTAGTTTCAAAGTCGGAGACAAGGTATGGCTCTCTTCTGTTAATCTGAAGTTGTCTTGTCCTTCCAGGAAATTGGGGCCAAAATTTGTCAGGCCATTTGAAATCAAGAAGTTAATCCTGTGGCGTTCGAGCTTGCCCTGCCAAACTCTTATAGGTTTCATCCAGTATTTCACATCTCTCTGCTTAACCACTTCAGCCCCGGACCAATTTGCAGCCAAAGGACCAGGCCCCTTTTTGCGATTCGGCACTGCGTCGCTTTAACTGACAATTGCGTGGTCGTGCGACGTGGCTCCCAAACAAAATTGGCGTCCTTTTTTTCCCACAAATAGAGCTTTCTTTCGGTGGTATTTGATCGCCCCTGCGGTTTTTATTTTTTGCGCTAAAAACAAAAATAGAGCGACAATTTTGAAAAAAATGCAATATTTTTTACTTTAATAAATATCCCCAAAAAATATATAAAAAAACATTTTTTTTCCTCAGTTTAGGCCGATACGTATTCTTCTACATATTTTTGGTAAAAAAAAATCGCAATTAGCGATTATTGATTAGTTTGCGCAAAAGTTATAGCGTTTACAAAATAGGGGATAGTTTTATAGCATTTTTATTAATATTTTTTTTTATTAGTAATGGCGGCGATCAGCGATTTTTTTTGTGACTGCGACATTATGGCGTACACATCGGACATTTTTGACACATTTTTGGGACATTTGTCATTTATACAGAAATCAATGCTATTTAAATAGCACTGATTCCTATGTAAATGACAGTTGTAGTGAAGGGGTTAACCACTAGGGGGCGGGGAGGAGTCAGTGTGGTGTGTGGTGTTTTTTTTTACAGTAGGGGGGCGTGGCTGTACGTCTGACGTCATTGATCGGCGTTCCCGATGACAGGGAACCGCCGATCACTGACAGTCAGTGTAGGAAGCGCGGGGAGAGGTTTGTTTACACAAACCTCTCCCCGTTCTTCAGCTCCGTAACCCGATCGCGGGATACCAGCGGCGATCGGGTCCGCTGGTCCCGCGGCCGTGGTCACGGAGCTCCCGACCGGGTCGCGCACGCGCCGCTGGCGGCGCGCGTGCGCCCCCCGGGCAGGCAAATTAAAGGGGACGTACAGGTACGTGCTTTTGCCTGCCCGTGCCATTCTGTTGACGTATATCTACATGAGGCGGTCGGGAAGCGGTTAAGGCTACTTTCACACTGGGGCACTGAGCGCGCTGGCGGTAAAGCGGCGCTATATTTAGTGGGGCTTTACTGTTGTTTTAGTGGCGCTTTTCGGCCGCTAGCGGGGCAGTTTTAACCCCCCGCTATCGGCCAAAAAAGGGTTAAAAGCGCCCGCAAATGGGCAGGGGCGCTTTAGGAGTGGTAAATACACCGCTCCTACAGCGCTCCAAAGATGCGGCTTGTAGGACTTTTTTCAGCGCCTGCAAAGCCCCTTAGTGTGAAAGGGGCCTAAGTCAGCCATAGCAAGTCCCTTCCCAGGGAGAGAAGTGCCACCTCCACCAGTCTCTGTGGGTGATGAACCAGAATTCGAAGTGGAAGCCATCCTGGACTGCCGCAAGAGAGGTAGGCAAAAACAATTTCTTATTACGTGGAGTATTCAGTAGAAGAAAACTCATGGAGGCCAGCAAGTAACTTACATGCCCCTAAACTTTTGCAGGAGTTCCGCAACAGACACCCTGAGAGATGGGCCTGTTTGGGCATCTTGAGGCTGCCAGGGAAATGGCCAAAGAACTGGCATTCTTACTAACACCCATCATGGCCACATCAGGTGCGCTCCTGTGCGTAATGGCATACGCAGACGTGCGGCTGCGCAAACGGGCGTATGCAGATGAGCAACAGCGATAACGGCCGTACACAGATGCGTAATGGTGCCTCTTGGCCTATATAAACCTGCTGCTGAGACCTGTGCTTTGCTGGAATATCGTCAGCCCCCCTGTGTTTCCTGATCTTTGAAATCTGGTTACAGACCTGGCTTGCTTAACCTGTTATCCTGATCTCCTGCTTGACCTCTGGCTTGTACTACTGACTCTGCTCTTGTCTGCTTCACTGTGTTTGCTCTCTGCTTAGTTTACAGACTCTGCTGCAACCTGTCTAACCGTGTATGACCCCGGCTTGTTCCAGTTCTGCTACCTGAATCTCACATTGACTGATTTACTGTGTATGATTCCCCCCAAGCCTGGCTCCTGGTTCTGTTTCCGGATTGCCGATCTGTCAAGTTCACCTGGTACTCCGCAACTACACCTGCCCTACAGTGCATCTTGATTGTTCCAGCTACCTTCCGGTAATCAGCGCATCAAACCACAGCAACTGGCAAACCGTGCTTCTTTGGGCACTGCACTCCCTGTACCAATTCCAGGGGTGCACTACTGCACTAGCCGCAAGGGAAGCTCTCTCAGCACCTCTGCCTCTTACCTGGTAAGTGACACTGGGTGTGGCAAGTGAAATTTAACTCGGTATTCCAAAAAATGTTGGCTAATCACAGTTCATTCATGATTCAGCATGGGTAGGGGCAATTACTTTTTCACATAGGGCCAGCAGGTTTGAACAGCTTTTTCCCTTAATAAATTAAATAATAATTATAATTATTAAAATAAAAACTGCATCTTGGATTTACTCGGGTTATCTTTGTATAATATTAAAATTAGTTTGATGATTTGGGGAGATGGCGAAAGTATTGAATTTATTCTTCTCCTCAGTCTTCACGAGGGAATCGAGGGGCTTCAGTAACCAAAACTGCAGTGTTTATCCTCATGACACATCACAGGAAGCACCTCCATGGTTAACAGAGGACAGAATTAAAATTAGACTTGGGAAACTTAACATTAATAAATCTCCGGGACCAGATGGCTTGCACCCGAGAGTTCTTAGGGAAGTCAAGTAATTGCCAGACCATTGTTCCTAATTTTTACTGGCAGTCTACTGACTGGAATGGTACCAGCTGATTGGCTTTTCTCCAATGTGGCACCAATATTTAAAAAGGGTCCAAAATACATCCCTGGGAACTACAGACCAGTTAGCCCAACATCAATAGTATGTAAACTCTTGGAGGGGATGATAAGGGACTATATACAAGATTTTAGTAATGAGAACGGTATCATTAGCAGTAATCGGCATGGATTCATGAAGAATCGTTCTTGCCAAACCAATCTATTAACCTTCTATGAGGAGGTGAGTTGCCATCTAGAAAAAGGAAGGCCGTCGATGTGGTAGATCTGGAATTTGCAAAAACATTTCACACGGTTGCCCATAAACATCTACTGTACAAAATAAGGTCTGTTGGCATGGACCGTAGGGTGAGTACATGGATTGAAAACTGGCTACAAGGGCGAGTTCAGACGGTAGTGATAAATGGGGAGTACTCGGAATGGTCAGGGGTGGGTAGTGGGGTCCCCCAGGGTTCTGTGCTGGGACAAATCCTGTTTAATTTGTTCATAAACGACCTGGAGGATGGGGTAAACAGTTCAATCTCTGTATTTGCAGATGATACTAAGCTCTAGGAAATAACTTCTCCGCAGGATGTGCAAACCTTGCAAAAAGATCTGAACAAATGAATGGGGTGGGCAACTACATGGCAAATGAGGTTCAATGTAGAAAAATGTAAAATAATGCATTTGGGTGGCAAAAATATGAATGCAATTTATACACTAGGGGGAGAACCTCTGGGGGAATCTAGCTGCCTCCTGTCTGACCCCCTGCTCCATCCAGGCGGCAGGGCGGGCACTCTGCATGGATTGTCCAGCCATCCACTTGCGGGCTGAGGTTTCCGCTGCTTAACTGAGCACTTCTCGTTAGCGATGCAGTGCACCGCTCCTATATTCTCTCTGGGACCGGCCTCCCCTCTGCTCACTGTGCCGTTGGTTGTGTGTGCAGGGGATCCCTCTACAGTACACCGGTGAAGGTGCTCCCCCATCTTGGCGTCCTAAGAATTCCATGGGTGCAGAACACAGTGGGCCTCCTCAGGGCCTGTGTGCTGTGAACATGTTGCACCCATGGATGATATGCCACTGCTTCAACAACCACTTGAGGAATGTTTTGAGTTTTCAGAGACTAACTTTTCAGAGGGGTCTATTCATAAATTACACACTGCATTCATGCAGCTTTCATCCACTATTCACACATATTTCTTATTGGACTGAAAGAATCCTGGGTGAAAGTTGTGGGACTGAAAACATTTTATACATTTTTTTTTTTTTTTTGCTGATCCGAAAAACGATCTGATCTGTGACTGATCTGAGGAACGATCCGAACCGTGAGTTTTTTTGATCCGTTGCACCCCTAGCACTAAGTATTCATAGCGTTTGCTCAATACTTTGTTGAAGCTCCTTTTGGCACCAACCAAAAGCTTGGTGCACCCATTATTGGTATCAGTTTCTCCCATTCTTTGCAGGACCTCTGAAGCGCCATCAGGTTGGATGGGGAGCTTTGGTGCATAGCCATTTTCAGATTTCTACAGAGATGTTTAAAATCTGGTTCAAGTCTGGGCTCTGGCTGGGCCACTCAAGGACATTCACTCCTTTGTTATCTTGGATGTGTGCTTAGGGTTGTTGTTCTGTTGGAAGATGAACCTACGCCCCAGTCTGAGGTCCAGAGCGCTCTGGAGCAGGTTTTCATCAAGGATGTCTCTGTACATTGCTGCATTCATCTTTACCTTGATCCTGACTAGTTTCCTAGTTCCTGCTGCAGAAAAACATCCTCACAGCATGATGCTGCCACCACCATGCTTCACTGTCGGGATGGTATTGGCCAGGTGATGAGTGATGCCTGGTTTTCTCTAGACACGTCGCTTGTCATTCAGGCCAAAGAGTTCAATCTGTTTCATCAGACCAGAGAATTTTGTTTCTCATGGTCAGAGTCTTTCAGGTGCCTTTTGGCAAAAACTCCAGGTGGGCTGTCATGTGCCTTTTACTGAGGAGTGTCTTCCATCTGGCCATTCTACCATACAGGCCTGATTGGAGGAGTGCTGCAGAAATGTTTTTTCTTCTGGAAGATTTTCCTCTCCACAGAAAAATGTTGGAGCTCTGTCAGAGTGACCAACGGGTTCTTGGTCACCTCCCTAAGGTCCTTCTTCCCCGATCGCTCAGTTTGGCCAGTGGCCCACTCTAGGAAGAGTCCAAACTTCCTCCAATTTACGAATGCCAGAGGCCACTGTGCTCATTGGGACCTTCAATGCTGCAGAAATTTTTCTGTACCCTTCCTCAGATCTGTGCCTCGATACAATCCTGTCTCGGAGGTCTACAGACCATTCCTTGGACTTCATAGCTTGGTTTCTGCTCTGACATGCACTGTTAACTGTGGGACCTCATATAGACCGGTGTGTGCCTTTCCAAATCATGTTCAATCAACTGAATTTACCACAGGTGAACTCCAATCAAGTTGTAGACACATCTCAAGGATGATCATTGGAAACAGGATGCACCCAAGCTCAATTATGAGTGTCATTGCAAAGGCTGTGGATACTTACGCACATTCTTTTTGTTTTTTAAAATACATTTTCAAAAATTTCAAGCAAGCTTCTTTCACGTTCTCATTATGGGATATTTTTTGTAGAATTTTGAGGAAAATAATAAATTTTATCTATTTTAGGCTGTAACATAACAAAATGTGGAAAAAGTGAGGTGCCTGTGAATACTTTCTGGATGCACTGTATCATCAGCACAGCAAGGATTCCTCAAAGGGTCCAAAGCTTTATTTTCCTGGTCACATGGTTAACATAAAGCAATGTTTCGGAGCCACGCAGGGCCAAGTGACAAAGTGGAGTGCAAAACAAGTATTTAACAGACAATCCACCAATCAGTGCAGACAAGTGATGCCCAGCCATGCCCCCTGGCATCATAAGCCCGCCATTATACTCAGTTTAAACTTACGATATAACTGTCAAAAGCACAGTAATGACTGGTAAAGAATTAGCACTTAAGCCATCAGGTATTAGAGCAAGGAAGGAAGATACTGGTCACTGTCAAAAAGCTAAAATTATGCAAAAACATGAACCAGTCTGTCACATATCACGAGCACCGGCTGTGCAGTCCCTGGATATTGTATATAGAGGTTGCCTAGCAGGATGGAGGTGTATGGTTCAGCCTCCAATGGTGTGCATGCGGAGTACAAGCAATACTCTTGAATGGGCCCGCAAGCTCATGTCATAGTGACAGACACCACGCCGGCCACCATATAAGCTCTTGTCCGCACTTAAAAGAGGACAGAGCCCTCTAGTGTTGGAACGGGAGAGTGCAAGTGTGCTGTGAAAAGGTGTACAAAGCAAAAGAGCAAAAAAAATAAAAAAGGAGGGCGTAGAGGGCATAAAAAAAACATGAAGAAAGAAATTGAGTAAATAGAGAAAAGGTGAGGGGGAAAAAAGAAAGGAAAGAAGAAAAACAAGCTGGGAGAAAAAAAAAAAAGTGTGATTTAAAAAAATAAAAAAAATAAAAGTTATAAAAAAGGAAAAACTATAAAAAAAATAACTCTTTAATCAAAATAAAAAATTTACATAAAAAATAAAAATACAATAATAAAGTGGGAAAGAAATGGAACAGAAAAAAAAAGTGGGAGAAGGCGTAGACTAAGAAAAGAACCAAGAATAAAAGAAAAACAACGAAAGGGAAAATGAAGGTAAAAAGATTACAGATTACAGAAATTAAGAAACTAAGGGTATACACTATAAGGGTACACACTATACTATATATAAGTTCATGTACCTGATTTTTTTTCTGCAACAAAATGCACAGCCATAGGTTTGGAGAGATCAAAAGCAAAATCCTTTGCTGTCTTAGCCAAGGCTGTCCTATTGTCGCTTTGGTGTCTCTGAAATCCCTGCTTTAAGGGGCCAATCGTCTTACCAAGATATACCAATGAACATGGGCATTTTAAAAGATATACACAATATTCAGTGTTGCAGTTCACATAATCATGTGACGTTACATGTGGACGTTCAAAGATTTCACCGCATATTAAGGAGTTGCTGACATTACAATTGTAACACCTGTAGCAGCCCTATTTCTGTGACAGCCTGGGGACTGATTTGGCATATTTTGGTCTAGGGTCTAGGGAAAGTCCCTTAGAGACCTTCCAAGTCTGTAAACCAATAATGGCGGGTTCTTTAACTCAGTAATCAGGGTATCCTCAGCTTCAAGAATATCAAGGTTCAGTGTGGCTGCGCATCTGATCCGGAGTGATTGACAGTTGAACCTGTGTATAAACAGCGGCTTATCTCTAGTTTTTAGGTCCTACAGCTATTCATGGTGGCTCTGGTCAGGGCTTGGTCAAGTACAGAAGTGGGATACCTACATTTCAAAAATGTTTTATACATAATCTCAAGCTGCCAGTTTTAGTCTTCCTTGCTAGAGCAGATACATAGGACTCTTAAACTGGAAGATAGGCAGGCTGTTAAACCACTTGCCGACCGCCTTCCCCATATATACTGCGGCAAGGCACCTCGGCTGCGCAAAACTACGTACCTGTACGTCGGTCTGTGCATGGGGTACTGTGGGCGCGTGCGTGCCCGTCGCGGGAGGTCATACGCGGGTCCAACAGACTCAATGTCTGCCATTCAACTGCGATCGTAGTGAAGAGAGGCACAACGGGGATCTGCCTGTGTAAATAAGGCGGATCCCCGTTCTGACAGGGGATGAAAGATCAGCTGTTCCTAGTGATCAAGAACAGCGATCTCTCTCTCTACTTCCAGTCAGCCCCTCCCCCCGACAGTTAGAAACACCTCCCTAGGGAACACTTAACCCCTTCTCTGCCAGTGTCATTTATACAGTGATCAGTGCATTTTTAAAGAACTGATCACTGCATTGGTGTCACTGGTCACCAAATAAATAGTGTCACTTGGGGTCAGATTTGTCCACCGCAATGTCGCAGTAAAAAACACTTATCCCTGCCATTACTAGTAAAAACAATAAAAAATATATAAATAAAGTCCCTAAATCTTTCCCATATTTTGTAGCCGCTATAACTTTTGCGCAAACCAATCTATATATGCTTATTGCAATTTTTTCTACCAAAAATTTGTAGCAAAATACATATTGGCCTAAACTGGTGAAAAGATGTGTTTGTTTTTTATATTTTTTTGGTATATGTATTCTATCAGAAAGTAAAAAAGTTTTATTTTTAAATTGTCAGTCTTGTTTTTGTATATAGCGCAAAAAATAAAAACCGCAAAGGGGATCAAATACCACAAAAAGAAAGCTCCATTTGTGGGAAAAAAAGGACCTAAAATGTTTTGGGGTACAACATCACGCATTATTGTCAGTTAAAGCGACGCAGTGCCGTATCGCAAAACATGGCCTGGTCATTAAGGGGGTAAATCCTTCCAGGGTTGTTAAAGGGTGTTTCAGTGGGGGGAAAAAAAAAAATACTGTATTAAGTTTTCTTCATGCTGTTCCTCCTTTTTGGGATTTTGCCTACCCCTGCTCTACAGGGACTGAGAGCATTGTGTGAAGACAACAGATGGAAGGGTCCATTACAGGGACAGACCACGTTTGCTTTCCTTAATAGAACACAGCTGAGCAAAACATTTTGGAAGAGCACGGTGAGGCCAGTCACTGTATAGAACAGCCTTTAATAGGGAGTGGACTGTAAAAGTTTTAGTAGGCCTGTACATTTGTAGGGACCCTATGCGGGGGACCGTTGGGTTAGCAGAGGTTGCTCTAATTCTGAACAAAAGCATACAGCGTCCAATAGGAGGAACGCTGGTATCCTTAAGCTTGGATTTAATTTCAGGTGAAGGAGATGACCATATTTTTGGCTTACCTGGTACAACTCCATTGGTTGCAATTGCACTCATAGATATAGCAGTTAACATTGTCTAAAATGAAAAAGGAAATGGTTACTACATACATTATTCAAAGCAATTAAATACAATTTAAGAAAAAAAAACTCTTCCTGAATTTATTTGACCCCCAATATATTAAACTTCACTTTTTGAATGAAGGCTGCAATGTAATCTTTCAAGAGTAGCCCGGTCATTGTTTGTTTTTGTTTTTTCTGGCTTAAAATTCTACCAATATAGCAACCCAGACTTTTCTGCATTATTCAGTAAATAGGACATCATTCATGGCTCTCTTCCTTTCCATCTTGGTCTTTGGGACACGCCCATCCACCTTTGGTGTTCCAGCTTCTCTAATAGAATTCACAAGAGATATGGCATTTTATTTTAAGGGTAGGAAAACTGCCAAAGTTTCCTTATAATTTAGCCCCCCATCTCACTATATGTTCGTAAAACTACTTTGTGCATCCAGGTGGATTATACCTTGTTTTTTTCAGGACAAATTGGCAATGAATATCTCTAATAAGAATAAGAAAATAAATAATATAAAATATATATATATATATATTTTTTTTTGGCTGTATATTTCTTGCTACTACCATAATCTACTACCAAAGAACCAAAATAAATTCTCCTGCTCCTCACGATCGTAGCAATAGATATGGTGGATAATTTCGCGCAATAGTCCAGAATCTAAAACACACTGGCACATACCAATTTAAAAATTACCTTTGAGCCTGATCTTGACCCTTACTTGACCCAAACGGTAACCCTGACACTAACTTAGATCGGACCCTGATTTAGCAATTTTTTTCTTTGTTTTATTTTACACATACAGTTTTACATACAATGCATCTCTCCTCTTCACTCGGAGAGAAAGAAAACACAGGGGCAGGCTTCACAATGACTTATCACTGCGATAGCCTCTGATTTGGCTATCACAGCGATCAGGTGACCCGGAACTGGGCGTTCCGGGTCCCGATCATTCGTACGAGACATGGGGCTCTGGTGAGACCCCGGTCTCTGTGCGGCACGCTCCCAGCACAAAGACAGATATGCATATATGGGAAAAGGAAGGCAAAAAAGGAAGAGAAGCGCCAGGAAAATCCTAGTGCAGCATTATTTTATTTGATTAAAATACAAATTGTTGACAGTATAAGGTGCACTTATTACATAGTGCTAGTGAGGGTAGGTACTTTCCTGATCCAGCATCACAGACATTACAGTGTCCCTGTAGAACTGATGAAGGAGGCTTAGCGGTGCCTTTGAAACGCGTTATGATTGGTCAGCCACAGTGGTAGGCGGCTCCCCACTCTGACAGCTCCGGAACACTCCTACACAGAGTTATACAGCCCGCGTCCTCCCCAGGTCCTTCGAGGCTTCAGGTTCCCGCTGACACGCGTCGCTCGTAGAATATTCTACAGGGACACCACGGCAGCTCTTCTGTGATGCTGGATCTGGAAAATACCTACCCTCACTAGCACTATGTAAGTGAACCTTATACTGTCAACAATTTGTATTTTAATGGAATAAAATAATGCTGCACTAGGATTTGTCTGGCGCTTCTCTTCATTTTTTGTCTTCCTTTTCCCAAAGTGATCGGGTCCCACAGCCCACGCCTGAAGCAGCTTTACTCCCTTTTGCAGCATTTGTTTGAGAGTTGACAGGGGTGCACCCCCTAGAACTCTATGTTTAACTAATTTATTTCAGGACTCTGATCGATTGATTTTTTAAAAAAAATCACTTTTGTTTTTGTTTTTTTAATTACATTTTTACCTCTACAATATATGTTTTAATAGTTGCCATTGATGAACCAGCATACTTATGCATGTCCTCCCACTATTTTTCAAAATCAGGTGTTTCAGCTCTGAGCGTTACACCAGTGCTTTAGATTTGTGTTTTTTTTCTAATGTAGATATGCATATTGGCAGCCCTGTGGAATAAGCCTAGTCCAGTCAGGCTGCGTACTGTCAGCAATAAGGGGTTAAGCTGGCCATACACTGTACAACATTTAGTCGGTTCTTGATAGGAATTTGCGGCCCTCTGGAACTGTCAAAATACAATAGCTGCAGTTAGAGCTTTATCCACCCTCACTGTAAAGAATGGAAGGAGGAATCCATTTGATTTTTCATAGCTGATGATATTCAATATATACTGTGTATGGCCAGTTTTAGTTGGTTTGGTCATTTGGTTAGGTTTACATTAATTTTAAACATGCAATGCTTTTTTTGATCCTTATTTTCTTGATCATTTTTATTACAAATAAGACATGAATAAGTCAAGGAAATCAAATCAAGCAAACATCTGTTGCCTGGCAATATCCAAAACATGCACATTTGGCTCAAGCTATAGGTTTATGAATGTTTGTAAAATCGATGAGAGGAGAAGGAACAGGTGGGTGCTTTTGCTGTTACTTATCACAAGGGAAACATTAGCAAGAAAACAAGAGCTTCAAACCTGCCCATTTAATTAGTCCCTAAAGAAGTCCCTTTTAGGCATCTGCTACTATAAAACATCAGAAACGGACAACTTCTTTTAACAAAGTCCACATTTTCTCAAAAACAAATAACTAAACAATCTATGCCCTGAAAAAAGGAAAGTTTAAATACTTACACATGAACAACACATCAGAACAATGCAAAAAGATTCAAGTACTCCGGCATTTCCTACAATCCACGTTAGTCGTAGAAAAAGTATTACACCAAGTATGTTCTGTAAACATGGCAAGTATACTCCAATAAAGGTTCCCATTCGTGTCTCCTAAAAGAATATTCACATTCACATTAATACTTGCATATTTTTTTATATGAATACATATCAAGAGTTATACGTTATGTTTAATTTAAAATGCGTCTACGTAGCATCCATTACCTTGCTTATGCATACACGTTAACGTAGAGAGGTAGTCAAGTAACGTTTGTCATCTTTTGAGTTGCATTCAAATATAAAAAAAGAAGACACCCCAATTGGTTACATGAGCATGCAATCCACAGAGGCTGGTGTCAGTGGTGATTAAATGATTGGCTTGTACTCCTTTTGATGTGATTCTTAGTGCACAAACTTACCTACAGGTAAGCCTTATTATTGGTGCACTAAATATATCTCTTAAACCTGCATGGTTTAGGAGATATTTACACTGACGTCACCAGCGCATGTGCTCTGAGGGGATGACATACCCAGGAGGAAGATCGGGATATATTGACATTTTTGTCTAGTTATTCCTCCAACTAAACTGCTGGCACAATTATGTGCGAATGGATCAAAATTAGGCTACTTCCTCCACAGTTCCAAATGTTTTTCTCCTTATTAAAGAGGAAATTTATTCTCTAAATCAACATTGACTATTTGTAATCCTTATGCTGCTAGCATTAATATATTTAAAAGTTTTAAACTTTTTTTTTTTTTTTTTACATATGTCAGTTACTTTCTGGTTTCCAGGCCCAGGCAAATGAGGTCATACATCCGAGTCTTTAGGAGAGGAGGAGGGGTTTTCTTAGCTGAATGCATTCTCCTGCCTACATACCTCAGCTAAAGTCATATGGATTCCAAGAAGTAAATGCTACATGAATCTGCCCTTTTTCAAGGTGGCAATGGCCAGAAATGCTAGGCGATGTTTGAGTGACTTCTCAGCAAAATAAAACATGGAGACATGGATGGATGAGTTTTCTTTGAATTTTAAAAATGAATGATTGGATGGACTTGTGTATGGATTAAATGGGGTGTGGTTTAACAGAGTCTGAGATGACTTACATAGTGCAGAATGCGGTAATGTTAAATAGGAAATGAACAGTGCAGAGTGGAAGGAGAAATTGAAATCTAGGCCCGCTTGACCAGGCACCAGGGCACACATATCACTTCCCAGTGGGGCTTTTCTGCAATGTTGATACTTATTTAAGATCTATGTATTCAATTATTGAAATACATTATCTGTATCCCCTAAATGTTGTCTCTCTTGTGTCCTGTCTATATTCTCTTTTTACTTTATATGCACTGAATAGGAATACATTAGCTAGTTGGACTGTATACATAATAATAGCATGTTCCTCCCTACTTGGACATTGAAATTACCCACTGTCTACTAATTTGTTATGATGGGAGCAATAGGACCAACAGCAATGGATACTGACACCGGTTCCATAAAGAAATATATGATGAAAAAGAACGCCATTAAAACCATGTAGAAATTGACAATTCCAGCGGACTATAATAATCTGACCTTAATACAGATGAGGAGGGCTCCTTTAAAAGTTACTCTGCCTGGTGAGTGTGTACGGGAAATCTATGATGGCTAAGAAGGAGCGCCCGCACACCATTACGTCCAGATGAAGCTACACTAATCAGTATAGTGAAACGTGTTGACGTTACTTCTGCCCGGACGCCACGCTACCATGCAAATCCCCAGCTTGGCTACGAGCATGGATACGTTGTATGACAAACATGACCTGCAGGTCCTGGCAATGAATGGAGCTAGTACATATGGTATACATCTACTGAGCAACAGAGCACAATACTCACGGTACGTTCTACATGATCATGTAATGAATGTGAGAAAGGCACAGATGGACAGCCGGATCCTGTAAGTATACCGCAACCTGTACTCAACTACCAGAGATACTAAGAGATTAAATAGTTCTAAGTAATACTTAGTATATGTGACTGCACAATCTATGGATGTACATTAAGTATTTCTATCCTTCCATGCCTATGTTGACAAGAATGCCTTGTATAAAGACGATAAACAGACGCATAATCTATGGATAAGCACCAGGAAACAACCTCATAGTACACAGCGGCACATTTACAGTGATTTTCATTACTCCTATAAGTTGACCAGTGATGATGCTATAACTATAATAGTAACAAGATTTTGATATTGAGCCCCCTGCTTTTTCCATTCTAGTTGGCTCGAGCCCCTGGGGAAATTGGTGGCAGCCCTATTGATCCATCTGAGGATCCACTGGCGCATATTCATAGTGCCAATTTTGGACTGGCACCAAAATTTCATCAGCGTCCGGACGTGTTTATGTTATATGTCTGTATACATCTTTACATGTTTGTTCCCCTTGTCTGTTTTGTTCTGACAGTGGCTATATGCCCAGTCAGTTACATTTTACTTCCACATGACCTTGACAGTGGTCTGTTGATCCTGCCCTTAAGCGTGTCCCAGGCATCTGCTGTACCATATACCTTTTTAATAATTTTTAAATAAAAGTATTAATTATAGACATTCAGTGTGTTGCTGAGAGCCTCACTTCCTGGTCACTTCCTTTTATTACTTTTTTCTTTTGTTACAGAGTGTAAGGAGGTATAGCAGTGGGTAGTATGTGTAGGAGAGGAGTGCAGAGTGTATGTGGTGGGTAGAATGTGCAGGTGAGAAGTGCAAAGCGTACAGCGGTGGGTAGTATGTGCAGGATGGAGTCAGTAGGGCAGTGGACAGTCAGTAGTTTATTTTACAACTTTTTTTTTTTCACTTTTTCTAAATGCTTTTTGGGGGCCAGTGTTTACACCATCCACAGTAGGGCAGTGGATGGTGTCAGTAAAGCAATGGACATTGTCATTTATTTTTTACAATTTTTTTTTTTTTTTTAATCATTTACAATTTTTTTTTTGTATTATTTTTTTTCACAGTGATTTGGGTGGGGGTTTAGTAAACAGTGTCTGTAGTTTTTTTTGTTTTTATTATTTTATCCATTATTTTACTATTTCGTTTTTTTATAGTAATTTTCAAATAATTAAAAACAAAACAAATTTCAGTGTTTCTGGGAACAGGGTTGGGGGTATGGGGCAGTGGGTAGTGTCAGGAGGGCAGTGGATGGCGCCAGTAGTTTATGTGTATGTATTTATTTTTTAACAATTTCATTCTTTTCACAATGCATTTTTTTTGGGGGGGGGGGTGGTTGGTTGCAGTGATAAGTGTCGGTAGGGCGTGGGGTGGTGTCAATAGTTTTTTATTAAAAAATTTAATTGTAAAAAAAATATTATATCGATTGTATTTATTAGCTCTGTTGGGGGGCTTTGGTGAGATGAATGGATAGGAGGGAGGAGGCTCCTGTCCATTCATAAAAAAAGTTTACTATGCTCAGTGATCAGAGGGCACAGGAGCAATCGGTATCGATTGCTCACTGGGGTTGATTTACTAAAGGCAAATCCACTTTGCACTACAAGTGGACTTGGCAGTGCAGTCTCTTTAGATCTGAGGGGAAGATCTGGAAATGAGGGGAAGCTCTGCTGAATTTACCATCCATTCATGTACAAGCAGAAATGCTGTTTTCTTTCCCTTGCATGTCCCCCTCAGATCTACAGCTTGCAGGGGAGGGGGGGCATGACACTGGGGCTGGAGAAGGAGAACACAGATGGGGACTGGAGGACACGGAGAACACTCAAGATGATCGGTGCGGCAGGAGAGACAGCTGCAAGCACCAATCTCCCTGAGAGATAGAGATGCATACTAGAACATTATGCGAAGGTGAGTCAAGGTCCTATTAAAGGAGCAGTGCGCAATAGGTGTGCAAGAGTAAAGCTGCGTACACCCGATCGGATTTTCCGATGGGAAAGGTGTGATGACAGGCTGTTGGCGGAAAATCCAAACGTGTGTATGCTCCATCGGACGGATTTTCCGTGGACTAATGTTGGATTGCAGGTTTTAAAATTTTCCGCGGACAAATGTCTGTTGTCGGATTTTCTGGGCGTGTGTACACAAGTCCATCGGACAAAAGTCTAAAGTACAAACACACATGCTCGGAAGCAAGGACGAGCCAGAAGCGGTCGGTCTTGTAAACTAGCATTCGTAATGGAGAATTAACATTCGTGACGTAGCAAATTATGAAATCTCGAAATGCAGCGCACATTCTGTTCTTTAATGGGATAATGAAGCTGCTTTTCTGGTGATATTGATGGAGTTATTGCAAATAGGGTTGAGCGAACCCGAACTGTAAAGACTTTTGGATTTTTGGGTCCCGGACCCAAACTCGGACAATTTATTGTATGTTCGGGTTCAAGTTCAGTGTTCGGCAATGTAATGGCGCTTTTTAAAAAGCTGCAGGGCAGCCAAATCAACATTCGTTTAACTCGTGTGCTCTAAAGCCCCATACACACGGTCGGATTTTCCGATGGATTCTGTCCTATCGGACAATGTTGTCGGAAATTCTGACCGTGTGTAGGCACCATCGGACAGTTTCCATCGGATTGTCCGACGGCAGGAGGCTGGATAGATTTTTTGACAACAAAGTCCGATCACACCAAATCCGATCGTGTGTAGCGAATTCCGACGGACAAAGTGCTACGCATGCTCAGATCACATTACAAGACCAAAGCTATTGGCTACTAGCCTCTACGTAGTCCCGTCGTAGGCAACAAACGTCACCACGTTCAGAATGATCGGATTTTCCGACAACTTTGTCCGACCGTGTGTAAGCAAAACCAACATCGGACAAAGTACGACGGACATGATCCGACGGACCTGGTCCTCGGATAATCCGAGCGTGTGTATGGGGCTTTAGAAGCCATCACAGCCATGCCTACTAATGGCATGGCTGTGATTGGCCAGTGCAGCATGTGACCCAGACTCTATATAAGCTAGAGGCACACAGCACAACACGTCACTCTGCTATAGACAGTGTAGGGAAAGGTTGCTGCTGCTGCTTTGAGGGAGAGAATTAGATAGGAGTCCTGATTCAGAAATCTATTCTAATTACTCAGCGATCTACCTTGATTTTGTTGTGTGGGTGCAGTGCACAATCTTTTTACACTGCCCTGAGCCCAGTGCCAGAGAAAAAAAGATAACTTTTATCCGTCTGTTAGGTTGGCGTCGGCGGGCATTTTATGCAAGCTCAGTGCACCAGCACTGCATATGTTACTGTGAGATACACCCTTTAGATACTGTTGGTCTATTCTGCTATTCTAAAAAAAGAAAAATTTAGGACAAAAATATTTTTGTTGGAATAGCATTTTCTGCATATCTGTACGTGTGAGATACACCCTTTAGATACTGTTGCTCTATTCTGCTATTCTAAAAACACCCATTTAGGGCAAGATCCTAAATTTGAGAAATATGAGGAGAACGTCAAAGAAGGGACGTGGCTCCGGTCGTGGTGCTGCTGGTGGAGCTCCTGTTGCAGGGAGAGGACATGGTCCATCTGTGCCAGCTACACGCACAAGTGAAACACCTTCCTCAGGTGCAAGTAGGCGACAGTGCCTGCAGCGGTATTTGGTCTGGCCTAATGCGGCTCTACGAATGTTGAGGCCAGGACAAGTACAGGCGATAGTAGATTGGGTGGGAGACAATGTGAAGGAACTGGAGGCACTGTCAGCAACCCAGTCTCCTGCTGAAAGATCAGAGTTGGCACCTGCAGTCGATGTCCATAAGTCTGTCTTTCACCTCACCCCCTTGCAAATAAGCCAAGCAGTCTGAGCCCCAAATCATGCAGCAGTCTCTTCTGCTTTTTGATGACTGTTAGCAGAATTTCCTAGGGCCATCCACCTAGCCCTGCCCCAGAAGTGGAAGAGATTGTGTGCACTGATGCCCAACCACTTATGTTTCAAGATGAGTACATGGGAGGACCATCGCAGCACGTCTCGGATGATGACGAAACACAGGTGCCAACTGCTGCTGCTTTCGCAATTGTGCAGACCGACAAGGAGGGCAGGGTGAAGACTGGGTGGTAGATGGAGGACGATGAGGTCCTCGACCCCACATGGATTTAATGCCATGCAGGTGACCTGTGTAGTTCGGAGGAAGTGGCGGTGGTCGCAGAGCCACCAGCAAAGCAGAAGAGGGAGCAGGGTGCAAAAGCGGAGCGTCCGTCCCCTAGACAGTATGCCTGCTACTGCCCAACGCAGCAAGGGACCGAGCACACCAAAGCCAGGTCCAAGGAGTTCCCTAGTGTGGCAGTTCTTCAGACAATGTGCTGATGACAAGACACGAGTAGTTTGCACGCTGTGCAATCAGAGCCTGAAGCGAGGCATAAACGTTCTCAACATGAGCACAACCTGCATGACCAGGAATCTAAGTGCAAAGCACGAACTGCAGTGGAGTAGACACCTCAAAAACCAAGAAAGGTCTCTGGCTCCTCCTGCTTCCTCTTCTGCTGCAGTCTCGGCCTCTTCATCCACCTCTGTAGTGACAGTGGCACCTGCCAACCCGCAAACTGAGGATCTGCCAGCAACACTACCACCTGGGTCACCAACCATCTCCACAATGTCTGATGGAAGCGTTCAGCTCTCCATCTCCCAAACACTGGAGCGCCAAGAGGAAGTACCCCCCTACCCACCCGCAATCCCTGGCCCTGAGAGCCAGCATTTCAAAATTCCTGGCCTTTGAAATGCTTGCATTCCGTCTGGTGGAGATGCAGAGTTTTAAAAGACTGATGCCATTGGCTGTCCCACAGTACGTCGTGCCCAGCCGCCACTACTATTCCAGGCGAGCCATCCCTTTCCTGCACAACCAAGTGGGGGACAAAATCAGGTGTGCACTGATAAAATAATGAAAACAATTATTGGACAAAAAAAATAAAAAATCAGGTGTGCACTGTGCAACGCCAAATGTGGCAAAGTCCACCTAACTATGGATGCGTGGACCAGTAAGCACGGTCAGGGACGTTATACCTCCCTAACAGCACACTGGGTAAATGCAGTGGCAGCTGAGCCTGAGGCGGATAGCAGTTTGGCGCATGTCCTTCCACCACCGAGGATTGCAGGGCGCTTCAGTTTGCCTCCTGTTGCTAACTCCTCATCATCTACCGCCTCCTCATCCGGTCAGCGTAACACCTTCACCACCAACTTCAGCACAGCCAGGGGTAAACGACAGCAGGCAGTTTTAAAACTTTCCTGTTTAGGGGGAAAAAAAAAAACACACCGCGCAGGAGTTGGATGAGTGGTTGGTGGCAGTGAGCCTCAAGCCCGGCCTGGTGGTGTGCGATAATGGGCGAAATCTCGTAGCAGCTCTGGGCCTAGCCGGTTTGACGAACATCCCTTGCCTGGCGCATGTGCTGAACTTGGTGGTCCAGAGGTTCCTTAAAAATTACCCCGATATGCCAGAGCTGCTGCAGAATGTGATGGCCGTCTGTGCGAACTTTCGGCACCAAATTTGCAGCCCTCTAGCCCTTTCCATTACTTTTTTTAGAGCCATTTTAGTCCTCAAAAGTTCAGGTCCCCATTGACTTCAATGGGTTCGGGGTCAAGTTCGGTCCCGAACTCTAACTTTTTTGCGAAGTTCGGCCGAACCCGTCGAACCCGAACATCCAGGTGTCCGCTCAACTCTAATTGCAAACTAATTTTCAAAGGCTTTTTTTTCTAGCAATATCAAGAATACTATTATGCTTTTTTTTTTACCACAACACCATTATCCCGTAGTTATTAAGATCAAAGATACAACAATGTTGGTGTCCCTTGTCAATTTTACATTGTATTTTTTTTTAAATGTAACTGCCTACTCCCAAACTGTCATTTGAAGTAAAACACATAGGGGCTGATTTACCAAGCATTTGCTCCATGAGTTGCGGCGCACGCTTGCGCGCAACGGCCGTTTCCGTATTCACAAAGCATTTGCGCCTGTAACATAGCGCAATTCCCCATTTACTATCATGTTGCGGGCGCGATCTGTGCACCGCTATAGACCTGGTGCAAGCATTCTTCAACTCAGAAAATAAAAGAAGCTGGAAGTGGCAATATTATGGGGGTGATGTGAGGAAGTATAGATATGACTGTCCAACTAAAAAAAAAAATGCCCAAAATAGAACCGAAAATTATCTTTCTCTGAGCAGGTTTGCTGCGCCTGCAAATACACTTGTAACTGCGCTAGGTCAATTTATGTACTGCGCATGCGCACGTGGCATTTGCTCTGGTTCACTGCGCCGGCAAAATCTTAGTAAATTTAAGCCACGTAGGTTCATTTGCATAAGTTGAACGGGCGCACATCTCAACTTTTGTGTCGGTTCACTTCTATGGGTTTTTTAAAGGCTATTTGAACACAGGTCATGTTAGCATTAAAGCGGAGCTCCATCCTAAAGTGGATTCCTCCCCCCCTCCGGTGCCACAATTGGCACCTTTCAGGGGGGAGGGGGGTGCAGATACCTGTATAATACAGGTATCTGCACCCACTTCCGGGACTAGCTAGCCGCAGCTGCCCCGCCCCTATACGTAAATGCCCGCCCATATCCGAAGATGCCCCGTTGTGTCTTGGGAAACACACAGTTCCCAGGACACAACAGGGACCAATAAAGACGCGCAGCGCGACTCGCGCATGCGCAGTAGGGAACCGGGCAGTGAAGTTGCAAGCTTCACTTCCTGATTCCCTGACAGAGGATGGCGACGGGGGCAGCTGAGAGACGAGCGATCGCTCGTCATCTTCTGCCGACATGGTTGGAACCTGGAACAGGTAAGTGTCTATTTATTAAAAGTCAGCAGCTGCAGTATTTGTAGCTGCTGACTTAAAAAAAAAAAAAATTCAGGTGGACCTCCTCTTTAAGCAATAAATTAAAATGAAGAAAAAAAATGCGTGGGGGTCCCCCGAAATTCCATACCAGGTCCTTCAGGTCTGGTATGGATATTAGGGGAACCCCGCGCAAAAAAAAAAAAAAAAAATGGCATGGAGGCCACCCTTAAAATCCATACCAGACCCTTATCCGAGCACGCAACCTGGCAGGCCGCAGGAAAAGAGGGGGGGACGAGAGAGAGGAACCCCCCCCTCCTGAACCATACCAGGCCACATGCCCTCAACAATGGGAGGATGCTTTGGGGTCCCCCCCAAAGCACCTTGTCCCCATGTTGATGAGGACAAGGGCCTCATCCCCACAACCCTTGCCGGTGGTTGTGGGGGTCTGCGGGCGGCGGGGGTTATCGGAATCTGTAAACCCCCTTTAACAAGGGGACCCCAAGATCCCGGCCTCCCCCCCTGTGTGAAATGGTAAGGGGATACAAAAGTACCCCTACCATTTCACCAAAAAAGTGACAAAAGGGTTAAAAATGACAGGAGACAGTCTTTGACAAGTCCTTTATTAAAGTATTTTTTCTTCTGGACTTCTTCCTTTCTTTACCCTTCGGTTTCTTCATCTTCTTCCTCCATCTTCTTCTTCCTCCGATCCGCTTCTTCTTGCTCCAGTGTTCTCGTCCGGCATCTTCCTCCATGGCGTCTCTTCTTCGTTAACGGGCCGCTCCACGCAATGGGAGGCTTCCGCTGTGTGATGCTTTTCTTCTGACAGGTCTTATATAACGGATCCCGGGGCCACCCGGTGACCCCACCCCCCTCTGATGCATGGAATAACGAAGAAGAGACGCCGTGGAGGAAGATGCCGGATGAGAACACCGGAGCAAGAAGAAACGGATCGGAGGAAGAAGAAGATGGAGGAAGAAGATGATGGAGGAAGAAGATGAAGAAACCGAAGGATGAAGACAGGAATAAGGAAGAAGACTTTAATAAAGGACTCTTTTGTCACTTTTTTGGTGAAATGGTAGGGGTACTTTTGTACCCCCTTACCATTTCACACAGGGGGGGAGGCTGGGATCTGGGGGTCCCCATGTTAAAGGGGGCTTCCAGATTTCGATAAGCCCCCCGCCCACAGACCCCCACAACCACCGGGCAAGGGTTGTGGGGATGAGGCCCTTGTCCTCATCAACATGGGGACAAGGTGCTTTGGGGGGACCCCAAAGCACCCTCCCAATGTTGAGGGCATGTGGCCTGGTATGGTTCAGGAGGAGGGGGCGCTCTCTCGTCCCCCCTCTTTTCCTGCGGCCTGCCAGGTTGCATGCTCGGATAAGGGTCTGGTATGGATTTTGAGGGGGACCCCCACGCCATTTTTTTTTTTTTTCGGTGCAGGGTTCCCCTTAATATCCATACCAGACCTGAAGAGCCTGGTATGCTCTTGGAGGGGAACCCATGCCGTTTTTTTTTTTATAAATTAAAGTCGCCTGGCCTGGGGGCAACTTAAAGTCGTGTTGTAAGTCGCCCCAAGTCGTGTTGTAAGTCGCCCCTAGTCACGCTGGAAGTCGTGTTGCCCCTGTGTGAATGGACTGTTAAGCCCCATACACACGGTCAGATTTTCCGATGGATTCTGTCCTATCGGACAATGTTGTCGGAAATTCCGACCGTGTGTAGGCACCATCGGACAGTTTCCATCCGATTGTCCGACGGACAAAGTTCTATCTCCTGCTGGATAGATTTTCCGACAACAAAGTCCGATCACACCAATTCCGATCGTGTGTAGCGAATTCCGACGGACAAAGTGCCACGCATGCTCAGATCACATTACGAGACCAAAGCTATTAGCTACTAGCCTCTACGTAGTCCCGTCGTAGGCAACAAACGTCACCACGTTCAGAATGATCGGATTTTCCGACAACTTTGTCCGACCGTGTGTATGCAACACCAGTGTCGGACTAAATCCGTCGGACAAAATCCGATGGATTTTGTGGTCGGATTTTCCGACCGTGTGTATGGGGCATTAGCGTGCGCTATTATCAATGGCATACTATTATCGCGGTGCGCCGGTATATTATGTGTTGCGCTTACGTGTGCGCCGGTTTATACGCTCACTTAATAATTTATCTGGCGCACCAAATATGAACTGGCGCAGCGCATTCATTTTAGTAAATCAGCCCCATAGCCAAGTATTATTTAATTAGACATGCTATCTGCCAATAGAACTTAACCAAAAAGTGCATTCTATGCATCCAAAAATATGGAAAATATACCAAATCATTATTCAACCAAAAAAATAAATGTCAAAGCAATAACTCCAAGGCCAGTAATAAATAACACATTATCTCCTCCGATTCTGCAACATGGCTGGTTGACGAACGGCCATTCAGAAATGAACCAAAAGTCCACGGTTTTGTTGGCCAACAATCTGATCGTGTGTACGAGGCTTAAGAGTGATTTCGGATGTGATAATGGAATTTTTGACCTAAGGCACATTTATAAGAAAAAGGATTAACCACTTCACGACCGCTCACTGTATATATACGTCATTTTTTTGAAGAGGGATATCTCGGTAACGGCAGCAGCTGCTGCCACAACCGAGTATCCCTCTTTACAGTGAGCGGTCCCCTTTCCGATAATGGTGGTCATCGCGGCGGATTCGCCGCGATATCACCGTTATCGGCGGCGGGAGAGGCGCCCCCCCCCCCCTTTCCCGTGCCTTCCGCCGCTTACCGGAACCGTCGGCAGCGGCGGAGGCGATCGGGTCCGTTCCCTGCCTGTGTATAGAGATGAGTGAGGCTAAGATGGCCGCCACTCATATACCATAGGAGGGCGGAACGACGTCAAAAACGTCACTTCCGCCCATACGTCTTAAAGAGAAATTTACAAATGATTTTTTTAAAGTTTTTTAAATTTTTTTTTTTTTTTTCCAAAGTCCAAATATGAGATCTGAGGACTTTTTGACCCCAGATCTCATATTTAAGAGGACCTGTCATGCTTTTTTCTAGGGATGTTTACATTCCTTGTATAGGAATAAAAGTGATCAATTTTTTTTTTTTTTTAAACTGTGTAAAAAAATAATACATTTTACAAAAAAATTTTTTTTAAAACACCCCGTCACGAGCTCGCGCGCAGAAGCGAACGCATACGTGAGCAGCGCCCGCATATGAAAACGTTCAAACCACACATGTGATGTATCCCGCGATCGGTAGAGCGAGAGCAATTTCTAGCCATAGACCTCCTCTGTAACAAAAAATTATTTTTCACAATCCAAAAAAAAATTGGGCTACGGTTGTCTTATTTTTTTATTCAATTTACTCAGCGTAACAACTACTAAAAAAAAATAAGAAAAAGGATTAAAACAAGTTCACAAACTCAGATAAAAATAATGATCCAGGAGGCTCTAGAGCCATCCAATCATTTTTACAAGGCTCAATCGGTACTACCCTCCACCCGCAGTGGTTCCTTGGCTATCCCATTCCTCAAAGGAGCTCAGGACAGCAGTAAAACTACTAAAGAATAAGAGTAAGAAGAGGTCAAGGAACGAAGATTCCCCCCCCCCCCCCCCATGCAAATGCACACGTAGAGCTTGCGTGTGTATGTAAACATAAATTGCACAACACATGTGAGGTATCATCACAAAATCTGTCACAAGAGCAATAATTCCAGGAACAGGTTCCCCAAAACTCACTTTCAGCTATCTGAAGATGGAGGGGGTACCATCCCTGCATCAATACACAGCACCAAAGAGTTACCCTGCTAGGTCCTTAGAATATGGGAACTTTTGGTGAGGGAACCCTCCACAATCATGTAAGTACAAAAGAAAGCCAATATACAATGGTATATTGCTCTGCCTGTCACCATACTCACTAAATTGTCAATTAGAACTATTGCATGAAACATACCTCTCTAAGACCCCTTTCACACCACACCGCCCATAGCGTCAGCAGTAAAACGCTGCTATTTTTAGCAGCGTTTTACCGTTGAATTTGTGGCGCATTTCGGACGCTAGCGGGTCGCTTTTACCCCCCGCTGGCGGTGGAGAAAGGGTTAAGACCCCCGGAAACCCGCTGCAATCAGGAAGTGAAGACGCAATGTCTTCACTGCCCGGTTCCCTACTGCGCATGCGCATTGTGTTCTGGGAACTGTGTTTCCCAAGACACAACGGGGCATCTGCGGATAGGGGTGGGGCAGCTCCGGATATCTCGTACGGAAGTGGGTGCAGATACCTGTATTATACAGGTATCTGCACCCCCCTCCCCCCTGAAAGGTGCTAATTGTGGCACCGGAGGGGGGGAGGAATCCGATAAGCGGAAGTTCCACTTTAGGGTGGAGCTCCGCTTTAAAGGTATAGATGTATACATAAAGTCTTCAAAAGGCATATTAGCAACATCAGAGAGAACAGGCCATCAGAGAGAATATAAAAAAATAAAAAAAAATGATGATTAACCACTTTCAGACCGGACCATTTTGCTGGCTTAAGACCAGAGCACTTTTTGCGATTCGCACTGCGTCGCTTTAACTGACAATTGCACAGTCGTGCGACCCACAAATAGAGCTTTCTTTTGGTGGTATTTGATCACCCCTGTGGTTTTTATTTTTTGCGCTATAAACAAAAAAAAAAAAAAAAAGAGCGCAAATTTGGAAAAAAAAAAATATAATTTTTTACTTTTTGCTATAATAAATATCCCCAAAAATATATAAAAAAATGTTTTTCCTCAGTTTAGGCCGATACATATTCTTCTACATATTTTTGGTAAAAAAATAAAAATAAATCGCAATAAGCGATTGATTGGTTTGCGCAAAAGTTATAGCGTTTACAAAATAGGGGATAGTTTTATGGCATTTTTATTAATCATTTTTTTTTTTTACAAGTAATGGTGGCAATCTGCGATTTTTATTGTGACTGTGACATTATGGCGGACACATCGGACATTTTTGACACATTTTTGGGACCATTGTCATTTATACAGCAATCAGTGCTATACAAATGCACTGATTCCTGTGTAAATGACACTGGCAGTGAAGGGGTTAACCAGGCGGTGGCAGTGTAGGGGCTAAGTGTGTCCTATGGGCGTGTTGCTAACTGTAGGGGCGTGGCTGTGTTTTACAGATCACTGATCTCTGCTCCAATCACAGGGAGCAGACATCAGTGTCACTTGTTGCTAAGCAGAACGGAGAGATGCTGTTTACATTGGCATCTCCCCATTCTTCTTCCCCATGAGACGATCGCGGGTATCCCCGTGGCGATCGAGTCGGCGGCGATCGGACTCACGGAGGTCCCGACCGGCTCACATGCGATGGCTTGGCGGCAAATTCAAAGGGACCTGTACCTGTACGCCCTTATGCCTGTCCGTGCCATTCTGCCGACCTACATCGTCGTGCGCAGGTCGGGAAGCGTTTAAAAAAGTATAATGAAAAAGAAGAAGAAAAAAATAAAATAAAAAATTTCCAGAGGACAAATGAAGTTGGTGGTAAAAGCCCACTGTAGCTAAATCGAACTGGCTCTGTTTCAAAGATGAAAATTATGAGGTAGACATGCCATGTTTCATGCAATAGTCATAATTGACAATTTAGTGAATATGATGACAGGTAGAGCCCATATCCATTGTAGATTGGCTTTCTTTTGTATACTATCCCCGTTACAGAATGCCTCAAAGCCAAAGCCACAGCGCTGTCCACCTGGGGGGGGGGGGGGGGGGGACTGTAAGCAACCAGCCTAGAGCCAATTGATCATATCTGCCCCCAGTGAGCAACACTCGCAAGACTGCCCGTGGTCCACACCAGGCTGTCGCAGTTGATCCAGTGTGTTGCTAAAGGCATGCATTCGCTCACTGGCCAAGCGTAGGTGATTACTGGATCTATATTATCCAGTTCTATATTATCCAGTATGTCGCCCAGCTCGGCTGTTGATTGAAGATCTTTGCAGGAAAAATCTGCCTACTCCTGAAGATGGCGCTATAATCCTATAATCAAGAAAAAATGCAGAGCTGTGCCCTCTATATGCGTTTGTAAAAACATTAGAAAATCTCTCACGCAAGGGATATAATAATAATAATAAGAAGAAGAAGAATAATAGGTCTGGAAGAGACCAGGCAGAGGCCTAGTTACTCTGGAAAACATAAGGATAGGATGTGTGACCCTGCCAAAGTCAAATTATCGTAGCAATGTTTTTATGCTTTTATGGATAAAGACAGGACCATGCATACCCAACAGCCAAGAGTCCCATTTTGGGCCTTTTAAAAGGGCCTTGTAAGTCTTCCATAAAAAGGAAACAAATGAACACTCCCTGTGACCTGTGGTAGAGAATCAAGTGGCTCTTGTAAGGTGAGCAAGTACCTCTCAGAAAGAGAAAGTGAAATGAAAACTTAAATTAGGAAAAACACAAAATTAAATTAAAGCATGTCAGTAGACATACTCTAACCCCCATAGATGAAAGGGAACTTTCCAATATACATTTTCCAATATAAATATGCCCTCCAAAAGTACAATTCTTGCCTCCACACTGCCAAACAGACCTACTTTATCACTCTCATTAGCACCCTCTTACCCAGTCTCCATCAACTCTTTTCTACTTTTAACTCTTCACTGTACAGATATCTCCCTCACCTTAAAATCCTTGTCTGTCTGCACAATCAATACTTCCCTCATTTAACCCAGCTACTACCGTATAGAGGAAGTCACTAATCTTTTTTCTAACGCCCACCTAACCACCTGCCCCCTGGACCATGTTCCCTTGCAAATACTACAGTCACCTCTGGCTCTATCCTCCATCTTTCATTTCTCCCTCTCTGGCATCTTCCCCAACCCTCTAAAACATGCACTAGTCACCCCCATACCCAAAAAGGCCTCACTGGTTCAAAAATAAAAAAAAAAAAAAAACTCTTTCCTAACCACCTAAGACCCATCTCCTTACTACCTTTTGCCTCCAAACTCCTTGAATGTCTAGTCTACAAGTCTGGATTTCGCCCGAAACACTCCACATAAACTGCTCTCCTAAAACTCATAACATTACTTACTGTTAACAGCTAAAACCAACAGCCACTATTCCGTATTACTCTGCCTTTGACACAGTTGACCACCCCCTCCTCCTCAAAAAACTATATTTTCATGGTCTCCGTTAGTTCAACTCTTACCCATTACAACTCACCTTCAGTATCACTTACAACTCTATCTCCTCCTCTCCTACTCCTTCTCTTACCATTGGGGTCCCCAAGGTTCTGTCCTTTGACCTCTCCTATTCTCAATCTACACCTCCTCCTTGGGTCAGCTGATAGCCTCCCATGGCTACCAATACCATTTCCATGCCGGTGACACCCAAATCCATCTCTCTACCCCTCAGCTCACCCCATCAGTTTCCTCATGTATCACTGATTTACTGACAGACATATCTGACTGGATGACACACCACTTCCTCAAACTCAACCTATCCAAAATCAAGCTCGTCAAAATTTTCTCCCCGCACATGCCCCTTCCCCTGACTTCTGTCAAGATCAATGGCACGACTATCAGTCCGTCCCCACATGCCAGGGTGTTGGGTGTAATCCTGGACTCTGAACTGTCCTTTCAGGCCCACATCCAATCCCTGTCCAAATCATGCCGCATCAACCTCCGCAACATCTCCAGAATATGCCCCTTTTTAACCAATAAAACCACTAAGATTCAAATTCACTCCCTGGTTATCTCTCGCCTCGACTACTGCAACTTCCTCCTCATTGGTTTACCTTTATATAGGCTAACTCCTTCAGTCCATCATGAAGGCTGCTGCCATGACTCATCCACCTTACCAACCGTTTAGTGTCTAGTATTCCTTTCTGCAAATCACTCCACTGGCCTTCCGCTCACCCAACAAATGAAAACAACAACTTACAAAGCTTTCCACAACTCTACCCCAACTACATCATTACCTGGTCTCAAAACATCAACCAAACCGCTTGCTTCGGTCCTCCCAAGACCTCCTGCTCTCTAGCTCCCTTGTCAGCTCCTGCCATGCTCGCCTCCAGGACTTCTCCCATCCTTTGGAATTCCCTACCCCAATCTGACTATTTCCTAATCTATTCATCTTTTTTTTTTTTAATCAAAACTTTTTTTATTTATTCATTGCTCAAACAGTACATTTATACCAAGATTTTGTGCAGAATGACATATTGCAGGATAAATATCACAACATAACCATTTCTCATATAGAGCGAGCAATACCAGGGTGTCAAACCATATAAACATTACTTTACATTTTTCCCAATAAACCCCCCCTAACCTCATAACTTGAGCCAGCACCTATGACCTGTATACTGTTCCGGGTTATCTCATTCCTCTGTCTCCGGATTGACAATGGTCCAGTGCTTAGCCTTAGCAACATTTTGCCCATCCCGTTTCTCTCTCTCTCACCCTCCCCCGCTCCCCCCCATCTGCAGGACCAGCACTTCACATTAATAGTCTGTCTACAATCAACTGTGGCGGTGCCAGGCTGGGATCCTCCAGCCATGGCTGCCATCTCAAGTCAAATTTACCCACAGCTTTTCTGTGACTGTATGCCAACCTCTCTCTGAGCAACAATGAATTAACGTAGCTGATCCATTGTTTACTTGTAGGGACCGTGGATGCCATCCAATATCTGGCTACAAGTTTCCTGGCCAGATACAACAATCTGGTAATCATAAGATACAATCCTTTCGGGTACATTTTACTATCTATGGCCCCTAGCAGGTACACCAGGGGGTTTAAAGGGACCGGAACCTGTGCCAGTCTGGTTATGTATTGAGATATTTCCGTCCAATATCGATGGAGTTTCGGGCACCTTCATATTAGGTGTATAAAGTCACCCTGGTGTACCTTGCATTTGGGACACAGAGGCAAGTCTCTTCTACCCCATCCATGGAGTTGCAATGGCGTTCTATATGCCCTGTGCAAAATATATATTTGTGATAGTTTGTGTGAAGCTGAGACAGACACCGCCGGGACTGCCTCTAGGGACATGTCCCATTGGTCTCCATCTATTTCCCCTATATCTTCCACCCATTTTTTCCTACTTAGAAGGGAGGTATGATCCTGGACTGAGGTCAATTCTGCATAAATTTTTGATATTAACCCCTTTCTGGCGTCCGCCCACATTATTTCCATCAGCAGCGATGATGAGGCGGTGGACAATGAGCATATCTGTTGCTGTGTCCCCAGTGCATGTCTAAGCTGTAGATATTGATAGAAGCCACTAGGGGGCAACTGGTATTCCTGACATAATTGTTCATAGGTTTTTAAAATTCCCTTCTCATACAACTGTGGGAAGAACCATATCCCCTTTTCTCGCCAATGGGAGAACCCCTGCAAATTTTGAAGTTCCGTGTATTTGTGATTATTCCAGATAGGTGTAAAGGGCAGCGGGCCCTGTAACCTGACAATTTTTTTAGTCTCTGCCCATACTTTGAGCAAGAGAGTGTTTGTGGGAGTAGAGTGCGGGATACTAGGAAGGTCCTTTTCCATATAGGAAGCTGCTTTCAGCCGTGGGTCAGACACAGTGACTAAATTGTCCACTGGGTCATCCCCCTGTATGTGTCCCCATCCCGCCATCTGTTGTAGTTGGGCTGCCATAAAATATCGTTTGGGGTGGGGAACTGCTAGCCCCCCTCTATCCTTCCCATATTGTAGTGTATTCAGGCTGATCCTGGCCACTTTTTTTTCCAAATTAACTCGCGCATCAGGGTGTCAATTTTTTTGAACCATTTATTCGTAATCCACATAGGTGTATTGTGAAAGATGTAGAGTAGTTGCGGTGCCCATACCATTTTTATTAAGTTCACTCTTCCTATCACTGACAGAGGTAGCTTACACCAGCTAGAGCATTTCACTTTCTGTTTATAAAATAGTGGCCCCAGATTCAGCCGAACGTAGTCAGCCGGATCCGGGGACACCATCACTCCCAGGTATCTAAAGCTAGCCACAGTGGCAATCTGATCTGCTCCAGTAGGAAGTGGATCTGTCAGTGGGTCCATTGGCATAATGGTAGACTTAGACCAGTTAATCCTGAATAGCTTCCAAATTGTTTAATTATCCCCATCACTGCCCGCAAAGAGGCGTCTGCGTCACCTAGATAGATAAGTGCGTCATCCGCATACAGTGAAATTTTGTCCTCCAGCTGGCCTCTTCGGAACCCAACCACATCTGGGGCATTACGAATCAGGATAGCCAGTGGCTCAACTGCTAGTGCAAACAGTAATGGAGATAACGTACACCCCTGTCAGGTACCCCTGTGTAATTCAAATGGCGATGACAGGTTATTGTTTATGCGGATTCTGGCTCTGGGTTTAGAATATAGTACCTTCACCCATGCGATAAATTGGTTCCCTATCCCAAATTTTTCCAGGATCTCTAGGAGGTAGGGCCACTCCACACTGTCAAACGCTTTTGCAGCATCCAACGACAGAATGGCCCTACCCCCTGGATTATCAACTGGTATTTGCAAGTTCAAGAATAAGCACCTAATATTGTCCGCTGTGGACCGAGTAGGGATAAAGCCCGATTGATCTCGGTGGACCAGACCACCCATCACCTTGGATAGCCTGGTAGCCAGTATGCGAGCCAGCAGCTTCACGTCTGCATTTAGCAATGAAATAGGCCGATACGAGTCCGCGAGAAATTTATCTTTGCCCGGCTTGGCCAAAACTATAATTATGGCTTCTTGCATGCTGTCTGGCAGGCATCCTGTTTGTGTAGCCTCAGTAAGGGCCTCCAAAAGAGGCGGGAGAAGAATCCCACTGTAGCATAAGTAGACCTCCGCTGGGAGTCCATCTGATCCAGGTGATTTATGGTGTGGTGCATCCTCTAGTGCATCCGCTAGTTCTGTCAATGTAATTGGGGAGTCTAATGTGTCCCTATCTGTTTCCGAGAGCTGGGGAAATGGGCAGGTTTGTAAGAATTTGTCCATATCTGCTGGGTCATAGCTGGTCTTAGAGGTATAAAGGTCTGCGTAAAATTTATAAAAGTCATTTAGGATATCCGAGTTAGTAGTGTGTATGTCACCTGATTCTGCTTTTATGGCCAGTATGCTACTAGTGTCTCTCTGTTCCCTGGCTACCAGGGCCAACAGATGGCCCGTATTCTCACCCTCCTCAAAGTATCCCTGTTGGAGAAAGTACCTTTTTTTTCTCTGCCGCTGATAGCAGCACCAAATTATACAGAGATTGAGCCTCAGTCCAGGAATCTTGATTGGATTGGCATGGGTCTGCCACTAAATTCTGCTCCCTAGTTTTCAGGTCCTCCCGCACTTTATCTTCCGATTCCCTTGATCTGTTTTTAATTCCAGTTATCTCTTTAATTATGCACCCCCGTAGGAATGCTTTAAGCGAATCCCATATCACAGAAGCGCTAGCGGATCCCTCATTAAATTGCAGAAAGTCCCGCAGTGCCCCTGTGACCCCGTCTGGCGACGGGAATAAGGTCAACCAGAACGGATCCCCTTTCCATAGTGGCCTGCCCGCCTCCAAGATGGTTTGCAGGCGGACCAAGAATGGAGAATGATCAGATAGGAGACGCGGCTCGTATGCGGAGTCCCTCACATGTTGCATCATATTCTCATTTCCTAGGCCTAAGTCTATCCTAGACAGTCCATTATGCGTGGCTGAATAGCATGAGTAACATCTATCCTCCGGGTGTCTCTCCCGCCACACATCATGGAGGCCCAGTTCCAACAGCAGTGACGCAAATGCAGTTCGCCTCCCTTTGTTTTGTTCCCGTCTAGGGACCAGGTGTTTTCTATCCAACTGTACATCTAATGTGTTAGTAAAATCACCCAAAGTCAGGACCGGGACATTTGGGTATAGGGCCATAAATTGAGCTAGGCTCTTCAGGGGGCCTGCTGAGAACGGCGGTGGGATATATATATAGCTGCCAAAATACAGAGTAACCTGTTAACCTTGCAGAGTAAAAAAACATATTTCCCTTCACTGCCAATCCGCTGCTGTATACATTCAAATGTAGCATTTGCTGAAATCAGAACACTAACCCCTCTGGAGTATGAGGTATGTGTGGAATGAAATTGGATTGGGTATTTGCGGGATCGCAGCAAGTGGACAGTGGTGGGTTGCAAGTGCGTCTCCTGGAGATAGATTACCTGGGGTTTCAACCTGCTAAAGTATTTAAATATCGCTTGGCGTTTGATCCTATCTCCCAATCCCCTCACATTCCAAGATAACCATATCATATCCTTATTCTGTGTCTTATCCATTACATACAACTAAAATGTATATATGTGTACACAGCTCTGTAAATCAGATGGGAGCCTAGGGGCCTCCCTCCCACAGTCCAATGAATACGCTATGGGGAGAAAAAAGATATATAAAAAGAAAAAAAAAAAAGTGTCACTAGGGTGTGGGTGCACACCCAGAAGACCTGATGCCGTAATGTTTCCAGTGGGCGACCAGCCGTATTCCCAGTCCATCCGAAAAGGTTCCTGTGATGTGCAGACGACCACTTTCTGAAGTGCTGATTGGGATCCTGTGAAGACCAAAATGACAAAAGGGGGGGAGAGAGAAGAACCAAATTGCAAATGACAGGAGATCCTGTCCCTTGGCTAACAGAGCCAACATAGAAAAAAAATAAAATAAACAACAACAGGTTATTCCCCCAAACCTGTAGGGGGGTCCGTCCTCGCAGGACACTCATGTTGGGGTTCCTTAGTAGCTGGTGGGCATAACGTCCGTGCATGCCTAAAACCTTAAAAGTAAGTTAGGAACAACAATAATGTAGAAAACAGGAACTTAGAATTGCCTGTGCTTCCTCTGAGGATTCAAAACATCTATAGCAGCACCAGTGAACGCGGATGTAGCAGTTAAAGGTGCAACAGGAATATTTATGGTGGACGCTGTGCAAGTTGCCTTTCTTCTCTATCCAGCCAATGAAGTGCAGATTTTGGGTAATCAAAGAAGTGGGAATCTCCATTCGCCAGTACTTTGAGCTTAGCAGGGTACAACATAAAATACTTGAGATTGAGGTCTCTCAGCCTTTTCTTAATATCTAGGAACTTGGATCTTTGCCTCTGCACTTCTGCGGAAAAGTCAGGGAACAGGGAGACCTTGGTGTTGTCTAGCTTCACTATTCCAGCTGTCCTGGCCTTATTCAGAATGGCGTCTCTATCTTTGTAGTTCAGGAGGCGAAACAGGAAGGGTCTAGGAGGGGCTCCCTGTGGAGGTGGTCTAGCAGGGACCCTGTGCGCCCTTTCCTCAGCAAACATGGGTGAAAACGCTTCACGGCCAAATGTTTCTATCAGCCATGCTTCAATGAAAGCTACTGTGTTCTTCCCCTCTGATCTTTCAGGGATGCCAACCGCGCAAATATTGTTTCTGCGCAGGCGGTTTTCCATAACTTCTAAATGGGCCGCGTTGGCGTGCGCCAAATCATGTATGCGATCAACATCTCTCTGTAGGGGCTGCCATTCATCTTCTATAGTGCCCAGGCGTCCCTCTAATGCAGAAGTGCGTTCCCTTAATTGTCATGCCTGACCATGGTCATTTCCACCTTCATGCCTTTCACCTCCCCCATTAGATCAGCAATAGAGGTATTGCATGTGTTTACTGCTGCAAATATGTCTCTTAATGTGGGCTCAGGATCATCTACACCCTGCGGAGACACCGCCGCCATTTTTGAGGCCTGCTGGCCTGTACTCACATGTGCAGAGGCCTGGTGTTCATCTAGGAGTTTGGGGACACCAGCTAGCGATCCCATTTCTGGGTCGCTGTGCTCATCTCGGAATCCATGTGCTGGGATGCCGTTGGATCTTTGAGGGTATTGTTGTTTCTCCCAAACAGGCGCTGTGCTGCTTCCTTGGCTGATCGGGGCGGGAGGCCGCCATCTTGGCCGGGGGTGTCCGGCATGGATTTAGCTCCCGCACCCCTTCTAGCCATCGTAGGCTCAAAAATGTGCCCAGCCGGGGGTAGCTGATGTCTCCCTGAGTCCGATGGTGGTGGTCTTGGAGCGGGGAGAAGCAAAATGGCGGTGCTGCTGGCAGGATTGGGCAGGATTCACAGTGGAGCCAGGCGCGTCCTCTCACATGCCTTGCGTAGCCATGCCAATCTATTCATCTTTAGACAATCCCTGAAAACCCTTTTCTTTAACCACTTCAATACCCGCATACAGACATATGATGTCCGCAGGTGGGATCTCCCATCCTGGCGGGCGTCATATGACGTCCTCTGCTTCCCAGCGGTATAGGGGGTGCGCGCCCGCCGTGTCACTCGGGAGCCGATGTGCGTAACCGGTGGCCGCAATGTCTGCCGGGCACCTGCGATTGGTGGTGACAGAGCAGGAATGTGGATCTGCGTGTAAACACACAGATCCATGTCCTGTCAGGGGAGAGGAGACAAATCGGTCTCCTCCCCTAGTCAGTCTCACATCCCACAGAGAATCACTCCCTAGGTAACACATTTAACCCCTTGATCGCCCCCTAGTGTTGACACTGATCGTTGTATAAATGTCAATGGTCCCAAAATAGCATCAAGTGTCTGATCTGTCCACCGTCAATCGCAGATCACCACCATTACCGCCATAAATCTATCCCCTATTTTGTAGGCGCTATAACTTTTGCGCAAACCATTCAATATATGCTCATTGCGATTTTTAGATTTGTACAAGAATACATTTTTTTTTTTAAATTGGGGATAATTTATTATAGCAAAAAAAAACAAAATATTGTGTTTCTTTTCAAAATTGTCACTTTTTTTCATTTATAGCGCAAAAAATAAACCCCCCAGAGGTGATCAACCAAGAGAAAGCTCTATTTTTGGGTAAAAAAATGATAAACATTATTATTATTTAATTGGGTATAGTGTTGTATGACCGTGCAATTGTCATTCAAAATGTTACAGCGCTGAAAATTGGCCTGGGCAGGAAGGGGGTGAAAATGCCCTGTATTGAAGTAGTTAAAGAAGCCTATCCTGATTCTAACTAATACACTGTTTTTACTTCATAAGCTCATCCCCACAGTTATTACCTTTTGCATCACTTGACCCTCCTTAAGCGCCAACGAGCAGAGCCATCTGATTATGCTTGTACCGAATTGTATTGTAACTGTAAATGTCTGCCTTCATTTTGTAAAGCGCTGCACAAACTGTTGGCGGTGTGTGTGTGTGTGTGTGTGTGTGTGTGTGTGTGTGTGTGTGTGTGTGTGTGTGTGTGTGTGTGTGTGTGTGTGTGTGTGTGTGTGTGTGTATGTGTATGTATATATATATATATATATATATATATATATATATATATATATATATATATATATATATATATATATATATATATATATATACACACACACACAGTGGCTTGCGAAAGTATTCGGCCCCCTTGAACTTTTCAACCTATTGCCACATTTCAGGCTTCAAACATAAAGATATAAACATTTTATTTTTTGTGAAGAATCACCAACAAGTGGGACACAATTGTAAAGTGGAACGAAATCTTTTGGATTTTTGAAACTTTTTTAACTAAAAAAAAAATGAAAAGTGGGGCGTGCAAAATTATTCGGCCCCCTTGCGTTAATACTTTGTAGAGCCACCTTTTGCTGCGATTACAGCTGCAAGTCGCTTGGGGTATGTCTATCAGTTTTGCACATCAAGTGACTGAAATTCTTGCCCATTCTTCCTTGCAAAACAACTCGAGCTCAGTGAGGTTGGATTGAGAGCGTTTCTGAACAGCAGTTTTCAGCTCTTTCCACAGATTCTCGATTGGATTCAGGTCTGGACTTTGACTTGGCCATTCTAACACCTGGATACGTTTAGTTGTGAACCATTCCTTTGTAGATTTTGCTGTATGTTTGGGATCATTGTCTTGTTGGAAGATAAATCTCCGTCCCAGTTTCAGGTCTTTTGCAGACTCCAACAGGTTTTCATCCAGAAAGGTCCTGTATTTGGCTGCATCCATCTTCCCCTCAATTTTAACCATCTTCCCTGTCCCTGCTGAAGAAAAGCAGGCCCAAACCATGATGCTGCCACCACCATGTTTGACAGTGGGGATGGTGTGTGGAGGGTGATGAGCTGTGTTGCTTTTACGCCAAACATATCGTTTTGCCTTGTGGCCAAAAAGTTCGATTTTGGTTTCATCGGACCAGAGCACCTTCTTCCACATGTTTGGTGTGTCTCCCAGGTGGCTTGTGGCAAACTTTAGATGAGACTTTTTATGGATATCTTTGAGAAATGGCTTTCTTCTTGCTCTCTTCCATAAAGGCCAGATTTGTGCAGTGTACGACTGATTGTTGTCCTATGGACACTCTCCCACCTCAGCTGTAGTTCTCTGCAGTTCATCCAGAGTGATCATGGGCCTCTTGGCTGCATCTCTGATCAGTCTTCTCCTTGTCTGAGCTGAAAGTTTAGAGGGACAGCCAGGTCTTGGTAGATTTGCAGTGGTCTGATACTCCTTCCATTTCAAAATGATCGCTTGCACAGTGCTCCTTGGGATGTTTAAAGCTTGGGAAATCTTTTTGTTTTCAAATCCATCAGTCATTTAGGACAACATTGGATCATTCAGAGATCCTCGCTGAACTTCTGGAGTGAGTTTGCTGCACTGAAAGTAAAGGGCCGAATAATTTTGCACGCACCACTTTTCAGTTTTTTATTTGCTAAAAAAGTTTAAAATATCCAATAGATTTCGTTCCACTTCACAATTGTGTCCCACTTGTTGGTGATTCTTCACCAAAAATTAAAAATGTTTATCTTTATGTTTGAAGCCTGAAATGTGGCAAAAGGTTGAAAAGTTCAAGGGGGCCGAATACTTTCGCAAGCCAGTGTGTGTGTGTGTGTGTGTGTGTGTGTGTGTGTGTGTGTGTGTGTGTGTGTGTGTGTGTATATATATATATATATATATATATATATATATATATATATATAAAAAAATAGTATAATATATATTTATTTTTTATTTAACATTTTTTGTGGAGACGCGACCCTATGTCACAGGTGCATATGAGCAGTGTATGCCTGATTTTGGTATGCTTGCTAATTGTACACCTATGTGCTGGCTTCATAATCATCCCAGGAATAGAGGTCAGTGCTCAGACTTGGAGACAGCTCCGCCTGGCAGACAAGAAGTCTGGCCTCGGAGGTCGGGAGGGTCCCAGTAGGAGACAGTTCCAGGAGAAAGAGATAGGAGGTCTCAGAGACTAAGGCTGCAGGTGGCAGCCTGTGTGTGCACGTCTGTAGCAGGCAGATGTGGCCCATGACCAAAAGATCACGAAGCTGACAGTGAGTAGGCCAGGAGGCTACAGTTTGTGTTTATACAGTGATGGCGGAACCCCCTGTGAGGTAGGATTATTGTTTGAACATTTTCGATACCTTTAAATAAAAGTGGGCTGCCATGCCCTAAAAATGCAGTCAGGAGTGGCACGTTTCTAAAAAACTGCATGCACCACTAGAGCTTAATCACCCCGGATCGTCACAATATAATAGATATATATACCAAAGACGTTAAGTGTACATGCTCAGCGTTATATCCAGCGATTGTCT
Organism: Lithobates sylvaticus; assembly: GCA_028564925.1. NCBI lineage: Eukaryota > Metazoa > Chordata > Amphibia > Anura > Ranidae > Lithobates > Lithobates sylvaticus. The sequence goes on from CM053030.1 coordinate 329,855,423, forward strand.
TTGGGAAAGAGACATACGAGTGCTGCCATTGCTGCACAGGTTGAAGGGGTGCTCGGACCATACGCCGCACACTGCATCATATTGGTCTGCATGGCTATAGTCCCAGAAGGAAGCCTCTTCTAAAGATGCACAAGACAGCACACAGTTTGCTGAAGACAAGCGGACTAAGGACATGGATTACTGGAACCATGTCCTGTGGTCTTATGAGACCAAGATAAACTTATTTGGTTTAGATGTGTCCAGCATATGTGGTAGCAACCAGGTGAGGAGTACAAAGACAAGTGTGTCTTGCCTACAGTCAAGCATGGTGGTAGGAGTGCCATGGCCTGGGGCTGCAGGAGTGCTGTCGGCACTGGGGAGCTACAGTTCATTGAGGGAACTATGAACGCCAACATGTACTGTGACATACTGAAGCAGAGCGTGATCCCCTCCCTTCGGAGACTGGGCAGCAGAGTTGTATTCCAACATGATAACGACCACAAACACAACTCAAAGACAACCACTGCCTTGCTAAAGAAGCTGAGGGTAAAGGTGATGGACTGGCCAAGCATGTCTCCAGACCTAAACCCTATTGAGCATCTTTGGAGCATCCTCAAACAGAAGGTGGAGGAGCGCAAGGTCTCTAACGTCCACCAGCTCCATGATGTCCTCATTGAGTGGTGAAAGAGGACTCCAGTGGCAACCTATGAAGCTCTAGTGCACTCCATGCCCAAGAGGGTTAAAACAGTGCTGTAAAATACTGGTGGCCACACAAAATGTTGACACTTTGGGCCCAATTTGGACATTTTCACTTAGGGGTGTACTCACTTTTATTGCCAGCCGTTTACACATTAATGGCTGTGTGTTAAGTTATTTTGAGGGGACAGCAAATTTGCACTATACAAGCAGTGCACTCACTACTTAAAAATAAAAAACAAAAATAATATGGTTGCATAAGTGCACACCCTTGAACTAATACTTTCTTGAAGCAGCTTTTTTTTTTTTTTTACAGCACTCAGTATGTTTGTTTAGGTATGAGTCTATCAGAATGGCACATCTTGAAATATTTGCCAACTCTTCTTTGCAAATATTGTCACATTGCGAGGGCATCTCCTGTGCACAGCCCTCTTCATAATCACCAGTGATGTAAGTAACTGAGTTAAAATAAACTGAGTCACCTAACGCAGTTACTTTAGAGGGTAACGAGTAATCTAACTGATTACTTTTCCCCTCATGGTAACTCAGTTCCCATTACTTTGGCTTAGTTACCCCAATTACATCTACCGCCACTAGATGGCAGTAGTGTAATTCCGGTGTCCTGCTGAAAAAGTTCCCCCGCCGGATAAGGACCCCCTGTACTGCGCAGGCGCGGGGCTTGTGCAGTACGAAGGAATACGGAGCTTCCGAAAATTGCCGAACCTAAACAGCTCTGAGTGAACTCTACACTGCGCAGGTGCAGTTAACATGTAATTGTACGAGGCGATGCCGCACACTCCTGATGCTCGTGCTACTCTGCAAGGGGCGTCTATCGTGTAAGTAAGGGGCGGGTCTAGTATTACTGTAACCAAGGGGCGCATTTATTATTATTGTTATATATCGAGCTCTGCCCATTAATTTAACATTCGCCCTCGTCTTTAGCCATCTGCCCATTACACAATATAATAATAATAGACCCACCACTTGCTTACACGCTATAACAGATCTGCCCCTTGGTTAGAGTGATAATAGAGCAGCCCCTTGGTTACACTATATATACAATAATAAATGCGCCCCTTGGTTACAGTAATACTAGACCCGCCCCTTAGTTACACGTATAGAATATTTTTTTTAAAAAGTCAGTTACTTTGCTGCATAACTAATTACTTTTCCATAGTAGTAACTGAGTTACTAACGCAATTACTTTTTGGGAGAAGTAATTTGTAACTTAACTAATTACTTTTTTAAAGTAAGAGGACCAACACTGATAATCACCCTACAGATTTTCAATCTGATTCAGGTCTGGGCTCTGGCTGAGCCATTCCAAAACGTTAATCTTCTTCTGGTGAAGCCATTCCTTTGCCAATTTGGATGTATGCTTTTGCTAAATGTCATGCTGAAAGATGAAGTTCCTCTTCATGTTCAGCTTTCTAACAGAAGCCTGAAGGTTTTGTGCCCATAACTGGTATTTGGAACCATTCATAATTCCCTCTACCTTGACTAAGACCCCTGTTCCAGCTGAAGAAAAACAGCCCTAAAGCATGGTGCTGCCACCGCCATGCTACACTGGTGGTATGGTGTTCTTTTGGCGATGTGCAGTGTTTTTGCGCCAAACATATCTTTTAGAATTATGCCCAAAAAAGATCAACCTTGGTTTCATCAGACCATAAAACATTTTTCCACATGCTTTTGGGAGACTTTAGATGTGTTTTTGTAAAATTTAGCCTGGCTTGGATGTTTTTCTTCCTAAGACAAGGCTTGTATCTTGCCACTCTACCCCATAGCCCAGACATGTGAAGAATACGGGAGATTGTTGTCCCATCTACCACACAGCCAGTACTTGCCAGATATGCCTGCAGCTCCTTTAATGTTGCTGTAGGCCTCTTGGCCGCTTCCCTAACCAGTTTTCTTCTCGTCTTTTCATCAATTTTGGAGGGACATCCAGTTCTTGGTAATGTCACTGTTGTGCCATATTTTCTCCACTTGATGATCACTGTCTTCACTGTGTTCCATGGTATATCTAATGCCTTGGAAATTCTTTTGTACCCTTCACCTGACGGATACATTTTAACAATGAGATCCCTCTGATGCTTTGGAAGCGCTCTGCAGACCATGGCTTTTGCTGTAGAATGTGATTAAGAAAATGTCAGGAAAAGAACTTACTAGCACAGCTGAACTTTATTTGGGGTTAATCAGAGGCACTTTAAATGATGGTAGGTGTGTAAGGACTCATATTTAACATGAGTTTGAATGGCATTGCTTAATTCTGAACACCGCTACATCCCCAGTTATTAGAGGGTGTGCACACTTATGCAACCACATTTTATTTTTACTTCCCTCCCCTAAAAGATTTCAGTTTGTAAAGTTTATAGGTCACATTAAAAAGGTGTAAAAAGGTCTGAAATTATTTATATCTGTCTCATTTTTTTTTACATCACAAACATACACACACACACATCCAATATTGAAGCAGCGTTCTACCTCTACATCAGGGATATGCAATTAGTGGACCTCCAGCTGTTCTAAAACTACAAGTACCATCATGCCTCTGCCTCTGGGTGTCATGCTTGTGGCTGTCAGAGTCCTGCTATGCCTCGTGGGACTTGTAGTTCTGCAACAGCTGGAGGTCCGCTAATTTCATATCCCTGCTCTACATCATCCATGGTGTCCACTGGATCATCTGCTGGAGGGTCTTTTTTAAGTCAGCATACCACACAAAAAAAAACAAGGATAAGTGGTAAGAACAGAAGGAGCAGGTTCCAGAGGAATGACAACACGGACCAGGAACGGACAAAGGTCTTGAATCAAAATGGGGTACAGAATACCTAATCTGTCCCTTTATCTCAATTAGAGCTTAAGGTCTTAAATAAGGGTTTGAATTTTTGTCCCAAAAATAGATTTGATACATTTAAACTTAAACAAGATCTTTACAGGTTTTATAGACAGATCCATTTGAAAGTACATTTTGCATCTAGACCTATTGCTGACAAAGATAATTCTGTACATAGTTACATAGTAGGTAAGATCGAAAAAAGACACAAGTCCATCAAGTCCAACCTATGTGTGTGATTATATGTCAGTATTACATTGTATATCCCTGTATGTTGTGGTCATTCAGGTGCTTATCTAATAGTTTCTTGAAACTATCGATGCTCCCCGCTGAGACCACTGCCTGTGGAAGGGAATTCCACATCCTTGCCACTCTTACAGTAAAGAACCCTCTACGTCGTTTGAGGTTAAACCTCTTTTCTTCTAATTTTAATGAGTGACCACGAGTCTTGTTAAACTCCCTTCCACAAAAAAGTTTTAACCCTATTGTGGGGTCACCAGTATGGTATTTGTAAATTGAAATCATATCTCAAGTGTCTCTTCTCCAGAGAGAATAAGTTCAGTGCTCTCAACCTTTCCTCATAACTAATATCCTCCAGACCCTTTATTAGCTTTGTTGCCCTTCTTTGTACTCGCTCCATTTCCAGTACATCCTTCCTGAGAACTGGTGCCCAGAACTGGACAGCATACTCTAGGTGCGGCCGGACCAGAGTCTTGCAGAGCTGGAGAATTCTTGTTTTTATCTCTGGAATGAATCCCCTTATTAATGCATGCCATTATTCTGTTCGCTTTGTTAGCAGCAGCTTGGCATTGCTGAGCCTATCATCTACTAGGACCCCCAGGTCCTTTTCCATCCTAGATTCCCCCAGAGGTTCTCCCACCAGTGTATAGACTGCATTCATATTTTTGCCACCCAAATTAATTTTTTTACATTTTTCTACATTGAACCTCATTTGCCATTTATTTGCCCACCCCATTAATTTGTTCAGATCTTTTTGCAAGGGTTCCACATCCTGCGGAAAAGTTATTGCCCTGCTTAGCTTAGTATTGTCTGCAAATACAGAGATTGAACTGTTGCCCCCATTCTCCAGGTCGTTTATGAACAAATTAAACAGGATTGGTCCCAGCACAGAACCCTGGGGGACCCCACTACTCACCCCTGACCATTCTGAGTACTCCCCATTTATCACCACCCACCCTCTGAACTCACCCTTGTAGCCAGTTTTCAATCCATGTACTCACCCTATGGTCCATGACAAAGGGACCTTATTTTGTACAGTAAACGTTTATGGGGAACCGTGTCAAATGCTTTTGCAAAATCCAGATACACCACATCTACGGGCCTTCCTTTATCTAGATGACAACCCACCTCCTCAAAGAAGGTTAATAGATCGGTTTGACAAGAACGATTCTTCATGAATCCATGCCGATTACTGCTAATGATACCGTTCTCATTACTAAAATCTTGTATATAGTCCGTTATCCCCTCCAAGAGTTTACATACTACTGATGTTAGGCTAACTGGTCTGCAATTCCCAGGGATGTATTTTGGGTCCTTTTTAAAATATAAGTGCTACATTGGCTTTTCTCCAATCAGCTGGTACAATTCCAGTCAGTAGACTGTCAGTAAAAATTAGGAACAATGGTCTGGCAATTACTTGACTGAGTTCCCCAAGTACTCTCCGGTGCAAGCTATCTAGTCCCAGGTGATTTATTAATGTTAAGTTTCTCAAGTCTAATTTTAATTCTGTCCTCTGTTAACCATGAAGGTGCTTTCTGTGATGTGTCATGAGGATACCTTTTATCTATTACTAATTTGGATTTTAGGAATAAAAGTCAATTTGTTCCTCCTACATCATAAGCAGCAGTTGAAATGTTTATAAATAAAACGGAGGAGGATATAAAGCTATTTTTTGCAGGATAATTCTAAACAAGATCATATACCAAACAATTTAAATCATGAAGAATTGGCCATTCTCTTTCTGCAAGACAGGACATAACAACAACAACAACAACAATAATAACAAGCCCGCTGATAAAGGGGGCTCTATTGGTATCATGGACACAGTACAATAGGAGGGGGAAGTACTTAAGCAGTTATTAGACACCAACGGCGCATGCGCACGGGGGATTCTCGTCTGAAAGGCCGGCAGAATACGAAAATTGGATAATAATCCTAAATCAAATTAGAAACACTGTGAGACAAGCAGTACAGACAGGAATTATTGACAGTGATACACAAACTTTTCTTATACCCAATTATCCAGTCACCCCTATTATATATGTATTGCCCAAAATACACAAAAATCCTGCTTACCCCCTAGGTCGCCCAATTGTGTCCAGTACAGATTCAGTCACTATGCCCATTACCAAGTATTTGGATAAATGTTTAACTCCTTTAATAATACATACCCGTTCTTATATACAGGATACATATTTTTGGGAGAAAATTAGCAATGTGCATTGTGATGATGACTCTTCTGGTCACTTGGGATGTGGCTAGTTTGTATATGGCCATTCCTCATGAATTAGGCATTGAAGCATGTCGCCAGTTACTAACTCATTCAATAAAAAAATATGATTTAGCTGAGATATCTTTTTTGTTAGACCTTTTAAAAATTTTGGAAGAAAATGTCTTCAAGGATAGTTATTACTTACAATTGGTCGGATCAGCTATGGGTTCCAATGCTGCCCCCCCCTCCCCCATACTCAAATGCATTTATGGTGTTTTTTCTATAGTGATTCATTCATTAAAATCTGTGCTTGTTAGTACAGATTTCTGGATTACGCCTTTGCCGCGTGGAATCTCTAATGCGGTTTAATACAGTGCCTTGCAAAAATATTCACCCCTCCTTGGCTTTTTACTTATTTTGTAATATTACAGCCTTTAGTTCAATGTTTTTGTAATCTGAATTATATGTGATGGATCAGAACACAATAGTCTAAGTTGGTGAAGTAAAATTAGAAAATTATATACATAAAACTTTTTCAGAATTAAAAAACTGATAATTGGCATGTGCGTATATATTCACCCCCTCTGTTTTGAAGCCCATAAAAAGCTCTGGTGCAACCAATTACCTTCAGAAGTCACATAATTACTAAAATGATGTTAACCTGTGTGCAATCTAAGTGTCACATGATCTGTCATTACATAGACACACCTTTTTGAAAGGCCCCGGAGGCTGCAACACCTAAGCAAGAGGCACCACTAACCAAACACTGCCATGAAGACCAAGGAACTCTCCAAACAAGAGACCGGGCAAGGAGGGTATTAATCAGAGAGGCAGCACAGAGACCTAAGGTAACCCTGGAGGAGCTGCAGAGTTCCACAGCAGAGACTGGAGTATCTGTACATAGGGCGACAATAAGCCGTACGCTCCATAGAGTCAGGCTTTATGGCAAAGTGGCCAGAAGAAAGCCATTACTTTCAGCAAAAAACAAAATGCCTTGTTTTGAGTTTGCGAAAAGGCATGTGGGAGACCCCCAAAATATATGAAGGAAGGTGCTCTGGTCTGATGAGACTAAAATATAACGTTTTCTTTGATGGCCAAAAAGTTCAGTCTGGAGCAAACCCAAAACATCACCCAAAGAACACCACACAGTGAAACATGGTGGTGGCAGCATCATGCTGTGGGGAGGTTTTTCATCAGTCGGGACTGGGAAACTGGTCAGAGTTCAGGGAAAAATGGATGGTGCTATATACAGGGATATTCTTGAGCAAAACCTGTACCACTATGTGTGTGATTTGAGGCTAGGACGGAGGTTCCCCTTCCAGCAAGACAATGACCCCAAACACACTGCTAAAGCAACACTTTTTTTTTTTTTTCCAACACCCTAGAGAATAAAATGGCGGTCATTGCAATACTTTTTTTCACACCGTATTTGCGCAGCGGTCTTACAAGCGCACTTTTTTTTTGGAAAAACATCACTTTTTTGAATAAAAAAAATAAGACAGCAGTAAAATTAGCACAATTTTATTTTATATTGTGAAAGATAATGTTACGCAGAGTAAATTGATACCCAACATGTCATGCTTCAAAATTGCGCCCACTCGTGGAATGGCGTCAAACGTTTACCCTCAAAAATCTCCATAAGCGACATTTAAAAAATTCTACAGGTTGCATCTTTTGAGTTACAGAGGCAGTCTATGGCTAGAATTATTGTTCTCGCTCTACCGATCGCGGCGATACCTCACATGTGTGGTTTGACTACCGTTTTGATATGCTGGCGCTACTCACGTATGCGTTCGCTTCTGCGCGCAAGCTCGTCTGGACGGGGTGTTTTAAAAAAAAAAAAAAAAATTATTATTTATTTTACTTGAATTTATTAATTTTTACACTGTTTAAAAAAAAGGATCACTTTTATTCCTATTACAAGGAATGTAAACATCCCTTGTAATATAAAAAAGCATGACAGGTCCTCTTAAATATGACAGGTCAAAAAGTCCTCAGATCTCATATGCAATAAAAAAAAAAATGTCATTTGAAAAAATTACATTGAAAAAAAATTTTCCTTTAAGACGTATGGGCGGAAGTGTGGTTTTGACGTTGCTTCCGCCCTCCTATGGTATAGAGACGAGTGGGAGCCATCTTGGCCTCACTCGTCTCCATACCCATCACACTGCAGGACCCGATCGCCTCCGCAGCTACCGATGGCTCCGGCAAGCGGCGGAAGGCGCAGAAGAGTGGCGGGAGGGGGGTGGCACCACTCCCGTCGCCGATAACGGTCATCTCGCGGCGAACCCACCACAGAGACCACCATTATCGTAAACAGAACCGCCTCCTGTAAAGATGGATATCTCGGTTGTGGCAGCAGCTGCTGCCGTTACCGAGATATCCCTCTTCAAAGTGCCGACGTATATGTACAGGAGACGGTCGGCAAGTGGTAAAGGGGAAACATGTAAATGTGTTGGAATGGGGGGGCGTGGCTAAGATGGCACTGTGAGCGGCAGCATTTTTTGTGAACTCCGCTCTTTCTCCATCCATCCGGATCCACAACCTGATCTTCACACTGAATTTAGCCCCTCAGGAGAGGGAAGACTGCATACAGCCTCAGACAGGGAGATAGGTGAAAGGCCGGTGCATTACCCCTGGATGCTTCCCGGCCCCCCCTCGAGTACATAGGCCGAAGCCGCGGCCTTTCCTGACGGCCTCCGGGCGGCCGGAGGCACTCAGCACCCCCAGTACACAACTGGTGCCCTCCACAGCCCGCAGGCCGCATGCTGCTGGACAAGACAGTCCCCAAGATCCACCTGGGACAAATCCCGGTCTCCACGTGCTCATAGGCCGCAGCCACGGCCTTTCCTGCCCATCTGACCCCTGCCTGTGAGGTCCTCTGCAGCCCCCAGGAGACGGACAGCGAACCGGAGGGTGGCCCCAGCACATATACAGGCCTTCTCATCCGCAAAGGACACGACGGGAGTGGCTTTTCCTGACGGCCCCTGGTCATCCAGAATCTTCTGCGCACTTCAAGGGACTGCTGGTAAGGGGGATAGACTGTCTGGGGGGGCCCAATTGATACTAGAGACTCCCCCGGCCCCACTCCCTACACTGCCCACAATCCACTAGGTTAGCAGTGGGGGCCCCAAGCACCTGAATGAGGCGCCGGAACTCGGGCGCGAAGTTTAGCAAAGGGGGTAAGTGACTGTCCTTTCAGTCACAGCCGGACCCCCCCCCCAGACCCCCACAGCCCCCCAAGTGGAGGTTCGCACCACCCAGAGCGCTCACAGAGCCTCACAGACGGGCCCCATGGACCCGCCCGAGTCCAGACCTCCCTGGCTGGCGGAAGTCATGGCAGCCATCGCCACTTGCCAAACTACGCTAACGGCGAAGATAGAAGCTGTGCAGTTGCATATGGGTCTCATCCGCCAAGACATAGACAAACTCAGGTCCAGAGTCACCGAAACCGAGCAAAGGGTGAGCAATACTGAAGATACAGTGTCAGAACATGGAGCAGCACTCCGCACCCTTCAAACCAAAGTAAAGGCCCTGGAGTATAGAGCCGAAGATGCCGAAAATAGGAATTGGCGCAATAATCTCCGCATTGTCGGCCTGCCAGAAGGTGCAGAGGGGGGAACAACCCCACGAGCTTTGTGGAAGGTATGCTGCACGACCTCCTCCCTGATGCTCGCCTATCACCCCACTACGCGGTGGAGAGGGCACACCACATACCACCTAAACCGGGACCTCCTGGATCCCCCCCGAGAACCTTCATTCTCCGCCTCCTCAACTTCAGGGACAGAGACGAAATTCTCCATGCCTCTAGAACCGTCGGGGATCTCCGATACCAGAATGTCAAGTTGATGATCTTCCCTGACTATTCGGTGGAGACTCAAAAGCTCAGGAAATCCTTCAACCATGTCAAAGCGGCTTTGAGGGCACGTAACATCCGATACAGCATCCTTTTCCCGGCCCGTCTACGAGTCCAGGACGGTGAGTCGACCCGCTTCTTTAACACCCCAGAGAGGCATCTACCTGGATGGACTCGCTACCACCGGCACGCTGATCGACCATCAAACGACACCCTCAATTCTACTAGATTGATCACAATTTATACCAAGGTTGAGTTGCCCACGCCTTTTGTTGCACCTGTTGTGCCCTGTTTGCACCCACGGTGTGTACGGCTCCGACAGCGGAAGTACTCCCCTGTTGTGGGGATTTAAGTTAGTACCCCTGACAACAGACATAGTCAGCAGAATGTTGTGACCTGCCGCTCCTCTGCGTCTGTTTTGCCCCCTCCTGGCGCATAGGGGCCCACATTATGTTTACCAACTTTCTATTGGCTCGTTTTCACTGAGGGGACACACTCCAGGTTTTCTTTCTCCTCTTAGTCCTGTGTCCCTTGCAGCCTCCTTCAATGAGCTGGCGGATGTCTCACGATTACGAGAGCTGCAGACTGCTGTCTGACCCCCCCAAACAGCAGAACTCGCCTCTTACACGGACCCCCTGTTGCAGCCGGCGAGCTGACACGGTTTGGGATGTATGCCCTCCTCAGTTTAAGGGGGCTGGGTGGGGTGGGGAGGTTTCCCCTCACAGGGACAGTGTTTTTTTTTTTTTCTTTTCATTTTAGTTATTGGGTTTTTACAAATGTTCTTAGTTTGGTTTTGTTTTATTTGCACACTAACACACTTGATATTTCAGCATTGCATTGCTTTCAGAAGTGTCTGTCTCGCGTTCAGAGGTCCACCCCAGGAGCCGAGTTACATAATGATCCTGACCCCTCTATTGCCCCTAGAGCCCATGTCTACCCTTAACATCATCTCATGGAATACCAGGGGGTTGAACTCCCCGGTTAAAAGTTCTCTGGTGTTCCAATTCCTTAAAACTTATAACCCGCATATATGTGTGCTCCAGGAAACACACCTCATCGGGAGCAGGATCCTTTCCCTTAAAAAACCCTGGGTGGGTTACCATTATCACTCCACCCATTCCAGTTTCGCCAGGGGGGTCAGTGTCCTGGGGTTGAAGTCCCTTCCCTTTCGGCTCCTGGATCTGGCCCTGGACCCAGACGGTAGGTATGTCATCATTCATGCTTCAATCCACTCAATGACCTGGACCATTGTGGGTTTATATCTACCCCCGCCGGCCTCCTTGCTGGTGCTGAATCAAATCACTAGCAAGATGGCCGACTTTGCCTCTGACAATACTCTCATCCTGGGAGATTTTAATTTAGTTCCTGACCCTGACATGGACAGATTGACGCCTGGGGGACACCACTGCTCTGGGCTGGCTGACTGGGCAGACACTTACGGCCTGACAGATGTCTGGAGGTGGAGACACCCCCGATCGCGGGCATTTACATGTCACTCTGCATCCCATAAAACGTTCTCTCGCATAGACTTGGTTTTTGCGGGGAGCCCAGTTCTTCCAAGGGTCACGGACATGCGAATACTGCCAAGGGGAATTTCAGACCACGCACCCCTGCTCCTAGAGCTGGACCTTTCCCTGGGCCCAGCTGTCAGGTTATGGAGGCTATCCAGATTTTGGATTTCAGACACGGCCGTGGATGCTCAATTCAGGACTGAATTGAACAGGTACTGGGCGGCAAACGCAGGCTCGGCAGAGGCCACGGTTGTGTGGGATGCCTTTAAGGCCACGACGAGGGGACACTACCAGACCATCATTGCCAGAATACGCAGGGAACGCAGAGCAGATCTGACTAGGGCTGAGGGGGAGGCGGCCAGCACAGAGGCACTTTTTGTTCGCACCCGTGATCCCCAACACTATTCGCAACTGCAGCTCCTGACTAAGGAGGTTATCTACCTCCGTACCTCCCTCACCCAAAAGAAAATGCTAGCACAGTCCCAAAGGATCTTTGAGCAGGGGGAGAGGTCGGGGAGATTGCTGGCCTGGCTCTCCAGAGAACAGGCAGGGGGGGGATGAGCATCTCACATATCAGGGACCCCCTAGGACAGTTGACTCATACCCCAGATGGGATTAATCACTGCTTTGCGGAATTTTACAAATCCCTTTACACCTCTAGGTCAGATTACAGTGAGGAAGACCTGACATACTTGGCTGATATTGACATACCAACCCTCACTGACACATACCGTAACAAACTGGACGCCCCTATCACGGTCTTGGAGATTCTCCAGGCGCTCAAATCCATGCAAGTGGGGAAGACAACGGGGCCAGATGGAATTCCTGTGGAATTCTATAAGCAATACGCTATAGAGCTCGCCGACAGACTCCACAGTTTATTCTCTGCGTCGAGGCGCACCGAGAAACTTCCTGACACTATGAGCGAAGCGATCATAGTCGTAATCCCCAAGCCGGGAAAAGACCCCACCTTATGTTCATCGTACCGCCCCATATCCCTCCTAAATGTGGATGCGAAAATATTAGCTAAAATCCTGGCCATTAGACTAAACTTGGTCATCACTGCCCTTGTCCACAGTGATCAAACAGGCTTTATGCCGGGTAGAGGCACGGACATTAATATCCGACGCCATCTCACACACAGACAGAGCGGACGAGGGAACGTTGGGGGTGGTGGCCTCACTCGACGCGGAGAAGGCTTTTGATTCCGTCGAGTGGGGTTACCTATGGGAGGTGCTCTCGCGATTGGGGTTTGGTCTGGGTTTTACAAAATGGCTCCGCATGTTGTATCACAGTCCTTCAGCTAGAATTCGCACCAACGGCTGCCTCTCGGGGATATTTGGGTTAGCCCGGGGCACGAGACAGGGATGCCCCCTCTCTCCGGCCTTATTCGCCCTTGCAATGGAGCCCCTGGCTATATTGCAGAGAGCAGACCCTAGGATCAAGGGACTACAGGTAGGACCAGTTGAGGAAAAGGTGTCTCTATATGCGCTCTTTACAAACTGCACTGGACCAGATTAACCGTCGATATTCAGGGATCCGTATCAACTGGGACAAATCGGTCCTCTTCCCACTCCACTCCTCAACAGTGGTGTAGTGGTTAGCACTTTCACCTAGCAGTAATAGGGTTGCTGGTTCAAATCCCGACCACGACACCTTCTGCCTGGAGTTTGCATGTTCTCCCTGTGCTTGCGTGGGTTTCCTCCGGGTACTCCGGTTTCCTCCCACACTCCAAAGACATGCTGGTAGGTTAATTAGATCCTGTTGATAAAATTGTCCAAATATGTGTTTGTGTTTGTAAGCGTGTCAGGAACCCACAGGGCAAGGACCGCACTATACCACAGATTGACACCAGTGGCAAAAAGCGCCCTGAGGCGATTCAGTTCGCATAGGTTGCGCTATACAAGTCATTCATTCATTCATTCATTCAACCCCGCGAGTGCCCCATCCGCAGCTTAAATGGGTAGAAAGCTTTACATATTTGGGGATTAAAATTAGCACTAAAGTCCATAACTATATGGACGACAATCTACAGCCACTCATTACACAACTAGTGGCCAGATGTGCAGCATGGCGTTCCCTCCCCTTGACACCAGTGGGCAGAGTCAACCTGCTAAAAATGATCTACCTCCCTAAGTACCTGTACTTTTTCCGTAACACCCCCACATACATCCCCAGGACTTTCTTCCAGAGGTTGGAGAGTCTGCAGATATCCTTTGTCTGGGCTGGGAAGCCCCCCAGGGTGGCCAAGCAGATATTATACCTCCCATTATCGGGGGGAGGTCTGGCGCTCCCGAACTTTCAGCTTTACTACTGGGCGGCGGTCCTGGTCACAGTCCGGTGGTGGTTTTCCCAGCCCAGACAAAACCCGGCAGTCACTCTGGAGGCGGCCATTCTCGGCTCTTTTGCGGCTCTCAGTAACCTCCCATTTCGTGGACCTAGGGCTAGCTCATCCATGACATGTCTGATGCGAACCACGGTGAGGGTCTGGCAGAAGGCAAGGAAGATTTATGGGAAGCCAAATCACATCTCCCCACATATGCCCCTATGGGGTAATCCTATGCTCTCCCACTTGAACACTATTCCAGACCCTTCGCTGTGGGCAAAAGAAGGAGTCATAACCTTAAAACACATAGTTCAGGACGGTAGGCTTATGACTTTCCAGGAACTGAGACGAACATACGCACTTCCGCTCTCTTTTCAGTTCAGATACTGGCAGCTGAAGCACGCCTTTGAAGCGCAATTTCCTGCCCCCCTGACTTTGGAATCGGACTCCATCGAGCGTCTACTGTCTTCCAGAGTAATGGGGAGACCTCTCTCGACCCTATACCTTTACCTCACAGTAGAATATGATACCAAATTAACTAAATCCTAGGAAAAACGGAGGGCAGATATTCCATCCCTGGACGAAGAGGAGTGGGAGGAGTGTCTGGCCTCATACATTCCTTCCATGATCGCCGCAAAAGACAGGTTTATACAATTTAAGTTCCTGCACAGGGCTTACTTCACCCCACAGAGGCTGGCGCGCATTTACCCTCAAAGAGACCCTAACTGTCAAAGATGTAAACAAAAAGTGGGTACCTTCTGGCACATGGTCTGGTCCTGTCCCAAACTCCAGCCTTACTGGGCGGCAGTGGTCTCTACGCTTAATGATGTGATCGGGTCGAATCTACAGGTTGACCCTCAAACTTTATTATTAAGCCACTTGGAAGACATAGAGGGGGACAGGTATTGTAAATTGTGTATTACCTTCTCATTATACTATGCCAGACGGGAGATTTTGTTGAGATGGAAATTAGAAGACCCCCCTACCCTTGCCTCGTGGAGGCGATCAGTGACCTTGGTACTTTCCCTGTATAAGCTGACCTATGAAAGCAGACAGACAATGCCCAGGGAAGTTTGACAAAATATGGTCCTCCTGGATAGATGCCTCTGACAACCTTGACCCCCCCTCCCCCTAACTATCATTCGGACCACACCGGTTGCACTTACCCCCCTCCAACCTAGTCACCATATTCCCTCCCCCCCTATTCATTACCACCCTGACATCCCCCCCCCCCCATGGGTTCTTGGTATCCTCATAATGTATGTGAGGTTTCACTAAAGATGACATGCTCTTATGTTTGTGTGTAGCTGATGCTCATGACACCGGTACTGCTGGATCATTAACTAAAGAGGGACTGCCGGATGAAGGTGGTTTCTCCTGTCTATACTTTGTATGCCACTGTACTTACTATATTGCTTTGTACTGTAATGCTGATTTGTTTAAAAAACTCCTCTGTTAGGAAACTGGCAATCTGGACATATAAAATGTTAAATATCTGGTATGAACATATAAGCTGACTGTGTAACAAAAGAATATTTGATTGTCGAATATTGAATATATTGTAATGCTGATTTGCTAAAGAAACTTTTCTGTTAAAAAAAATGTGTTGGAATGGCCTAGTCAAAGCCCAGACCTCAATCCAATAGAAAATCTGTGGTCAGTACTTAAAGACTGATGTTCACAAGCGCAAACCATCCAACTTGAAGCTTCAGCAGTCTTGCAAGGAGGAATGGGGAAAAGCCCAGTGGTAAGATGTGGCAAGCTCATAGAGACTTATCCAAAGCGACTTGGAGCTGTGATAGCCACAAAAGGTGGGAGTCATCTCACTTCCAGCTCAAGCAGTCACTTATTCCCAGGGCCGCTGATAAGAAGTACAGGCAGCCCACCCACATAGTTCACTAGGCTAGCAGGCCGGGACTCCCGAGCGATGTCAGGACTCAGTAGGGAGGGACTAATGAGGGAACTTGAGATACCCATTGGCAGAGGAGGCAGCAGGAGGCGGTGCTGCCTATAGGCAGCGCTGCCTTCTCAGCCAATGGGTGCACAGGGAGGCCTGTCCATCACATTCTTCGTCCCATGGTCTTCCTGACTTGGTGCAGGCACTGGATGGGGTGGCTTTCAATGGAGCTTCTGAGCAAACTGTATTTGCTAACTGAGGTGAGGAAGAGTTTTGTCCAAGTAATAATAAAGGTAAACTGAGGAGCTGCTAGAAGTGACGACATGCCTGGATGGATGCTGGGGAAGCCCATGCAGTGATAGCTCAGCCCAGTAATCAAAAACTGGCAGCAAAGGAAAACTTTCACCACTGGCTTTCTCTGCAATAGATGATGTCAACAGTCGGAGTCTGGCAGAGAAGTAAGCAGAGGAAGTTTTCTTTTGTGAGATTGTCTGCCATCACTGCACTGGCATCCATGGCATCCCTTCAGATGAGAAAAATCTGCAGACAAGAAAAGTGAGAGAGGAATGATTCTTCAACAGGATTCCATATGGATCAAGCAGCCAGGTAAGGAGCACCAGTGCCCCCTCCCCCACTGACTGGCAGTGCCTTCAAACTGCCCCCATTAGGCACCAGGACCAATATCTCCCCTCACGAATTACTTGAGCCTCCTATCTATCCCCACTAATCACCCCCATCTCTCCCCACTAATCCCCCATCTCTCCCCACTAAGCGCCAAGACCCCCCATCTCCCCTAATTGAGCACCAGTGTTTCCTTTTGTCCTCCTTGAAAAAAATGGGGATATTTATTATAGCAAAAAGTAAAAAATAGTGTTTTTTTTCAAAATTGTTGATTGTTTTGTTTATAGTGCAAAAAATAAAAAACGCAGAGGTGTTCAAGTACCACCAAAAGTAAGCTCCATTTGTGGGGGAAAAAAGGATGTCAATTTTGTTTGGGTACAACGTCGCACGACCACACAATTGTCAGTTAAAATAACACAGTGCGGAATGGCAAAAAATGGCCTGGTCATTTAGCAGCCAAATTTTCTGGGGCTGGAGTGAGGTTATTTTTAATTCAAAGTTCCAGTAAATTTTTTTGTTTATTAAAAGACAGCAGCTACAAAAAAAAGTGCATCTTCTTTTAATAAAAAGACACTCCCCTGTCCCACAATCAAGCGATGTGGCCACCCGAACCCTCCCTTCACTCCCCCGCCTGTCCACGGTGCTGGCAATACTACTGTGGGCATCCGGCTGTAAAAGTTTGCAGCTTCACAGCCAGGTGCGCATGTCTCACTGTGCTGTCCTGAATGGCGGGGCAATCTTTTGGGACCTGTGATGTGTTCCAGAAGATTGCATGGTGGAAGGGCCGCCTAGGAGGCCCAAGCGGAAGTGGGAGTTCTTCGGTAATCGTAATGCATTGTGGAATCTAATTGAATCGTTGGCCAGATAATCGTAATCGAATTGGATCGTGAGACCAGTGAAGATGCGCACCCATATATACACACACACACACACACACACACACACACACACACACACACACAATTTTATATATATATATATATATATATATATATATATATATATATATATATATATATATATATATATATATTATATATATATATAAAATTATCACCAAAGATTATATATACACAAGTATAAATGCCAAAATCCAGCAATCAACGCAAATAGCAATATAGACAACTTGAATTTATTTGTAAAAATAGATACAAAACAAAGTTTCATCTATAAACAATAATTTACATTTGGACATTTAATTAATTTCTTATTTATATCACAGTGTTGGATTAACTCAGGTGTAAATTCTTGTTTATAGATGAAACTTTGTTTTGTATCTTTTGAGTTTATACACATTGTATCTTTTTTGATAGCACATCTATTCCTAATTTACACATATACCTATAGCTGAATGTTCCAGTTTTTTTAGATTGCAGCACCATTTCATATATATATATATATATAATATATATATATATATATATATATATATATATATTTATATATATATATATATATATTATATATATATATATACAATTCACCTTTTAATATAGTTTTTTATATCTCTCTTTTTCACTAATAATTCTTGGGGGAAGCGCAGATTTTCCACGTTACACAACTTGAATACATTACCTTAGTTTCCTTTCTTTTACGATCTTCATACTCTTCATGTTCTTTGACGCCCTGTGGTAAATTTGTGTAATTTGCAAGTTTGTTCAGCAATGAAGACACCATTGGATTGCTGTCCATTTCTTCCTGAATAGGTAAATTTATAAAAAAAAATTTTTTACTTCGGAGTAAATAACAGGTTACATTTACCTGAATCCTGGGCAACATAACATTTGGCTAAGCCTTTAAATATTAATATTAATTATAGCAGTAATCATGGGCGTCCGCAGAACTTTTTTCAGGGGGGGGCATCATTTTAAGGTCTGGTCGTGTGATCTTACCTGTGTCAGTCAACAGCGGCTGCAGGGGAGAAAGCGCTTGGCGACGGCTGATTATGCCTGATGAGGTGATGTCACCCATAGGTTCCCATGTCACAGTTGTTATTGGTGCTCCCTCCTCTCCCCTGCATACGCTGCTGGATCACACAGGTGAGATAACATGACCAGATTGGAACAGTCTGAAAATAGGTTAGTCTGCATAGGTGTTAGGGGTAAGGGGACGGGGGGCAGTTTTTAAGGCTAGCGCAAGCTGGAAATCTACTTTCAATCTACCCTCCCTATTGGTGGCTTGTGGCAGTGTTAAAGCAGAGCTCCACCCAAAAGGGGAAGCACCACTTGTTTGCACCCTCCCCCCTTCCACTGCCACATTTGGCACTTTTTGGGGTAGAGAGTGTACCTGGTTTTGCTGTGGTGATCTGAGCCACATGCAAAACCATGCAAAATATGCTGCGAGCGACCACAGCAAGTAAAGGTATAAATAAACATACAATTAGGCAATCAATCAATTACAAAAAATAAATAAAAAATACACCTGCATGGTGCAGCATTGGCTTAAGACAGTGGAGATTTTAAAATCTGTATGGACACAATAGCATCTTTATGCTGTTGTGCCCATATAGCTGCTTTTGTGCCCATATAGATGCTGGTGTGCCTCAATAGCAGTTATATGGGCACAATAGCATAAAGATGATAAAAGAGGAATGCATCTCCAATGGTTGAGACGCAGGATCTTTCATTCTTTTACCAGTGTAGGACCCACTAATTAAGGGGTACTTTGACGCAGTAAGTGGGCTGCCATATAGTGTGACCAAATCCCCATATTTTTTGAATATATTCAGGTGTTTTTAAATAGCCTTGCAGGATTTAAATGTAATTTTTGTATATGTGCAAGACACATTACAAGAGACGGTCAGAGACTGCAGACATGCTACAGGAGAGGGTCAGAGACTGCAGACATACTACAGGAGAGGGTCAGAGACTGCAGACATACTACAGGAGAGGGTCAGAGACTGCAGACATACTACAGGAGAGGGTCAGAGACTGCAGACATACTACAGGAGAGGGTCAGAGACTGCAGACATACTACAGGAGAGGGTCAGAGACTGCAGACATACTACAGGAGAGGGTCAGAGAGTGCAGACATACTACAGGAGAGGGTCAGAGAGTGCAGACATACTACAGGAGAGGGTCAGAGAGTGCAGACATACTACAGGAGAGGGTCAGAGAGTGCAGACATACTACAGGAGAGGGTCAGAGAGTGCAGACATACTACAGGAGAGGGTCAGAGAGTGCAGACATAATACAGGAGAGGGTCAGAGAGTGCAGACATAATACAGGGGAGGGTCAGAGAGTGCAGACATAATACAGGAGAGGGTCAGAGAGTGCAGACATAATACAGGAGAGGGTCAAAGAGTGCAGACATAATACAGGAGAGGGTCAGAGAGTGCAGACATAATACAGGAGAGGGTCAGAGAGTGCAGACATAATACAGGAGAGGGTCAGAGAGTGCAGACATAATACAGGAGAGGGTCAGAGACTGCAGACATGATACAGGAGAGAGTCAGAGACTGCAGACATGATACAGGAGAGGGTCAGAGACTGCAGACATGATACAGGAGAGGGTCAGAGACTGCAGACATGATACAGGAGAGGGTCAGAGACTGCAGACATGATACAGGAGAGGGTCAGAGACTGCAGACATGATACAGGAGAGGGTCAGAGACTGCAGACATGATACAGGAGAGGGTCAGAGACTGCAGACATGATACAGGAGAGGGTCAGAGAGTGCAGACATACTACAGGAGAGGGTCAGAGAGTGCAGACATACTACAGGAGAGGGTCAGAGAGTGCAGACATAATACAGGAGAGGGTCAGAGAGTGCAGACATAATACAGGAGAGGGTCAGAGAGTGCAGACATAATACAGGAGAGGGTCAAAGAGTGCAGACATAATACAGGAGAGGGTCAGAGAGTGCAGACATAATACAGGAGAGGGTCAGAGAGTGCAGACATAATACAGGAGAGGGTCAGAGAGTGCAGACATAATACAGGAGAGGGTCAGAGACTGCAGACATGATACAGGAGAGAGTCAGAGACTGCAGACATGATACAGGAGAGGGTCAGAGACTGCAGACATGATACAGGAGAGGGTCAGAGACTGCAGACATGATACAGGAGAGGGTCAGAGACTGCAGACATGATACAGGAGAGGGTCAGAGACTGCAGACATGATACAGGAGAGGGTCAGAGACTGCAGACATGATACAGGAGAGGGTCAGAGACTGCAGACATGATACAGGAGAGGGTCAGAGAGTGCAGACATACTACAGGAGAGGGTCAGAGAGTGCAGACATACTACAGGAGAGGGTCAGAGAGTGCAGACATAATACAGGAGAGGGTCAGAGAGTGCAGACATAATACAGGAGAGGGTCAGAGAGTGCAGACATAATACAGGAGAGGGTCAGAGAGTGCAGACATACTACAGGAGAGGGTCAGAGAGTGCAGACATAATACAGGAGAGGGTCAGAGAGTGCAGACATAATACAGGAGAGGGTCAGAGAGTGCAGACATAATACAGGAGAGGGTCAAAGAGTGCAGACATAATACAGGAGAGGGTCAGAGAGTGCAGACATAATACAGGAGAGGGTCAGAGAGTGCAGACATAATACAGGAGAGGGTCAGAGAGTGCAGACATAATACAGGAGAGGGTCAGAGATTGCAGACATAATACAGGGGAGAGTCAGAGAGTGCAGACATAATACAGGAGAGGGTCAGAGAGTGCAGACATAATACAGGAGAGGGTCAAAGAGTGCAGACATAATACAGGAGAGGGTCAGAGAGTGCAGACATGATACAGGAGAGGGTCAGAGACTGCAGACATGATACAGGAGAGGGGTCAGAGACTGCAGACATGATACAGGAGAGGGTCAGAGACTGCAGACATGATACAGGAGAGGGTCAGAGACTGCAGACATAATACAGGAGAGGGTCAGAGACTGCAGACATGATACAGGAGAGGGTCAGAGACTGCAGACATGATACAGGAGAGGGTCAGAGACTGCAGACATGGTACAGGAGATGGGCAGAGAATGGATGTATGGCTGAACTCAGTGTAAAAGTGTATAGTAGGGCTGCACCACTCTACTTAAAGCAGCTCTTCAAGATTAAGTTAGTAATCCTCCTTTTAAAGTACAACCAAGTGCCAGAAGACAGCAACACATCCACTTTCCAAAATTCAAATGGTCTTACAGTGACCTGGTCAGGATTAGTGGAGAACAGTAAACAGTTAATGAGTCTGTGAAGCTTCTAGCCTGAATCAGCAATAAATCATCCAAAAAACATCAAACTGCAGCACACAGAGCTCTGGCTTAATAGCTGAGCTGAAATGGTTAACAGCCAAACGTGTGACCCCTCACTGGACACAGAATGCGGGCGGCTGCAGCGTCTCCCAGAGATCTTATCAGCAGGTTAGGAAGCTAAAAAAAGAGAGTACAGAGCCAGACAAGAGGGAGGGGAGGCTGATCAGTAACCTGCACACTGACAAGGCAAAGATTTCTGGATGACAGCGGCCTGCCAGCATTACATATGACATTACTCTGTGTGCTGCAGGATTAGTTTTGCTGTGGTCATACCATCCTCTATCTCCTCGGCTTCAGGTACTGTGTATCTCCCTCCCGACGCCCCCATTCATCCCCGATCCAGCACCTCTGTACATTTAAATGTGGCGGGCTGCAGGGGGGGGGTTACACTGTCTGCTGCATGATGGTTATTTGCTCCTCCGACCCTCGCTGCTACACATTTCCTCAGCCAGCCCCTCCTCCTGTTCACTGCACAGCCGTGCTTCTCGCTCAGCTGTTCTTTACAAAAAAAAAAAAAAAGTTCCAGAGCTCCTAGCTGACAGCGGCCCCGATTCCAGGGGGGGGCACTTGACCCCCCTTGCCTCTATCTGCGGACGCCCATGGCAGTAATCCTATTTTACTTTAAAACAGCAGCAATGGCTACAGCAAACAAATGTTCAAATTGGCAGGCAAACAACTTAATTAAAATTACAGCAGCACGGGCAAATACCACTGCCATGGAGTGCTCTCCAACCACTTAAAATCACGTTTTTAGTCTTTGATAAAAATAGTATGTACACCCAGCAAAATATCTGTCAAACCTTTAACAAGAAAAAGTAAAACCTTAGAAGCAGAAGCAGCCAAGCGATGTCTAAGCCTCACGCATATAAAAACGCAGGAAAAAAAATGATATACTTTCGGAAATACAAAACTATGACCGTTTTTTCCCCAAAAATCTGTTCGTGACCGGAGAGTTTGGTCGTGCTTCAGATTAGGACTGTACCATCCGAATAATTTTTTTTAAAAACATTTTACGTTCAGGAGCCATGGTACAAAAAAAAAAAAAAGTTGAGCATATTATTCAGCCAATTTTCCTTTAGTTCAGCCCATTTATAGATTTAGGTATAGAATTCTAAAAGATTAACAAATCTTAAAGCCATCCAGTCACCTTTGAAAAGAAACTGAAAAGGAGAGAATTGTAAAAGGAAAAAAAATATAGTTTTAAGCTCATCTGTCTAGTGGGTGGACAGCATATACTTTGATCTCTTTGCGCCAATTTAATTGTGTGTTCACCATTTTTTGCTGTGGTTCCTCACGATGACACGTAAATCACTACAGACCATTGTCAGGCAGCAAAATGCTGGTGAGCATTCTTGTGATATTTTGAACACCCAGCCTTCCTAGGATGCAGTAATGTCACCAACACCTCCAAAATGTGTGAGGAAGCCAGTTTGGTGGGATGTACTTATACAGATTTTTACTCTCACAAAGCTTTATTTTTGGCAGCTTTAAAAATATATTTTTAGTTTGGAGGTGGTGTGGAGCGGTTAGCCACATGGACCTTATATTTTCATGCAAGATGAACTTTAAACAAAGGCACTTTATTTTTGTCAAAACAGACAAGACAAAGCATACAGATTGGCTTAGAACAAAACAGTACAAAATTCTTGGATATCATGCAGGAAACAGAGGCGGACACAACCGTAGTTGACAATGCAGTTGATTAAATATAAGATAGCAAATCGAAAAACAGCTGCAGGATTGAACAGGAGGTAATACATATCAACTTCCCGCCAAAAGCTTTTAAACGATGGGAACGCTGCGCATCATCATGAACCCCTAATAGTGCCAACTCGGGTGTTAACGGAAGGGGCAATTGTAGCCTAAAAATTTATTTCACTGAAGACCTCTGACCAAAATGATGTTCTAAAATCAGGCATTTCAAGAACATTTGGAAGAAAGACCCCACGTGTGTCCTGCACTTGGGGCATATCTGATCCCGGTTTGGGAAAATACGGTGTAATTTCTGGGAAGTGTAGTAGACCCTGTGTAGGAACTTTACCTGGATAAGCTTATCCATAGAGGAGATTACCAACCTAGGGCCATGTGCTAAACAGTCACCCCAGTCCTCCCTGTCCAATGATGGTATAAAACTCTGCCACACCCTCCACAGCCCATCCACCTTAGGGGAGTCAGTGCCCAGAAGTGCAGAATATAAGGTCGATAAGGGTTTGTCTTATGCCGCGTACACACGACCGGACTTTCCAGCAGACTAGGTCCGACGGTCTTCCCGACTGACTTTTGGCGGAGTTCCGACGGACTTCCCGAATGAGCGGACTTGCGCACACATGGACGGACTTTCCGGCAGACTAGGTCTGACGGACTTTCAACGGAGTTACGACAGACTTCCAAATGAACGGACTTGCACACACACACGGACTAAAGTCCGTTTATTTTGAACGTGACTCCAGGTACAACAGGACTAGAAAAGGAAGTCAATCTTGTCGCTTTTAATCGGCGAGATTGACACCTTGCGAGCCCCGTCGCAGGAGCCGGCGCCTGGTATGGATTCTAAGGGGAACCCCTTTGCTGGAAAAAAATGGCGTGGGGGTCCCCCCAAAGTCCCTGCAGCCCCCGCCCACCCCAAAGCACCTTGTCCCCATGTTGACGAGGACAAGGGCCTCTTCCCGACAACCCTGGCCGTTGGTTGTCGGGGTCTGCGGGCGGGGGGCTTATCGGAATCCGACCCCCAGTATATGTCTTCTTCTTCCCTCTTCTGTTCTTCCGATGTTGACACGCCGCTCTCTCCCGCTGTAATGCTTTGTACACGGTGCGTGACCCCGCCCCTTATGACGGCACAGTCCCAGCATGCCCTGGGCGGTGATGTCAAAAGGGGCGGGTCCCAGGGCATGCTGGGACTATTTAAGTCGTCGCGCACCGTGTACACAGCATTAAAAAATTACTTTAAAGGCCTAATAAATTACTTTAAAAACCTGTCTTTTTATTGACACTTTTTTCCCCCAGGTGATTGGGTAGGGGTATGACGTACCCCATACTTATTCACATAGGGTGGGGGGCCGGGATCTGGGGGCCCCCCGGATTCCAAAAAGCCCCCCACCCGCAGACCCCGACAACCAACGGCCAGGGTTGTCGGGAAGAGGCCCTTGTCCTCATCAACATGGGGACAAGGTGCTTTTGGGTGGGGTGGCCGCAGGGCGCCCCCCTTCCCCAAAGCACCCCCCCCCATGTTGAGGGTATGCGGCCTGGTACGGTTTAGGAGGGGGCTCGCTCGTCCCCACCCCCTTTCCTGACCGGCCGGGGCGTGCTCGGATAAGGGTCTGGTATGGACTTTGGGGGGACCACCACGCCACTTTTCGTCATAGGGGGTTCCCCTTAAAATCCATGCCAGACCTAAGGGACATTGTCCCTTCTCTCTCGCTGCAATAGGAAAATGTTTTTCCTACTGCAGCGAGCGTGAGATGTACAGTACCCTGCAGCCGAGAACCAGCACGATAGGATCGCGCTGGAAACATTCTCGCGGGCAGATGCTGTAGCTGCCCTCGTATTTGGTCTGTCGGACCAGCATACAGAGGAACGGCTTTCCCGATAGGAACTGGGTCCGGCGGAGTTCCGGCGGGAAAATTTAAAACATTCTAAACATTTCTAAAGTGCGTCTGATTTTTGGACAGCAAAGGTCCGATGAAGCCCACACGATCGAATTGTCCGACGGAATCCTTCTGTCAAAAAGTCAGGTCGTGTGTACGTGGCATAAGTCTCCGGGGGATATAAGGTCTTCAATAGGGTCAGCGTGGAGGAGTGGCGGTTGAGGAAACTGTGCTCTGACGGCATGTCGTAGCTGTAGATATCCTAACCGCATCCATTGTGGTAACTGAAATTTGTGAAGTAGGTCACTCATTGGGAGTAAGACTCCCTGATGCGCAACATCTCCCCAGGGTGAAAACACAGCGTTTGGCCCAGACTTGGGGGTCAGGCAGGGTGCGGAACTGCTGCAAGCTGGGGTTACCCAAGGGTGGGAGGGCTGGCGGCCATTGATTGGGACGCACAAACCTACGCCTGGTAGCTACCCACACCCTCCAGGTGGCTCTTGTTGGGCCAGGAACCTGCATGTACGCCTTTGGGCCTCTATATACAAAATTTTGTAGATAAGCCAGGGAGCCCAAGCTAACTGCTTCCAAACAGGTGGCCACATTTGATCTAAAGCCCATGAACCACCACTGGACTGTTACCAGCATTGCAGCCCAGTAGTACACCCTGAAGTTGGGCAAGGCCAATCCTCCCAGATGAGCTGGAAGCCACTAGGTAGAATGTGCCAGTTTAGGACCGCAGCCATGCCAGAGAAAGGATCCCACACAATGTTCAATTTCTCTAAACAGGGAAACTGGGATCCATATCGGACAGTTCTGGAAGAAATTGTTAAATTTGGGTAGCAACACCATTTTAAAAGGAGGTTTATCCATCCCAGTAGATTAAGGGGAAGGTGAGCCCAGGAGGTACATTTGGCTTTCAGAGTTGTCAGAGGGAGAAGGTTCTTATCCATATAGTCAGAGGGATTTTTAGTCACTATGACTCCCAAATAACGGAATTCCTCCACCCACTGCAGAGGGGAGGAGGTAGTCATCTTAATAGCATCTGCATCTATGGGCAATAGAATTGACCTAGACCAGTTTATTTTAATACCTGAAAAGTTACCAAAATTATCAAAAATACGTAGGGTGGCTAACAACGAGGGTCCAGCGTCATTAAGATACCGCAATGCGTCGTCCGCATACAAGGACAACCGATCTTCCAGCTTTCCCAGCCGAAGGCCCACGACATCTGGAGCAGGCCCGATGAGGATGGCCAGGGGCTCCAGTGCCAGGGCAAACAGACTGGGGGAGAGCGGGCATCCCTGCCGCGTAATAGGTTAAAGGGGGCGAAAAGCCAGTTGTTTGTACGGACCCTCACTCTCGGGGCACTATACTGTAATTGAATCCTGTGTATGAATTTGGAGCAAAACCTGAATTGCTGAATGACTTCCCAGATGTACGAGCATTCTACGGAGTCGAAAGCCTTTCTGGCATCTAGGGAAGCAATAAGTCTAGAGCTTTGATGGTCATGGGGGACAGACAAGTTTGAATAGAGTCGCCTGATGTTTATGTCGGTTCCCTTCCCCAGGATAAAACCAGTCTCGTCAACCAGGTCCTCAATCACCTGAGACAACCGGTTAGCTAGGACCTTCGCAAAAATCTTGTCATCCACGTTTAGTAGGAATATTGGTCTATATGCCACACAATCCTGTGGGTCCTTGCCGGGTTTAGGAACCAACACAATCACGGCTTCATTCATAGTGTCAGGTAGCACCTTCAGGGAACCATAGTCTGAAAGAAGGGAGGTCAATTTGGAAGCAAGAAGTTCCATGAAATTGCTATAGAACTCAGGTGGCAATCCATCCGTTTCAGGGGCCTTACCACCCTTCAACCGTCCCATGGCCAATTGAACCTCCTCCCGGGTAATGTCTGCATCCAGCCTCTCTCTATCCACTGCAGCTAATGTTGGGAAAGAAATAGGTTGAATAAATAAGGTGATCAGAAGGCGAGAAGCCAGCCCGGGAGGAGTATAGGTCCTAAAAAAAATTGTAGAAAGGTTAGTATGTGGTCGTCCTTGTCCCTAATGCACCCAATAGGGGTGGCCGGGATGTCTCCCTTATCCTGCCATCAGTTTCCCATTCTTCCCCCCAAATTCAAACACCTTTTGGGCCAAGTACAGGAGGGCCTTGTCAGTCTGAGCTACTCTAAGAGTGGACAATTTCTGTAGAGCCCGCTGTTACGTTTTATAGCGGTCAGCATCCGGGGCCTGCACATAAGCTGCCTCTAATCTAGCCACTATTCCCTCCATCTCTTCCAGGGACAGGGCAGCCTCCTTCCGGAGTGGTGTAATGCTGGAGATGTATTCTCCCCTAGTCCATGATTTAAAGGAGTCCCATAGCACAGGTAAGGAGGTAGTATCTTGGTTGTCTGTCCAATAAGATGCACTTTTAAAAACAGAACCAAGATTGGACCAGCGACCACAAACACCCAGATACTGTCCGACAATCACAAACATCTCTCCTCTTCGGCTCTGTATACAGTCACACGCATGTAGGCAGGTGCATTCTGTACTCCCTTCTGTAGGTGGCGCTAGGCTCTAGTTGTTGTGAAGAAGGGGAAGGAAGGGGTGAGGAACATCATTCATCCATGACTTCCTACTGTCAAGGGAGCAGCCAATTCAGATTGTGCCTGGCCGTTTGGCCTCATACATAGTACAGGAACAGCAACTCCAGGTAGGACTGGGTGCCAGCCTGCCACCAGGTACAATTGTAAAGGAGAGAGCAACATCCAGTACTAACTCCCAGGCTCATTAGAAACTCCTCACCAGTCCCAGACAGGACTTATGCCACATACACATGAATGGACTTTCCGGCAGACTAGGTCTGACGGACTTCCCGACGGACTTTCGGCAGAGTTCCAACGGACTTTCCAAATGAACGTGACTCCAGGTACGGCGGGACTAGAAAAGGAAGTCAATCTCGCCACTTTCATCGCGAGATTGACACCTTGCGAGCCCCGTCGCCTGGTATGGATTTTAAGGGGAACCCCCATGCCGAAAGAACGGCGTGGGGGTCCCCCCCAAAGTCCATACCAGACCCTTATCCGAGCACGACCGGTCAGGAAAGGGGGTGGGGGGGAGAGCGAGCGCCCCCCCCCCCTCCTGAACCGTACCAGGCCGCATGCCCTCAACATGGGGGTTGGGTGCTTTGGGGAAGGGCCCCCCCACCCCCCAAAAGCACCTTGTCCCCATGTTGATGAGGACAAGGGGCTCTTCCCGACAACCCTGGCCAGATCCCTACCCATTCACCTGGGGGGGAAAAAAGCACCAATAAAAAAAAAAAAAAAAAAAACACACGAGACTTTTTAAAGTAATTTATTACTTTATCTTTCCGACTTCTCCGCTCTCTCCGGTCTCTTCTCCCGGTCACCGGTTCTTCTCCGCGCTCTCCAGTGCGGACCTAAAATCCTCCATTCAGGCACTGTGCAATATTGTTATGGGCAAACCCCCTGATGCTGACCTGGAATCAGATATAGTACATGGGTTCCTTTGCCTAGATCTGTTTCTACACCTGGGGACGTATTGTGCCAAGTTAATTTTGATGTGATAAAAGGATACATTGCATAGGGGATGGCAGAAAAGGCCCCTTGACTTTGATGGCACACAGATTCACATGCTACCTGACCTTTCTCCCCACCCTGT
This sequence comes from Lithobates sylvaticus, assembly GCA_028564925.1. Lineage (NCBI taxonomy): Eukaryota > Metazoa > Chordata > Amphibia > Anura > Ranidae > Lithobates > Lithobates sylvaticus. Next base: position 329,884,104 of record CM053030.1, read on the forward strand.
GGCTGCGGATAAGTTGCATCTGTTACTGAAAGTGATTCAGGTGGCTAGAGCAATGTACAGAAGGGGTATCCATCCCATCTCAGAGTTTGCAAGCAGGACAGAACCTTCGACGCTGGACTCCCCAGCTCAGCTGCCGGACCGGTTTTAGTTCTTGGAATTGGTGCCCCTCCCGGTTTATGATTGGCTGTAGTGCCCAGAAGATGCAAAAGGGCTGGTGGGGCCCACTCCTCTATCGCTGACCACAAGACACTAGATATTGTGGACCCTCCAAGTCACACCGGATACCCAGACCGGCCGAGCTAGAGCTTTCATAACTAAGTACCAGCATATCAGAATCCACAATGCTGCTGAACCTGCCAGGCTCCCTGGTAGAACAGTTTACAGGTTACAAGTTATTTCCCCATGTTTGTTTAAAAAGAAGAGTGGGAATTAGCCATCCTTCAGTTCTCTGTTCGTCATCATGTTATGTGTCTGGACACACCCTATTCTAGTTTTACACAGTTTGGCCCGGCCATTCAATATACTTGACCCACTTAATCTACTCTTTTCCCTGGGACCATGAAGTTGGTACGCTAATGCCGTGTACACACGAGCAGACTTTTTGCCAAACTTTCCGAATGAACGGACTTGGCCCCACACAATCACACTAAAGGCCAACGGATTCGAACGTGATGACGTACGACTGAACTAGAATAAGGAAGTTCGTAGCTAGTAGCCAATAGCTGTCCTAGCGTCGTTTGTCCTTCGGACTAGCACACAGACAAGCGGATTTTTCGATAGGAACTGGGTCCAGCGGAGTTCCGGCGGGAAAATTTGAAACATGTTCCATTTCTAAAGTCTGTCGGATTTTTCGACAGCAAAAGTCTGATGGAGCCCACACACAATCGAATTGTCCGATGGATTCGTTCCGTCGGACCTTTGCTGCCGAAAAGTCTGGTCGTGTGTACGTGGCATAACTCTCCTTATACGAACAATGTACCCCACCCCCTAGAGCCCACGGGTCTATGTACTCTACAGCCATGCTTCTTATCCATCTCTGGGACATTTGACACTTGTAATCAAGCCGCTACCCAGTCCAACACCTTTGAACTCAATTTCCCACAAGACACCCAGTTGCTCACGGAGGCATAGAGGTACTTGCCATGATCCTGCTCTAGTTTTCAATGCTGGTGGATACTATGCAATACAAGTAGTGTCCCTTAGGAATGCCTGTCCCCTCTACAGCAAAACTATCCTCCACCCTCTCCAGATGTTGGCGTACCGGGGTCGGGAGTAGACGTTCATGAATGCCGGAGTTTGCTCAATATATGTTACTTTTTCTCGAATGCAGAATGACATGGTCCATGTTGCTGTACTTGAGATTCTAAAATCATACATGGTATCTCTGTCAAAGTAGGGAGGGCTGCGGTACATAGGGCAACCACTCAAGTCTCTCCTCACCACGACCTTGATTAGTCCAAGACAACAGTTATTACTTGGGCGGCACAGTGGTGTAGTGGTTAGCACTCTTACCTAGCAGTAAGAATGGTCGCTGGTTCGAATCCCAACCATGACACTACCTGCCTGGAGTTTGCATGTTCTCCCTGTGCCTGCGTGGGTTTCCTCCGGGTACTCAGATTTCCTCCCACAATCCAAAGACAGGCAGGTAGGTAGGTTAATTGGCTTCTGTCTTAAAAATTGGCCCTAGTATATGAATGGGGACCTTGGATTCTGGGGTTCTTGAGGGTAGGGACCGATGTGAGTGTGCAATGTACAGGCATAGGGACAATTGTAGACACTCACTCAGGTTGAACTGGATGGACTGGTCTCTTTATTCAACCTTACTAACTATGAAAAACTATTAAAACTACCTTGTCTTGACATATATGTTCTGGGTTAGCAACATATTTCTGTAGGTTGCCAAGTAACCTGCTTTTTGCCTGTAGAGGTGCATCTCTGCTAAAGAAAATCTCATATCTCACCCCAACATAGGTTCCTCTCAACCTCAAATGGTTAGATAAGAAGAACACGTACTTCTTAGTTTCTGATAGGAGTTCTTTTGTCAGTCCCTTCCGTTTGTTTAATCCAATTACTTTTCCCTACCCTCTCTCCTTTTTGTCCATCTCCACCCCACCCTATTCTCTGCTACAAGAGATGGAACCCAGCCTTACACCTACACCTAGCCACCCGAACAGGTGCCCTCTAAAATTTACATTGTACAATGTGAAATGTCTGAATGTGTCCGAGAAGAGGTCATGGTTGCTTCATGACCTGCCCAATTTGCACAGTCAGATTGTTTCCTTGCAAGAAACCTTCCTTTAATCGAAAAATATCCCTAAGCTGTCAAGCCGCAAATATTCAGTGGCTAACCACACTTTTAATTCCATAGATACGACAAAAGGAGTCCGTATACTTATTGCAACTCGGTGCGCCGGCAGCCAGGTGCTCAGATAGTTGATGATGACAATACATACCGGATAGTCAGGGTGACTTGAATAATGTTTACCTTCCAAAATTCCGATCAACTCTATTAATACCACCCCATCCACCTCAATGCCTCTTGAATACTGAACCCACATGCTGACCTAAACACTAGTGAGGTATGTGCGGTCATATACAGCCCGCTCTTATTTTACTTTCCTCAGCCTCCTTCTCCAAGCCTCTGGGGACATTTTCAAACTGGCCCTCCATTATCAAACTGCCAGCCCCCCCATCCGGTACTCTTCCTCCCAAAGCAACAGCCACAATCCACTCAGTTTTTAATTTCTATCCCCCTGCTTCAAAAAAAATATCCCCCCCATCCTATGTGCCCGCTGGAATGCCAGCTCTTTGTAACCAGCTCACCTCTGTGTATGATGTTTTTATCTCCCATTCCTTTAAAATTCTCAGAGTTTCTAAAATCTGGCTTCAGAAATCTGACTCTACTTCTCCTGCTGCCCTCTCCCATGGTGGCATCCACTTGACTCACACACCCAGACCAAGTGTACCGAAAAGGAGGTGAAGTTGGATTCCCTCTATCCTTACTGGGCACCTTTCACCACCTTCACTCTATACAAATCTGCCCTCCTATATACAATTTCTGCCTTCATGCTACCAAACAAACCTACTTTGTCACTCTTATTAATACTCTGTCATTCAGTCCTCATCAACTATCCTCTACTACCTTTTACTCTCTACTTTGTCCACCGCTATCTCCACCCACTCACTCACTCACTGCCCAAGAGATTGCCAATCACTTTGAAAACAATTCATGAGGACATCTCCACTGTACAAATATCTTCTCCACCCTGTCTGTCTAACAAGACTATTTTTTTTTATCCTGGCCACTACAGAAGAGGAGGTCACCAAATTTTTTTTCAGATGCCCACTTATCCTTCTGTCCCCTGGATCCCGTTTCCTCACAACTACTACAGTCACCCTCTTCCTCTGCTCTCTCATTTACATCTTCAATCTCTGCCTCTCTACTGGAACCTTTCCCTCCCCTCTTAAGCATGCATAGATAATCCCCATACTTAAAAAGCCCTCACTGGACTCCACCAGCCTGAACAACTCAAGACTCATCTCCTTGCTCCTATTTACCTCTAAAAAACTTTTAGAATTCTTAGTCCACAACAGTCCTGTGAACCCTTCACTGAAAACCCCTTACAGTTTGGCTTTCGCTTGTAGCACTCCACAGAAACGGCGCTACTAAAACTCACCAACGATTTACTACCACTTACTAGTAGACCTTTCTGCAGCCTTTGATACAGTTTACCACCAACTCCTAACTCCACTCCCTTGGCCTCCAAGACACTGTTCTTTCCGGGTTTTCCTCCCATCTATCACAGCATTTTTTCAGTGTGACCTATGATTGTCTCCCTCTCCACTTCCTCTTTCTGTAGGGGTCCCCCAAAGCTCCTCCCATTGGATCTATTCTCTTCTCTATCTACACCTCTTCTTTTGTCCCTGGACGTCCTCCTGTTTACTTCCGCAATGCGCGCTTCCGAGAGCACGCATCGGGGAAGTTCTGTGCGTAAGTAAAAAAAAAAAACGTAAAATAAAGTGACTGAAGTATATGTCAGTGCCATCTGTCCCCACTGCCACCTGTCATTAGTGCCATCTGTCATCAGTGCCACGTGTCATCAGTGCCATATCAGTGCCACATATTAGTGCCATCTTTCATCAGTGTCATCAGTGCCACATATTAGTGCCATCTGTCAGTGTCACGTGTCATCGGTTATCAGTGTCACGTGTCATCAGTTATCAGTGTCACGTGTCATCAGTGCCACGTTAGTGTCATCAGTGCCACGTATTAGTGCAATCTGTCATTAGTGCCACGCATCAGTGCCATCTGTCATCAGTGCCACATATTAGTGGCATCTGTCATCAGTGTCACGTGTCATCAGTGCCCGGTATTAGTGGCATCTGTCATCAGTGCCACCTCAGTGTCACGTGTCAGTGGTCATTTGTACTTTCCTGGCTTGTTTGAGTCTCAAGAAATGATAGGCCACCAGTACATCAGGTGTGATCAATTTTGTATGATTTGCACCACAGCTTGTAGACTCTCTAAGGGCTCTTTCACACGGGGCGGACGTCGGACCGTAGAGTCTGTCGTCATCCGATCCGCTCTGCAGACGGATGAAAAAATTGGGTTTTCCTCCGTCTGCAGAAACGGAGCATAGCAGGCACGGACGAGAGCGGGTGTCAGCGGATGCTCATCCGCTGACACCCGCTATCCCATAGGGATCAGTGTTGTAAGTAACGCGATTAAAGTAAACGCCGTTACTTTAAAGGGTAACGAGTAATCTAACTGATTACTCTTCCCCTCGCGGTAACGCCGTTCCCATTACTGGGGCGGCGTTACCGCAATTACTCGCCGCGATCCGCGTAGCCGGCCTAGCTCCGGAGCGGCGGCCATCTTGGTGCACCCGTCGGCCGTTTACAATGTGATTGCTCTGTCAAATGACGGAGCGATCACTTGTAAACAAACCAGCGTCAAGATGACGCCGGTTCCTCTCTCCCCTCTGTGTACAGATCTGTACAGTGGAGGGGAGAGAGCGGATGCCAGCACATACCCTGCCAATACTCTGCAATACCAGCCAATACCCTGACAACACCCTGCAATACCCAGGTAATACTCTGCCAATACTCTGCCAATACTCTGCCAATACTCTGCCAATACTCTGCCAATACCCAGCCATACTCTGCCAATACCCAGCCATACCCCGCAATACCCATCCATACTCTGCCATACCCAGCCATACTCTGCAATACCCCGTAATACCTAGCTATACTCTGCAATACTCTGCCATACTCTGCAATACCCCGCAATACCCATCCATACTCTGCCATACCCAGCCATACTCTGCAATACCCCGCAATACCCCGTAATACCCATCCATACTCTGCCATACCCAGCCATACTCTGCAATACTCGGTAATACCCAGCCATACTCTGCAATACTCGGTAATACCCAGCCATACTCTGCAATACTCGGTAATACCCAGCCATACTCTGCAATACTCTGAAACACCCTGCCAATACTCTGAAACACCCTGCCAATACTCTGAAACACCCTGCCAATACTCTGAAACACCCTGCCAATACTCTGAAACACCCTGCCAATACTCTGAAACACCCTGCCAATACTCTGAAACACCCTGCCAATACTCTGCCATACCCAGCCATACTCTGCAATACCCAGCCATACTCTGCAATACTCGGTAATACCCAGCCATACTCTGCAATACACGGTAATACCCAGCCATACTCGGCGATACCCAGCCGTACCCAGCCATGCTCAGCCGTACCCAGCCATACTCAGCCAATATTACAGTTGAGGAGATGACGTGGATATTACAGTGGGTGAGATTATGGATATTACAGTGGGGGCTTTATGGTGGTGGAATTTTTACAGGTTTTCGCAAATTCAATTATTATTTGCTGATCCGAAAAATGATCCGATCCGTGACTCTGATCCAAGCAACGATCCGATCCGTGAGTTTGGGGGGACAGATGTACAGAGGGGGATCAGATATATGTGTGTGGGGGGGGGACAGACGTGTAGTGGGGTACAGAGGGGGAACAGATATACGTGTGTGGGGGGGACAGATGTGTAGTGGGGTACAGAGGGGAAACAGATATATGTGTGTGGGGGGGGGACAGACGTGTAGTGGGGTACAGAGGGGTAACAGATATATGTGTGTGGGGGGGAACAGACGTGTAGTGGGGTACAGAGGGGGAACAGATATATGTGTGTGGGGGGGGGAGACAGACGTGTAGTGGGGTACAGAGGGGGAACAGATATATGTGTTGGGGGGAACAGACATGCAGGGGGGTACAGAGGGGGAACAGATATATGTGTGTGGGGGGGAACAGACGTGTAGTGGGGTACAGAGGGGGAACAGATATATGTGTGTGGGGGGGGGGGACAGACGTGTAGTGGGGTACAGAGGGGGAACAGATATATGTGTTGGGGGGAACAGACATGCAGGGGGGTACAGAGGGGGAACAGATATATGTGTGTGGGGGGGGGCAGACGTGTAGTGGGGTACAGAGGGGGAACAGATATATGTGTGTGGGGGGAACAGACGTGCAGGGGGGTACAGAGGGGAAATAGACGTGCAGGGGGAACGCACCCCTTGCTTACAGTAATACTAGACCCGCCCCTAAGAATATATAAAAAAAAAAAAATCAGTTACTTTTCTGAGTAACTAATTACTTTTCCAATGTAGTAACTGAGTTACTAACTCAATTACTTTTTTGGGAGAAGTAATTTGTAATGTAACTAATTACTTTTTTAAAGTAAGATGACCAACACTGATAGGGATACATGTATGTCCGTTTTTCATCCGAAAACGGATGGATGAAAAACAGACATACGGTCCGTCCATGTGAAAGAGCCCTAACTCTCACAAAGACCAAATAATATCCACTAATTTGGGTTATTTTTACCAAAGATATGTAGCAGTATAAATTGTGGCCAAAATTTATGAAGAAAAATTTAGCAAGTTATTAATTTTATCACAGAAACAAAGAAAATTCTTTTTTTTTTTTTTTTCAAAATTTTCGATCTTTTTTTCATTTATAGCGCAAAAAATAAAAACCCAGAGGTGATCAAATACCACCAAAATAAAGCTCTATTTGTGGGGAAAAAAAAAGGACAACAAAATTAATTTGGGTACAGTGTTGCATGACTGAGTAATTGTCATTCAAAGTGTGAGAGCACCGAAAGCTGAAAATTGGTCTAGGCAGGAGGGGGGGTTTAAGTGCCCAGTAGGCAAGTGGTTAAAGATGCGCATTTATTTAATTTTTACAAACACACACACATACCTCAAAAAGAGCCATATTTTTTCCATCATAGAAATTGTCCTTTTCAGCTTCATTATGAATAAAGGGACTACTTTCTCTGGGATTTCCATCACCTGCAAAAAAAAAAGAAAAAAATATGTTAGTGACACTATAAGATGTAATAAAATGGAAAAAAAAAAAAAAAACGTTTCCAAATTTTCAACATTGTACTTGCAATATTTGGAGGACTCTTGAATAAAAGAGGTGGCACAATCCTAAAGTGGACCCTCTATGCAAAAAAATGAAATGTCTACTTTTTGAGAGCACCATGCCCCCCAAACACTGTTTGTAAACAAACAGATCACCTGTAAAAAAAAAATAAAAAAAGGATACCTTGGTCCTGGCCTGTGAAGCTTCCAGGAGGCATGAGTGACAGCAGCATGCCTCGCTGATGCCTTCTGGGATAGTCAAGTGCTCAGAATCCAATTGGAATCCACTCTTGCAATGTTTTGGAGTATATTCTGTTGGGATTTCATGCTTATAGCTCCGCAGGAAGGCATGGTGACATCACCCATGCACCCTGGAAACAAAGCACATCAGGGACGAGGTACATTAAAAAAAAAAAAAATTCTGGGTTAATCTGTGCGTTTACAAATGGCTTTAAAAGACATTTGTGTTTGGGGTTGGGGCTTCAGGTTCTTCCACTTATGCATAGACAACACTTTTTTGGGGGGTTTTGGATGGAGTAGGGAAGGTTTAAAAACCCTATTACATTTATGCTGTTTGTGTTCAGTTAGGAATATTTACCTTCACTTCCTATCTCGGAGACACAAAAAGATCAGAAGACATCTCTACAAAGTCAGAAAATTGCTGCTTTAGGCTGGGTTCACACTATTGCACATTGGATGCAGGTTTCTCTGCATCCAATTCGCATAGCAGGAGATTGTGACTGGCTGCCTATGGAGCCGGTTCACACATCTCCACAGCGGTGAGAATTGCACAGGAGTCCTGTGCGTCTTTTGGTCCATTTCAGGTCAGAATTCAGCCCAAAATTCAGGCTGAAAATTTGACCTGAAACAGTGAATGGAGACGCACCGGACTCCTGCTGTGAGCCGCTGCGTTTTCTAGTGTGAACCCAGCCTCAGACAGAGGTCACTAGAAAAACTGTCCCAGTTGAAGAGTTACCTTCTATTAGGGCCAGTTCACACCACATGCAGTCCAGGGTGTTTTTTTTCCTGCATCAAAAACGCATGGATAGTAGGTTATATGGTTTTCAATGGCATCAGTTCACACCAGTGCAGTCAGTTTCCCAGTGCGTTCCAGAAAAAAAAAAGTAGAACATGCTGCATTTTTTCTGCACTGGACTGTACATCAAAAACGCCCCGCAACGCACATAAACACACCAAAACCACACTGGAACACATATGTCTTTATTTTGGGCCAGTTCACACCAGATGCAGTTCCGTGAGCTTTCTTTCTGCACTAAAAATTAATGCACAATGCTTTCCATGTATTCCAATGGCTATAGTTCACACCATGCAGTCAGTTTCTGGTTAGTTTCCGGTGCAGAAACTGGTGTGAACTAGAGCCATTGGAATACATGGAAAACACTGTGCATGCATTTTCTTCAGAAAAAAGGTGCACAGAACTGCTTCTGCTGTGAACTAGCTCAACTAAACTAAAACTAAACTAAAACTAAAAAGTTCACCTTTACAGAAAATGTGTAAGGTGAACTTACACTTGATCCCCTCCCTCAATCTATGCAACGGCGCCAACCAATTAGAATGTGTAATGTGGGTGTCCTTCGCGCTGTTTCTGAACTAGGTACTATGCACAGATAAATATAAAAATAAGTGAATAAAACTAGGAGTCTAGTGAAATAAGGTGCCAGCACGAATGCTGTATGTGGTTAAATACCTAAAAAAGCAGCAAAATCTAAGGGTGAACGCAATTCCGTGTATGACAAGTAATGAGTGATGATTTTGCGCTAACATGCACCAAAATAATCAAAGTGGTGTAGTGTGAGAGTGAAATGAAAATGTGTATACAATGCAACATTTACTGTATAAATACTAGTAGTCGCTCACCAGTAACACATTCATAAATATACATATACTAGACATTATAAGATAAATAAAATAGTATACCAAATAAGTGACTCAAAAGTGCAACAAGTGCTAAAAAATAGTGACAGAAAACTCTGGCTATCACGATTGGTTAATTATATAAATAAATAATGTCTAAAAATAAATAAAATCAAGTGCATAATATGAACCACAGATAAAAAAAAAATGAATAAATAAATATAAAATATCCAATGGGTGGATAAAGGAGGGTGAGGACTAGAAATGATAATGATTTAGTCCATACGGAGATAAAAATAAATATAATAGCCCAGATGGTGTAAAGGTTCTGGAAGCGTCTTTTAAATAAACAAGGGGTGGCCAAAATGTTAATAATCTTCTCTCTCCAAAGTGGGGGATGTTGGGTAGTGAGGACCTTATCCTGAATAGTGCTCTCTAGCCTCTCACCTCTAAAGTGAAATATAAGGGCATCCAAACGGCACAGGCAATTGGCTCTACTTCCACTTTCCCACTTGAATGGCTCCCAAACAAGACCTGCTTCTCCTGAAATGGATCCAATCAGACTCCTTCCGTGGTGTCTCCCCTGACTGATATCTAATAGAGATATCTCTCCAAATTCCTATATGGGATGGGGACTGCGATCCCGCAGTGATAACTCGCTCAAAGTGGAGTGGGGATATAAGCAGAACAGAGGGAGACCCAATCGTGAAGTAATGGTAAATACAATCCTTACATTATAATAGTGTACAAACAGCAAGACAGATGGCGATCTGCTGTCCGTTTTCCAGCACTTCTGGTATTGTATGTCTGGCCAATCCCTACGCGTTGCGTCACGTGCTTGTGACTTCATCAGGGGAGCCTGATTGGCTGGACTGTCATTTATTTTGAAGAAACCGGAAGTTGATTAGCGGCCATTTTGCCGTGGTCCGATTTTGTAAACAAACCACGGCCATTTTCTAATGGTCTCACAGCGGTTTATTCAGCAGACGTATCATAGATGCTGCTGCAGACAGAGACTGCTTAATAGCGATGTGGTGTACAATTGTGTAATTCATGGAAATAATACTTTACGTTTTTCCTCACAGTGATTACAAAATGTATGTGACAGCCTAAGCTCTCGTTATATCGTTGTGAGATGGGGTAAAATGTTTAATCTAAAGGCAACATAATATCAGTACTCCTGCAGCCATTAACAAGTGGCCCGTTGTGATAGTTACTAGCGGCCATTTTTCTTTAGATCATTGGTATCCTTAGAATACATTTTAAAGAGCCGGTGGGTCATTCATTGCTGACAGTTAGCTGGTTGTCAGAATGATGTCCCTATCCAACCGATATATGTAGTTCATGTGACTGTGCACGGTCTATAGGCATATGGTTAAGATGCCCACAATACAGCCTTAGTGACATTAAAGGTGTATAAACATAATAAATACGTGACAATGTTGATGGCGATGCAATAACAATCGCCCAGACGGCTCCTGCCTTAGTGTGATAAGAGCAGGGTGAATGGTCGCATGACCTATGTTCGGTGCATATATAGGTGATTTTAAATGTAGATAACAATTGGGCCTAATAAAATTACAGCCACCTCCATGATGACATTAATATATTAAAACGTTACATTAAAATAAAAGTAGAATATATTATAATTAAAACTATATATAAAATCCTGTAAGACATGGCCAGTGTCATCAGTGTTCAGAATCAATATATGTATGAATATATGAGTTCCCTTAATAAATTGGTTACTAAATTAGTATTATAATAATATATATAGAATATCAAGACCATCAATATTAAATATATTAGTAAACTATATGTAGCGTAGTTATAAAAAAGGATTATAGAGAATTAATAAAATGAATATTTAAAAATTATTAATTAAAAATAATAATTGAAAGTTTAAAACAGCCGATGGTTGGGGGTGGCGTACATATATGGTATATCAAATATCTCGTACCTAAACCCTCCTCCCACAGCTGGGACATGTTATCGGAAATGCTGTACCGGACTGTTTTATCATATACATAATATAGGAATACAACTTAATATTATACGCGATAATATCACTCTTAATGTATAACAGCACTTCTGTATAGATAAGAGTGGAAATATGTGAATTGGCATTTGTCAGTGGTGGTAGGTGGAGCTAGTGAATGGGTATGATGATCTCTAAAAGTTGCTTAAAAAACAATTGAGGTCAAACTCAACGTTTAACCCTTCTGGAACCAATGTCCGCATCGAATGGATCCACATGGATTCCTTCTGGCTGATTACTCTTATTCTGTGGCTGCCTCGCCAGGATGGGTTGTAGCGCTCTATGCCCCAAAACTGTGAATGGTTTGGGTCTTTATTATGCACCAAGGCAAAGTGTCGTGAGACACTGTTTGGGAAAACCATTGATAATATTCTGAATGTGCTCTTTAATGCATACTTTCAACTCCCTTTTCGTTCTCCCTATATATTGGAGAGTGCAACTACATTGCAAGCAATAAACAACCCCCTCGGTGTGACAGCCAATGAAATCTTTGATGGTATACGTTTGTCCTGTTGTGATGGCCGTGAACTCGGTTCTCTTTCTCTGAAATTTCTGTGCCTTACGGCATGCAAAGCAATTTCTGCAGGGGTAGAAGCCCTTGCCAGAGAAAAAGGTGAAAACCTTTTTGGGGGGTGGTTCCACTACGGATTTGACTACCAAATCTCTTACTGTGGGTGCCCGCTTGTATATAATTTTTGGTTTCGTTGGGAGTATACTTTTCAAGTCTTTATCACTAGTCAATACATGCCAGTGTTTCCGAATAATTTTGGCAACATCTTTGTATTGTACATTAAAATCTAGTATCAGGCATGGGGCTTCATTCCGACTAGTTGACGTATTTTTTGGCTTGTCTTCCAACATCTTGGTTCTATTCATATCTTCTACTTGGGCAATTTGTTTTCTTATCCATGATTCTTCATAGCTTTTCTCCCTGAATCTGGCACCAATTAATTTAGCTTGCATTTTAAAGTCCTCATCTCTAGTGCAATTGCGCCGGATCCGTACCAGTTGCCCTTTCGGGATGTTGAATAACCAGGGTTTAAAGTGACAGCTGTGCATTGATAGATAGCTATTCGTATCGACATTTTTGAAATGTGTTTTTGTGATGATCTTATCTGACGCTATGGTGATATTAAGATCAAGGAAATATATGGTATTAGCATTGATGTTCCACACAAGGTTGATGTTTTTATCATTAATGTTTAGGTTGTTTAGAAACTCTTCTAATGATTCTCTGCTTCCGTTCCATATTATTATTAAATCATCAATGTACCTTTTATACAATGCTAATTCTGCTGGCATATTGGCATAGACGGAGTCTTCCTCCCAGTGTGCCATAAATGCGTTGGCCACACTGGGGGCAAATTTTGCCCCCATAGCAATCCCTATGGCTTGCTTGTAATACGATTGATTATGCCAAAAATAACTACATTTCAAGCAGAAATCTAGACACTTAATTAAAAACTTTCTCTGCTTACAGATTAAAGTGCTATGTGCTCTTAGTAACCACTTCGTGGCTGTGCATGCTTCGTGGTGAGGTACTATGGTATATAAGGACGACACATCTGCCGTGGCCAGAATTGGAATGCCTCCTCTCCGTACATGCAGAGAGGTACGTTTAGGAGATTTAGCCGTGGGGACTTCCAGGTCAGCGGGACCGGGGGTGCTGTGAGGTGTGGGGGTCTAGTGTAAGTTCACCTTACAGATTTTTTGTAAAGGTAAACTTACCCTTTAAGCAGTGGACCTTAACTGCGCTTTAAAGAGTATGGGGGGGGGGGCGCAAACCCGCCGCGTCCCTAAGGAGCTGAGGCATGTGCCCAGCAGCCGTGATGTCCGCAGGGCAACCGCGATTGCTCCTGACAGAGCAAGAATGGGGGATTTGTGTGTGTAAACACAAAACACAAATCCACGTTATGTCAGGGGTGAGGAGACAGATCGTGTGTCCCTAGTATATAGGAACAACGACCAGTCACCTCCCCAAGTCAGTCCCATCCCCCCACAGTTAGAACACACACTGCAGGAACACATTTAACCCCTTGACCGCCCCCTAGTGTTAACCCCTTCCCTGCCAGTGACATTTATACAGTAATCAGTGCATTTTTATAGCACTGATATATATATATATATATATAATAATATATATATATATAAATATATATATATATATATATATATATATATATATATATATATATATATATATATATATATAATAAAAATGCCATAATCTATCCCCTATTTTGTAGACGCTATACCTTTTTGCGATTTTTTTAACCAAAAATATGTAGAATATACATTGGCCTGAACTGATGAATAAATTTGTTGTTTTTTTTATTTTAGGATATTTATTATAGCAAAAAGTAAAAAATATTGTGTCTTTTTCAGAATTGTTGCTTTTGTTTATAGCGCAAAAAGTAAAAACTGCACAGGTGATCAAATACCACCAAAAGAAAGCTCTATTTGTGGGAAAAAATGTACATAAATTTTGTTTGGGTACAACTTCGCACGACTGCACAATTATCAGTTAAAACAACGCAGTGCCGTATTGCTAAAAATGGCTTGGTCAGTAAGGGGGTAAATCCTTCAGGGGCTGAACTGGTTAACTTTCACCCTTTATATATAAACAGGCATATCCTGCACACATATTGCTGTGACCACCACCTGCATTGGAAGCGAATGCTTAAAGCTGAACAGCGGGGAAAACATGTTCTCCATTATGTTGTTTGCAGAATCCTACATACATGAGAACTAAATTTACTATTCTTTGCGTGCAAAGTTTATGCACGACTAATTGTGGTCAGCAGTGACTTTGATTCCTGGATACCTATAGCACTTTATGCATCTATACACAATATTTATATGCTTGCTTTTGGAGCCGGCTGGTTTGTGCACACACATTGTGGAAACAGATTTGCCATGCCCTGCGATTATTACAAGCTATTAATAAAGAGGAAGTAAACCCTAATGGGTTTACTTCCTCTTTGTTTCCCTGCAAAGGTAAAGCATAATGGACTACTATGCATCGCATAGTAGTCCATTATGTGTCACTTACCTGATACAGTAGCCAGCAAAGTCACAGATGTCCCCTTGTGTACGGAGCCTCCATCTTCTTGGTGGGTCTCGGGGGTCCGGCGCTGTCATTCGACGGCGCCGCGATGACGTCACTCCCACGCATGCACACGGGAGCCGCCACTCGTGGCATATCGCCGTTGAGGGCGGCTTTCTCAGTGCACCTGCGCGCCGCTGTCTACGGCGCATGCGCCGTAGACAGCGGTGCCTGTCTTTTGGCAAATATCTCCTAAACCGTGTAGGTTTAGGAGATATTTCTTTGACCTACAGGTAAGCCTTAATCTAGGCTTACCTGTAGGTCCAAGTGGTTTGTAAGGGTTTACAACCACTTTAAAGATTATTTTGATCTAATCGTCCCATATCCCCTTTCATAGTTGCTAAGGTTGAAAGGTTGAAAAGAGACACAGGTCTATCCAGTTCAACCCGTGTATGTGTGATTTTTATACTCTAATGCCCCGTACACACGGTCGGATATTCCGATGGAAAAAGTCAGATTGGATTATGTTGTCGGAAAATCCGATCATGTGTGGGCTTTAGCGGAAAAAAATTTGAGAGCAGGATCTAAAAAAAAACAAAATCCGATCTGACTTTTTCCGACAGACAAAGTGCCACGCATGCTCAGATCAAATTACGAGACCAAAGCTATTGGCTACTAGCCTCTACGTAATTCCGTTGTACGCAACGAACATCACCAAGTTCAGAATGATCGGATTTTCCGACAACTTTGTCTGACCGTGTGTATGCAACACCCATTTCGGACAAAATCCGTCAGAAAAAAAAAATCAGACAGATTTTGTGGTCGGAATGTCCGTGTGTACGGGGCGTAACAATTTCCATAACTCTGTATATTTTGCTTCCTGAGGAAGACATCTAAAAGTTTAAGTTGTCATTTGGCTTTCATATCCAAGCCAATGTATTTTGTATGACGTGGAATGTTCTTATGAAGATTTTCAATTAAAGGTGGATTTTCCTAAATTGTTAAAGTGGTGCTGTTCAATACTGGTTTGTGGTGGTACAGAGTATTGAAACATACTTGGACAATGTACTCCTAATCAGCTGTATATCTTCTTGTACTACTAATAAAATATTCAAGTTAGACTTACGGGTAACTTGTTTTCCAAGAGTTTCAGGACAGCACCTGAAGGTGGCTCCTCCCACTTCACCACAGGAAATACCAACTTCCACCAAACTAAAAAGGAGGCTTCTGCCCACAGCTCGTCAGTTGTAGCAGAGTACCTCTGGCCCAAGCTGGAACACAATCACAATATGGTTAGTCACAGCATAAAACAAGGGAGAGTTGTTGCTGTCCTGAAAGACTCTTGGTATATAAGTTACCGGCAAGTCTAACTTGAATTTTCCCTAAACATCTTTTAGGACAGCACCGGAGAGGAAAAAAAAAAAAAAATAGACTTACCCCTAGGGAGGGACAACAGCCTGCAGGACATTTCTGCCAAATGCCTGATCACCTGCTGGCAGAAGACCCAGTCTGTAATGATGGACAAACGTTAGGCAACTTGACCATGTAGCCGCCTTACCAATTTGATCTGGAGTAGCACCAGCTTTTTCTGCCCATGTAGTGGCCAGAGCACTAGTAGGGTGTGCTTGAATTCCCAGCGGGGGAGACAAACCCATTTGAAAGTAAGCTTCCAAAATAGCCATCTAGCAATTAACCCCTTTGATGCTTGGCGGCCCTTCTTGTTGCCTACAAAATAAATATATAAATAAAATAAAAAAGCAGTCTGAAGACCTAAAGTCCCTTGTTACTTCGAGGTATCGCAACGGAATTCTTCTCGCATCCAAGTTGTGAAATAAAATCCTGTTTCCACCCTCGAAGGATTTAAACAAAAGGTTGGCAGGACAATTTCCTGCGACCGGTTATAATTTGGCGCTACTTTTGGCAAAAACCCTAGTACAATCCTATCTTGGTAAACTCACAAAAAAGGTTCTTTTACTGATAGAGCGAGCAGTTCACTGATTCTTTGTCGAAACTAAAAAAAACACTGTCTTGACAGTTAGATCTCTTAATGAAATTGTTTGCAACGGTTCAAAAGGTTCCTTTGTGAAGGCTTGCAAAACTACTGACAGATCCCACCTAGGAAAAGGTCTAGCAAGTGCCTTAAAAAAAAAAACCTGCAACCAAAACATACTAAACAAATGGGTCTCTTTAGACATACTCCCAGGGCGGCCACTTGTACCGTAAAGTGAAGGGCCACCCAAAAAAAAAAAATGCATTAATACATCTTTTAAAAAAAAACAAAAAAAAACTAAAAAAACCAACAACAACTAAAAATAAAATATATTTTTTTTCCACTTACCTGAAACAGCTGTTGCTAGGCAGTCTTCCTAATCTGCCTCTTCCTATTCCGTGGCGCTTCCTCTTCGGTGAGCAGCCCTGTTGCATTCTGGGACATGTGTGTGTCCCAGAAAACAATGGGGCCATTCAGAAAGCGCCGCGCGACCCGCGCATGCGCAGTAGGAAACGGGCAGTGAAGCCGCACCGCCGGCAGCCGATCCGATAGATGGATCAGCCTGGGGGCGGCCAACATCGCGGGATCGCTGGACAGGTAAGTGTCCTTATTAAAAGTTCAGCAGCTACAGTGTTTGTAGCTGCTGACTTTAAAAAAAAAAAAAAAAATCTTGTCCGCAACGCCCCTTTAAGAGCGCTAATAGCAAAACCTTTGTCTGCGCCACTTTGTAGGAATTCCAAAACTGACACAAATATCTTCCAAGTAAATCCTGTTTGAGAGTAAGCTTTTGCTGCCATTTGTAAAATGGTGGAGAACCAGGCTCTTTTCGGCCAGAACGGAGAAATCAGAATTACTGACAATTTTTGTATTTTCCTTAATACCAGGGGAATTATCTGGAAAGAGGGGGGGGGGGGGCATAGCTCAGTTGAAAGTTCCAGGGATGTGCTTTTGATGCATCTTTTGATGCAAACAGGTCCACCTGCGGACGTCCCCCACATCCTGGTGATCCATGAAAAAACTTCTGGATTCAAGCTCCACTCTGCTTCCTGAATTTTTTTGTCTGCTCAAAAAGTCTGCCACTTCAATTAGTGTGCCTTTGAGATTGACCGATGATAAGACGAGTAGATGATCCTCTGCCCACTCCAGGATTTCTGTTGACAGCAAACTGAAGAGCCTTGCTTCTTGTGCCACCTGTTTGTTCAGGTATGCCACGGTAGTGTCTGAAACTCTGCACATGGGACCCCAGGAGGTTTGGAGAGATGGCAGCAAATGTCAAGGCGACTGCCTTCAACTCCCTTCAGTTTGAGGACTTTCCTGCCTCGGTTAAGGACCAAACTCCTTGTGCTAGATTCTGATCCCAGTGGGCCCTCCATCCCCAACTGCTGGCACCTGTCGTCACTTTTCTTTTGGTTGGGAAACATCATATTAAGCCTTTTGAAAAAAAATTACTGACTTCTTCACCACCAAAGGGTCCTCTTGACCCTGGTGGTGAGCTTCTCTTTCAAGTTGAAAATGAGACAGAATCTTCCAGATGGTTTACCAGAAATATATGGGAATAGAATCCCTGACGTTCCTCTGGAGATACCAGAATCACAATCCCCTGTTGCATCAGATCCTTTAACAGGTTCTTCATAGCCAGGGCTTTTGTTGTGTCCCTTGGTAGGTTTGTTACAAAGTAACTTTCTGGAGGAGGATCCGAAAACTATTTTGTATCCCTGGGACAGCATTTCTAGAATGTATTGGTTTTCTGTCACACTTGCCCAGTGAGGGAGGAATTATTGAAACCTTCATCCCACTGGCAATGAAGAGACATTGCATTTTATTGGTTGGCACAGGAGGATGGAAAAGGATATTCCCTTCTGCGTGGACCAATTTATTTTTTCCTCCTGGGGCTTACCGCCTTGTTCCTGAGCCCTTTGGAGGTTGAAAAAGCCATTTAGCTGGTTGCTTTTTCTTCTCAACGGGGGAAAGATCTTTTTGTCAGCTGTCCTATCTAGCATGAAATCTAAATCAGGACCAAATAAAAGAGCTCCTATAAAACTAAATACCACACAGTTTACTTTTGGATGCTGCATCCCCTGGCCAGGTCTTCAACCACAGGGCTCTCCTAGCCGAGTTAGTTAAGGCTGCAGATCTTGCTGTCATCCTTATCGATTCTGCAGAGGCATCTGAAATGGGTGAATCCGCTATGTGGGCTTTTAGCTGGTTTACCCAGTACTCCATATTTCTAGATACGCAAGAAGTAGCCATAGCCGGCTTAAGATTGGCCATGATGGATTGCCAAGCCCACTTAAGTTGTTGATCCATCCTTTTGTCCATGGGATCTTTTAGTATTCCCACGTCCTCAAGTGCCAGATGATTATTTGATCTGTATACTTGGGAAAAGGCTGCATCGAGTTTAGGAACCTTATTCCAAAGTGCTGCTGGGTCTTCATTAAAAGGAAACCGCCTTTTATGTGCTCTAGGGAAAAAAGGCTCTCTCTCTGGTTCTGCCCATTTTTTTTTCCATTGGCCTCAGAGATTACTGAATGTACTGGAAAAGTGTGAATTTTTGGCTCACTAAGTCCTACGTACATCCGGTCATGCAGAGATAATTATTTTTTCGTTTTGCCTAAACCCAATGTGGCATAAACTGCCTTTTAACAGACCATCTACTTGTTCTAAAAACTGTTTGTATTTTGAGGGCACATCTCCTACCCCTTCCTCCTCCTCTTTAAAATGTCCCTCTTGGGTAGGAGGACCAACCTCAGCCTCCACCGTCGGGATTAACTGTGAGCCCTGAGAGATTCCCGAGGTAGACGGCTGACTCAGGAATGGATTTGTAAGAGAAGAGCAAAAAGATTGAATTGTAGCATGCAGTCTTTCTTCACCAGTGAGTCAATGCATATTTGAGTCTTCTTCCAACCCTCAGGTAACTTTGCTTTCCTGTCGCATCACATGGCAGCATACACACATGGGTTGTGGCTCCGCCCCCACAACCTGATAGGACCGCGTAGCTATTAAACCTTGAGAGGACCCCCGCCCCTATATTCTCCTTTTTTTCCTCACCTGACAAGACCGAAGAACAGCACCTCTTACCGCTATCGCCCCAGCCAGGTTCAAGCCTCTCCTGGGTGGAAGTCCTACCTGTACAGCCTCTAAATGAGCTAAATGGGGGAACCCCACTCTGATGGTCTCAGGGGTATGTAAAATGCTTCTCTTACCTTGAACAAGCCTTAAATAGGCTTAGAATGCAGCGGCCTCCAACCCTGTCCTGCACCATGGTTCTTGGGCATATGTGTATTTTCCTGCACTCTGTTATATCGCTCCCGGCATGTTTTAAACGCTGGGGACATCTTCCCCTCTCCCTCTAGGTTATTTCCGCCCAGCGCCGAGTGTCTCAGCGCTTCTGCGCAGGCGCGGGCGGCCAATGCATTCACCTATAGCCTTGCCAGGCTCCAAAATAGCGCCGGGACGCGCGCGGCGCTTCTGCGCATGAATGACGTCACCGCGTCGGGAACGGCGCTAAATTTAAATCTGTGTCAGAATCGCTTTTCCCTGTGGCTGTTTTGCACAGGAGAAAGAGCGATTTTGGACGTTTTTCTGCAAAAAACACTTCTATAGCACCTACCTTCCCTATTAGCTCTCCATTAAAGGTTAGTGGTTTTCCTTCCCATTCACCACTGCACCCTTACTTACCTATGCTTACACTGACTTCCCTGCCTAATAGATTTTCCTTCATGGAGGCCGCTGCCCCAGCAGACCATCGCCCACCGACTAGGTAAGAGGGGAAGACGGGTAAGTAAGAAGAGGAAAAAGAGAGCCTGCCACTAACGCTGTCTAACCTGCACAGCCCTACCAGGTCATCAAGGTCATCACGACGCTCAAGAAGGAGTCGCTCTGGCCATAGACAAAGTCGCTCGGATCGCGGTAGAAGCCGCTCAAGACGCAGAGATTACGGGTCAAGCCGCAGAAGAAGTCGCTCAAGATCCTACTCCCGCCATGGCCATTCCTATAATAGGAGATCGCCCACGCACAGGCACCCCTCACACGCACAAAGTCTGCGTCCATCTGGGAACTCCTGCTGGATCTGTGGCGCAATAGCGCTGCCAGAAAAACTGGCCTGTCGCACGTGCTTCAATGAAGCAACCAGGGACAGAGAGCCAGAACCGAGGGAGTTAACAAAAGAATTACCTCTACAATCCGTAGAGCCAGAAGCAGGCAGAGCTATGCAGGGCACCTCGTCCTCCGCTTCCTCTCCACCTAAAACGACAGATCCCCTGTCAGATAGCGAAGACGTGGAAATGTTTTCTGGGTTCGATTTTACCTTAGTCGAGCCCTTCATTAAATCAATAAAGGAGGCTATAGATTGGACCGAGGAGAAAGAAACCCCTCAGAAAGTGAAGAGATACTTTCCAAATCTCAAAAAAGACCCGGAAACCTTCCCGTTTATCGACGAGCTGGAGGATCTAATTAAAGAAGAATGGCAGAAGCCAGAGAAGAAGGCCAACCTCAGCAATAGGCTGACAAAGCTTTATCCCCTAAAGGAGCCTAATGCTAACCCCCTGACGTCCGCACCGGTAGTGGACTCCTCGCTGATGCGTCTGGCTAGACATGTGACCCTCCCAATCGAGGATGCAGTCACATTTAAAGACGGGCTAGACAGGAAGATAGACCTCGATCTGAAGAAGTCCTACCTCTCTGCAGGGGGGTGCATGTCGACCCGCAATAGCCCTAGCGGCTGTTGGAAGAGCCATCTCTAGCTGGTCCTCTAATGCAGAAAAGCTGGTAGCAGAGGGAATAGAACAAGAGAAGGTAATTGCCGCCCTCCAGGAACGCTCCCTCGCAGGCGACTTTGTAGCGGAGGCCTCAGTGGATATAATAAGATCCACCTCAAGGGCTATGCTTAACTCAGTGACGGCCAGAAGGGCACTTTGGCTGAAGCCATGGTCGGCAGATCCAGCCTCAAAAACCAATTGGTGTAAAATTCCCTTTGACGGGGCTAACCTCTTTGGGGAAGAATTAGACTCGGCCATTTCTAAGGTCACCGGCGGGAAGTCAGGCTTGATTCCTTCAGACAGAAGGCCAAAACCACAGAGACCACCAACCTTCAGGCGTAACCTCCCTGACAGGTATAGGGAAGCTAGATCCTATAGCCCGGGAGGGAGTATAGGAAAAACTGGAAGAACCCCCAGTCATCCTTCCTCAAGCTCCAAAAACCTAAGACCCCTACCCCGGGAGATCAGAAACCTTTTTGAAGGTGTGTCCGCCCAACCAGCTTTATTGGGAGCCAGGCTCACGAAGTTCAAACGGGTCTGGGCGGAAATGATAAAGGATCCATGGGCAGTAGCCACGGTTCAATTGGGCCACAGGTGGAGATTCCAGGGACGACCAAGAGACCGGTTTTGCGTTACAAAAACCCCAGCATCTCGAGAGAAAAGGTTACTAATGACCGAATACGTGCAAACCCTCGAGCACAAACAGGCCATAGTAAGAGTTCCCCTACTACAGAGGGGGAAGGGGGTCTACTCACCCCTATTCCTGGTGAGAAAGAAGACAGGAGATCTCCGTCCCGTCCTGGACCTAAAAGGTCTAAACCGATCAATCCGAGTCGAGACGTTCAGGATGGAGAGTCTACAATCAATCCTACAGGCTATAAATATCGGAGATTGGATGCTCTCCATCGATTTGCAGGATGCCTATCTTCACATCCCAATCCATCCTTCTTTCCAAAAGTTTCTCCGCTTTGCGGTAGACCGGCACCACTTTCAGTTCAAAAGCCTCCCCTTCGGGATTTCCACGGCTCCAAGAACGTTCACCAAGGTTCTACTCCCAGTAATAGCTCTACTAAGGGAACAGGGCCTAAGAGTACACCACTACCTGGACGACATCCTTCTGCTGGCGGACACCCACGTCTCCCTCCTGCAACATCGGGTAATCCTTGTCACCACCCTACAAAAGTTCGGATGGTTAATAAACTGGGAGAAAAGCCACTTACATCCTACCCAGAGGATGATTTTTCTAGGGGCCGAGTTAGATACCCGCCTCAACACAGTAGAACTCCCGGACGAGAAGATACCCACTCTGACTCAGAGGGTGAAAAGGATACTGCGGGCCTAGCAGCCCCTAGGCATTCTACCAGCCAGAGAATGCCTCGGTGTCCTAGGGACCATGTCAGCAACTATCCCAATGATCCGCTGGGCTCAATGGAACACAAGACCCCTCCAAATATCCTTTCTGGAACAATGGAATGGCGTGTCAATGTCACAGCCAATAGTGATCCGGAAGGAGGTAAAGCAATCGCTATGGTGGTGGACCAAGACCCGCAATCTCAAGAGGAGCAAGAGCATAGTCCTTCCCTCTCAACAAGTGGTTACTTCAGATGCCAGCATGGAGGGCTGGGGAGCACACTACAATCACTACGCAGCCCAGGGGCGCTGGCCATTCAGGACGCACAACATAGTGTCCAACATTCTGGAAATAAGAGCGGCATTCAAAGCCCTAATAGCCTTCAGCGCCTTCCTGAGGGGGAAGGAGGTCCTACTGAAGATGGACAATCAAGTAGCAGTTGCCTACATAAACAGACAGGGGGGCACCAGGAGTCGCTCAATGCTCAGAGAAGTCATCCCAATCTTCGAATGGGCCCAACTATCCCTATCCTGGCTAAGGGCAGCTTATGTACCAGGAACCCAGAATCAGGTGGCCGACACCTTGAGTCGGGAGTTCACGTCCAATCACGAGTGGGCTCTAAACCAACAGGCCTTCGCTCTAATAACCGAGACGTGGGGGGTACCACGTGGGGGGTACCAGACATAGACCTAGCAGCATCACCAGCCAACACGAAGTGCCGGAGGTACCTGACGAGAGTTCCCTTTCCATCAGCGGAGGGCACGGACTGTCTACAACACAGCTGGGACTTCCACCTAGGCTACATCTTCCCACCAATTCCAATCATACCGAAGTTTTTACTCAGACTGAAGAAGTCAAGATCCACGGTGATAGCAGTCCTCCCTTTCTGGCCGAGACGCCCATGGTTCACAACCCTTCTCCAGCTGAACACAGCAGAACCATTGTCACTCCCGGTGTCAGCAGACCTACTCTCTCAGGGACAGCTCCTCCACCCGTGCCCAGAGAGACTACACCTGACGGCATGGAGGCTGAGAGGGCTAGATTTATAGCGCAGGGATGCTCACAGGGGGTAGTAAATACCCTTCTACAGGCCAGGAAAGTTTCCACCAACAATGTCTACAAGAGAATTTGGGCCAAGTTCCTTACAGTAGCACAACAGCAATCCTGGGATCCATCCTCCCCAACAATAGCGCAAGTCCTGGAGTTCTTGCAGTTAGGCCTGGACAAGGGCCTTGGTTCGAATACGCTGAAGGTACACGTCTCAGCCCTATCTGCCATGACAGGGGTAAGGTGGGCGCAAGAGCCTCTCATCGCCCAGTTTCAGAGGGCCTGCCTGAAACTAAGGCCTCCTAGAAAACCGACCTTCCCAACATGGGATCTTTCGGTAGTACTGGACTTCCTGGCACACGAACCATTCTTCCCAGTAGAGGATATATCATTATGGGATCTGACACTAAAAATCACTTTCTTGGTAGCAATCACCTCGGCCAAGAGAGTTTCCGAAATGCACGCTCTACTGTCAAAGGAGCCATACTTAACTATCTATCCCGACAAAGTGGTCCTGAGGCCTTCAGATCGATTTGTTCCTAAAGTGGCTACCTCCTTCCACTTTAATCAGGAAATATGTCTTCCCACTCTGGCTACAGAACAAGGCAACCCGCATCCGCTAGATATAAAAACTAACATCCTGGCCTACCTTTCAATGACACGTAACCTGAGGAAGGCAGAAAATCTCCTGGTAATACCTTATGGTGCCAGAAAAGGACAAGCAGCAACTTCTCGGACTATCGCAGCCTGGCTAGTGAAGATCATCAAAAGGGCCTACTCATCTAGCCAAGCACAAGTACCTGAGGGCTTAAGGGCACATTCCACTAGGGCAGTGGCGACCTCCTGGGCAGCTTTCTGCAAAGTCTCAGCGGAAACAATCTGTAAGGCAGCCACTTGGTCCTCAAAAAACACATTTATGGCACACTACAAGGTGGACGCCGCTAGGCTGTCCACAGCAGAATTTGGAAGGTCTATCATACAGGCCAACTCCTCTATACCCTGTAAATAAACCTTGTTTGCTCAGCCCCACCCAGTTTGCGAGTTATTCCCCATGTGTGTATGCTGCCATGATGCGACAGGAAAACGTAAGCCGCACGCCCTTTTTGGGCGGTGCGGCAGTTTGGGGTGGGAAGGCGATTCCGCGCTCTCCAGCCCCTTCCTTTTGGTTTCATAGTTTCGGTTATGTGCGGCCAATGGGAGGAGCGATATCGCCATCTTGCTCCCCCGTTTGCGCATGCGCACTCCGACTATGAGGCCATACGTGCCGGTGGGAGGAGTGGGCGGGGCCGCACCGTATGACGCGATCGTTCTGACCGCGCCTGGATGTGGCCGCGCGCACACCGCCCAGGGGGCCGACTTGTCTTTGATCCTCCCATCCCCTCTAGCCAGCTGTTCCGAATGACAGCTAATTAAAGGTGTACACCTCTATAAATCTGCACAGCTCTCCTGTCAGTTTTAAAACAACTTCCAACAGCAGAGTTTGTGACGATTCTACCTCCCTCTTTTTACAAGGTATGTACTGGTTCCTGAACAGCACCCCTTGACCATTTCCTTACTTATTGCATGAAATTGCCTGCAGAGCATTGGTCTTACTGGCAGACTTTATTTAATTCCTTTTTTTCATCCTTATACCTTATTTGTACTTGGAAATAAATTGCTGTGTGGCATCTCGCATATATATGCAGACTATAGTTTGGCAACCTTTTTAGATTCCAATCTTATGAAATGCCCTGACCGCTACCCGTTGGTATCCATATATAGCCATTGATTTATTTAACTTAACACAGATTTTATTGAGTGTTATATGTTTTAATAAACATCGGACTAATATAGCGGCAAAACACCCATCTACTCTTTATTAATTTTTCCAAGTCATATCTGGTTGGATGAATACTAAAACTGGAATATAAAATTATCCAAATGTGCCTTTTATAATAAATGGCACTTTTGGAGATATATACACAGAATTATTCATGGCCTCCTCTCCTTGCAGACGACACCACTGTATTTGAGAGGTGATATCTACCCAGGCTGTACTGTCAGGCTACTATACAGATTACATACCTTCTGAATGTAAGTTACTGATATTTAACTTTTTTGGTGAAAAGTAATTTTGTTACTATACCCTTATTTGTTTACAAACAAAACTTTTAATATAAATGAAATTCATTTTATTTCATTGAACCTGTTTCTTTTTTTCATAGAGGATTCCAGGACTATTTGTGATTTTTGAGTATTTAGGCCTGCTTAAAGCATTTGTAAACCCCCCAAATAAAATAAAAATAAAATAAATGGATCATTTTCAGTCCTGTGTCATGTGTTGATCCTGCCAGTTTCTCCCCACCCCTCTGTAAACTGACCACGATGTATCAAACGGCTACTTTTGGTCTCTAATTAGCCATTTCCCTCCCCAGTGTCTTCATTAGTGTTACAAGGTCTCAGGTGTGACTGGGGAGCAGGTTCTTATCGCACTCACTCTCTCATACTGGGCTCTGGAAGTTCAACATGGTACCTCATGGCAAAGAATTCTCTGGATATGACGCTCAGCGCAACAATTCTTTTTTCCAGACCCTCAGAGAGATGAAGTGCCATGTTGAACTTCCATTAACCAGTATGAGAGAGTGAGAGCGATAACACTAAATTTAACACACCTGTTCCCCATTCACACGTGAGACCTTGTAACACTAACGAGTCACATGACACGAGGGAAAATGGCTAATTGAGCCCAAATTTGGACATTTTCACTTGGGGGTGTACTCACTTTTGTTGCCAGCGGTTTAGACATTAATGGCTGTGTGTTGTACACTCACTACCTTTACATTGTAGCAAAGTGCAATTTCTTCAGTGTTGTCACATGAAAAAGTTATAATAAATCATTAACACAAATGTGAGGGGTGTAGTCACTTTTGTATATATATATATTATATATATATATATATACATACACACACATACATATACACACACACACACATACATACATACACATACACACACACAATCATTTCCACAATGTTTGTACATATTGATGTATTAAAAAATCTATTCTTTCACAACATGAAAAAAGTTACAGTAGTTGAAACAGACTATGCATGTTCATTTAAAAACAGGGCAGAAAAAAAATAAAACATTTACAATATATCAGACATGTAGTGTTTCAAACATACGCTCTCTGCACAATTAAAACCCAGGCAGGGAGAGCTAAACCATATGTCTAATTCTTTTACATAACAGAGGATACTAGCACTGCATTCATTCAGCCATCTAGTCAAGTCACAGAAATTAAACCAAGGTAAATAATAGAACTGTATCACAATAGCCAGGATGTTTCCCAAGGAATCCTTAAGATTTTCATGGAAGTGAGCAAACTCAGGAAAAACAAGGTAACACACATCAATTGTATGTAAACCTACCGGCACTTGCACCTCCTTCTGAATAATCCAATATGCTCATTGAGGAGTTAACAAAAATAAAAATCCAGATAAAAGTCTAAAATAAAATAAATCCAAGAAAGTAACCTAAAATTCTGTAAATGAACCCAGTTGATGCCTGTTGCTCGCTAGCAACCAAACTACATAAGGCAACTCATCAGCCTTCCCAGGTTTTAAACTGCACCTAGGACACAAAGCGGAGCTGCACAGCAACAGCAATACACTCTGACAGACTTAAGCCCAGGGATCGTCATCACCAGTGATAAACAGTGCACAAATCTCAAGGGGGGCATCAAACTACTAGCATAAAGTTTCTTAAAGAGGTTTTCATAAAACAACTTCTTCCTAAGGTTAAAGATCCATGAAAAATAAAAACATAATCCCTACATATTGTAAAAAATACAAACAATGACACGGTTAAAATTATATTATTAAAACTAAAGCAAAGATTGACATAGCAATTACCCATGTGAAATAGCCGCAGATAATCTTTTACACTACTTGATGTAATTAAACCCACATAAACCTAACAACAAAGAAAAACAAATTCAAACATATTAGCTCCTTAAGGGCTAAATTGTGAGTGCTATATGGAAAGAGTAAAATTCTGTAAAAGCTAACTAATACTGACAGGCATAATTTAAATACGGTTGATTTTCTACAGCTATGATGGTTAAGAGTTTTAGAATTTTGGCAGGCATTTGTAAAATTACATTTTTATTATTTGCCAGTAAGCAGGGGGTTTCTATGCTTTTGTATACAGTATGATATAAAGTATACATTTAAAAAATAAACACATTCACGATTAGTGAATTCACTTTAATGTTGGTGACTTCTAAGACAACAAGAGTAACGCATTTACCAATGTTATAGCTTACTGTACCGAAAATAATCAAATACTTGTATTATACTCTCTTGTCCTTAGGATTCTTCTTGCAGGCATTAGAGTTGGGGTGAAGCCAGTCATGAACATTAATCAGCTGGGATACCAGATAGTAAAAAGGTAGAAGTTGGGGAAGGCCAAGCCAGCCAGGTGGGATGGGAGGCGTAGTGTTTCTAGTGCAACTCTAGGGGGTCATCCATTCCAGAAGAACGCAATACAAATAGAGTCGACACTTTTAAAAATGGATTTGGGAATTTGACAAGGGGAATTGGCCATGACATATAGTAGTTCAGGCAAGTAAATCATCTTAAAAGGATATTGTCTCTTCCCATGATATCCAGGGGCAAATCTTTCCACTGTTTAGTTTGTGTTTGTAGTTGGAACAGTAAGGGGCATAGGTTATTGTTTACGTATAGGGATAATGGCAATTGAATTGTGACTCCTAAGTACCTGTAGGAGGTGATGACTTGTAGCCTAAAATCTGATTGAGTCACCAGTATAGCAGCTTGGTCTAGGGGAAAAAGTCGTGGAGATCTGCTAGGTAGACTAGGGTATCATCTGCGTATAGGGAGATTCGCTCCTCTATATCATTTATAGGCCTTTAATTAAAGGGGAGCTACGGATCCGAACAGCAAGGGGCTCCATAGCCAGAGCAAATAGGAGGGGTGATAAAAGGACATCCCTGCCTAGTGCATCTGGTGATTGGGAAGGTCTCAATGACATGAGAATTAATCCGTATGCAGGCTAGTGGTAAGGTAGAGGAGACGTATCCATGCTACGAGTTGGGGGCTGAACCCATATAGTTGTAACACCCAAAACAAATAAGGCCATTCCACACTTTTAAAAGCTTTGCAGGTGTCTAGTGACACAACAACACAGGTAGGCGAACAGTCATGTGGGCAAGTCAGGTTATGAAAAAGTCTACAGATATTCATTCTGGTTGAGCGGCCTGGTATAAAGCCCCCCTGGTCACTCCCGACCAATTTCACAACTACTTTATTCAGACGATTGACTGGGACTTTGGCCAAGATTTTGACATCTACATTAATAAGGGATATTGACCGATAGAAGTCGCATTTAAGAGGATATTTCCAAGGTTTTAGTATCAAAATGATTAATGCCCCTCTCATTAAAGGAGGAAGTACTCCGTCTTTCAAGGCCTCATTATATGTATTAAGTAGAATAGGGCCCAGGGAGGTGCCAAAAGTGTGTATACTATTCAGCTGGAAAAACATCCAAGCTTGGCGTCTTATAAGTCGATAGCTGCGAAATTTCATAGGAGAGCACTTCTACAGAGAGGTTCGTCTAGATCATCACGGTCTTGGTCCGACAATTGGGGAAGTGCTGTTTGGGTTAAAATAGTCATCAAGTTGGGTCTCGGAGTAGAGGGCCCTAGTAGTAGAAAGGTCACGGTAGAAAGCTAGGAAGGCACCCGTTATATCCTGAGGGACATCACTAATCTTATCCTGGGAGGTCAGGATCCTAGGAATTGATCTAGGGGTACGGTCAGCTCTGGTTAGGTAGGCGACCCACCTTATTGCCATGTTCAAACATCTTCTGGGTAACATAGCGCATACGTTTTTTAGTAAGGTCCAGCAAGCGGAGCTCATACTTCCTATGTCTGTGTAAGGTCCAGCAAGCGGAGCTCATACTTCCTATGTCTGTGTAACCACAGCCTTGGAGGCCTCCCAGGCAGTGGAGGACCCAACAGTGCCCTGATTTGCACGGCAGTTGTCGGCAATACCTTTCTGGCATTCATTCTATACAATCTCATCCTCCAACCTATGGAAGTTTAAATGCCAAATGTGAGGGCCTCGGCAGAAGGAGGAGATCCACAGAAAGAGGGGCATGGTTAGAAACGGGGCATGGTTAGGAGGGATAGGGCCTTCCCCCACCCCTCAAGCGGTCCATGGCAGGGTTAAGTAAAGCATTAAAGTCTCCTACGAACAGTAGAGGACCAGGGGCTCTAGACAGTAATAAAAAGGGACAAGTGAGAAAGTAAATCTGGGGAGAATGGAGGAGGGACATATACATTTACTAATGTAAAGACTGTAGAAACAATACAGATAGTAATTATAATGAATCAATCAACCTTCAGGGTCTTTACCAGCAGAATATCTTCACTAGTAAGATAGAGACCCCATGGGAGTAGTTAGCGATGGGTGGCATGGTATTCGATAGCTAGACAGGGACGTTTAAGGGTCCGCAGTGTGGTATTGATAAGATGTGTCTCCTGAAGGCAAATAATATGGAGTTTATATTTTTTTTTAGCTAGGAGAATACCAGGGACCACTCTTGGAGGCGAGTTCAGCCCCCTAACATTCCAAGAAATCAATTTTAACCGATACGTTCTCTCCCCCCCCTCCCCCCCTGTCCTTTCCCGCAGGTTTTGTATGTCCTGCTTCAGTAGGGAAAAATCAATATGGATACTTTCCATTTGAACTGTGAGGGAAGCCTTACACAGTCTTTAATAGCTAGCATGGTTTCAGCCAGGGTAGGCTCATCTGGAGAGGGGCCCGGTGAATTGCAATCCGCTGAGCATGTAGGGAAGTCTAGAGGTGTTAGGTGGTCAGCCTGGGTGCGAAAGGCTGTAGGTAGAGAGTCACTCGCCCCCTTGTGTAGAGGTAAGGGAGGGCTGCAGAGTGGCTTCATTCATGGCTGAGGGATCAGCGCTATCTTGCCTCTGGAACTCAGCTAGTTGTTCTGCCATGGACTGGGGCACGGGTGGCCCATATTTATTCACCATATTGCCTGTAACGGATGCCCGCCATCCTTAGGAAGGGTTTAGTGCTTCTTGGGAGAATTTTGGACTCAGGATACCTGTAGGATGAGAAGCAGCCGCTCTCATGGACCTCAAGCCACACTCCGGACACTTTATTAGTTACACCTTGATAGTACTGGGTTGGACCCCTTTTGCGTTTCACAACTGCCTTAATTCTTTGTAGCA
Source organism: Lithobates sylvaticus (assembly GCA_028564925.1). NCBI lineage: Eukaryota > Metazoa > Chordata > Amphibia > Anura > Ranidae > Lithobates > Lithobates sylvaticus. Next base: position 329,914,927 of record CM053030.1, read on the forward strand.
TAGATTCAACAAGGTGTTGGAAACATTCCTCAGAGATTTTTCCATATTGACATGATAGCATCACGCAATGGCTGCAGATTTGTCGGCTGCACATCCATGATGTGAATCTCCCATTCCACCACATCCCAGGTTGAGATCTGGTGACTATGGAGGCCACTGGAGTACAGTGAACCTCACTGTTATGTTCAAGAAACCATTGGTGAGATGATTTGAGCTTTGTGACATGGTGCATTATCCTGCTGGAAGGAGCCCTCATAAGATGGGTACACTTTAGTCATAAAGGGATGGACATGGTCAGCAACAATACTCAGGTAGGCCGTGGCATTTAAACAATGCTACGTTGCTATTAAGGGGCCTAGAGTGTGCCAAGAAAATATCCCCCACACCATTACACCACCACAAACCATCGATACAAGACAGGATAGATCCATGCTTTCTTGTTTACGCCAAATTACAACCCTACCATCTGAATGTCGCAGCTGAGAGTCAGACCAGGCAACGTTTTTTAAATTTTCCATTATCCAATTTTGGTGAGCCTGTGCGAATTGTAGCCTCAGTTTCCTGTTCTTAGCTGACAGGAGTGGCACCCGGTTTGGTCTTCTGCTGCTGTAGCCCATCTGCTTCAAGGTTCGATGCGTTGTGCATTCAGAGATGGCATTCTGCATACCTTGGTTGCAATGAGTGGTTATGCGAGTTACTGTTGCCCATCATCTGCTCATTCTCATCTGACCTCAACAAGGCATTTTCGTCCACACAACTGCCACTCACTGGATATTTTCTATTTTTCTGACCATTCTCTGTAAACCCAAGAGATGGTTGTGTGTAAAAATCCCAGTAGATCAAAATTTTTTGAATAACAGCCCGTCTGGCACCAACAACCTTGCTATGTTCAAAGTCACCTATATCCCCCTTCTTCCCCCATTCTGATGCTTTGTTTGAACTTCAGCAAGTCTGATTAGCAATTTGTGTTACCAAGAATTTGAACAGGTATACCTAATAACGTGGCTAGTGAGTGTGTATTTTTGTATTCACCTTTATGAAGAATTGTGTGTGTTTATTTATAAGAACTGTATACATGTTAATTATGTTTATAAATTTTTTGGGGATTCAGCAGTAGATTTTGGTTGCGCTGCCCTTATAGTGTATATATAAGATTTGGTGTGGGAACACATTTTAATGATTGGCGGCAACCTAGAAAACCATTTTGTTCACATGCAATTTATATATATTTATAGCTATTGGTGCCGATATCAAATTGGGTGTGAAGCAGCGATTTCAGTGCTTTTTTTTTTTATATTTTTTAAATAAAATACATATCTTGACACTTTTGCCACACTCTGAAAAAAAAAATAAAAAAAAAAAGAAGGTTTTGATAGTGTAGGATTTAGGTTTGCATCTTTGAGTTTATGTCTTTAGTCTTATGTGTTTATAGATTAGATGCTTTGGCTGTGTTGAGGAGATATGGGATTGGTATGGCGACCCCAATCTCATGTGAGCAGAAAGTGTCCAGACAGTACATTAAACCTGTGCAGTGGCTATACCAGGATGATGCCTGCAGCTACAGACATCATCCTGGTATCTTTTTTTTTTTGGCCGGTAATGCTCTTTTTTGGAAAAGCGGTTCTAGTGGCTAATCAGCTGATGGATTCCTTTTATAGGCAGCCTTCCTGGGCTCTTCCGTTGCACTGGGAAAGCCAGGATCAGAGAAACAGCAGTACATTGATTTTCCCAGTGATTAGCTATGCAGGTGATGTTTCTGAAGGCATAGGTGAGGCTAGAATGCCTTGTCGCTGCCTCCTTGAAAGTTGGTACTACGAATGAGATTGTGCTTCCCTCTAGTACTCTTCCTTTCTTGGAAGTTGCGGCACAATGACTTCACCATTGCCTTCAGGAAGCGTCTGGAATCCAGAGTCCAAGGTTGTTTATTCATTTCATTACTTTTCATCACTGCACTACGCTTTGTGCATGGCAGAGCAGAGGGAGGGGGTGTACACCCAACAGCTCCTATGGTAATAGTACTGCACATGCGCGAGATCTTAACTAGAACGGGCGTTGCATTATGGGAGATGCACATCACTAGATCCCAGAAGAGAATGCCTGTGGGCTTCACATGCCCACAGGCGAGATGAAACCGATTGCTAGCAACTTTATAAAGCGTTCTTTCATTTTAAAAAAATGAATGGGACAACTTCTAAAATTGGGACATGTGAGTAACAAATGTCAAAATTTATTTGTTTAGAACTGTCACATAAACAAAAAAAACCCGTCAGAGGCAGTGGAGCCCCACTTTAAGGGTATTTCTGGTAGATTAAACCTAAAATGTGTTTGTATAGATGTGGAGGGTGAGCAACATACTATTTCAATTGCTTTTACTTGCTGCATATTAAAAACATAGAGCCAGTAAATGCATGCATAGCTAAAACATCACTTGCCTGTTTAGATCACATTTACCTTCCATATCAGTTTTCATTAGCGAGGATTTGGTTGTTTATTAGGTCACGTGATCAGCTTACTTAATCCTCTATGAATGAGTTTGGGGATTTTTTTCATGCTTCACATGTATCTGACCTATTTTCTTATTCAGAACAATGCTAGCCCTCCAAAATCCACAGAATAAGAAAAACTTTCATGCATTCTTGATAAAATACAGTTATCAATTCACAAACTCAGGTAATAGTATTTTGTATTAGAGACACAGCATTGTGTAAACAAATGACAAATTCTGGAAGGAGGCTGCCATTGAAACTAAAGATCAAATTAATAGGGCATTAAAATGGTATAGATGTAATGCAAGTAGGGTCCCTTGCATCAATTTTGTATGCATGCAATACATACACAAACGGGTTTGCCTAAAAAGGGTGAACCAATCAGCCCCAATTAGTGTTTCTAAAGGCAATATTTTTTTAAATAAAATAAATATGTTATACTCACCTGCTCTGTACAAATGGTTTTGCACAGAGTGGCCCTGAACCTCCTCTTCTGGGGTCCCCACCAGCAATCTTGGCTTCTCCTCTTCTGTGTCCGTAGGGCACACAGTGCATACTTGCGCCTGAGCTGTGTACACCTATGGAGCTGCGCTGAGGACTGCGGTAAGTATTTAGGGAGGTGGGGTTGAACAGAAATCTGTAAAAAGTTTTTAACCTTAATGTATATGTATATATATATATGTGTATATATGTATATGCTAGATCTATCTCTCCATCAGCATGGTAGCTTACACTTCTGCAGCACTAGGGTCCCGGGTATGTAAATAAATGTATATACACACATATCTATACTGTGTATATACACACTGCACTTTAACCGCTTGCCAACCGATTCGTGTGTCTGGCGGCCGCAATGGCCACCCACGATCGCTCCACAGAGAGTCAGAACGGGGATCTGTCAATATAAACAAACAGAGCCCTGTACTGACAGGGGAGTAGAGAGATTGTCTGTACCTAGTGATCAGGAACAGCAATCTCTCCACTCCCAGTCAGTCCACTCCCCCCCCCCCCCACAGTTAGAAGGCACCTACCTAGGGAACACTTAACCCCTTGATCGCCCCCTAGTGTTAACCCCTTCCCTGCCAGTGTCATTTATACAGTAAATCAGTGGCTATTTTTAGCACTGATCGCTGTATAAATGTCACTGGTCCCAAAAAAAATTCAAAAGTGTCCGATCTGTCCGCCACAATGTCACAGTCCCACAAAAAAAAAAAAAAAATTGATGATCACCACCATTTGTAGAAAAAAATAATATATTAATATATATATATATATAAAAATGCCATAACTATATCCCCTATTTTGTAGACACTATAACTTTTGCGCAAACCAATCAATATACACTTATTGCGATTTTTTTTTTAACAAAAAAAATGTAGCAGAAGAATACATATTGGCCTTAAAACTGATGAAGAACATTTTTTTTTTTTTTTTAATAGCAAAAAGTTAATAGTTTTTTTTTTTTTTTTTAATTGATGGTCTTTTTTTTTTTTTTTTTTGCGCTACAAACAAAAAAACGCAGAGGTGATCAAATACCAAAAGGAAGCTCTATTTGTGGGTGGGGGGGGGGATGGGAAGGACATAAATTTTGTTTGTGTAAAACGTTGCATGACCGCGCAATTGTCAGTTGACACAGTGCCATATTGTAAAAAATGGCCTGGTCATTAAAGGGGTAAATCCTTTTGGGGCGGAAGCGGATAAAAAGCGTGTGCCCTTTTTAACACTAGTATATAAAGATAAATCTCAAATAATTGGAATAGTATCAAAAAAATAAATAAAATCATTATATAGGATTCATTACTAGGGCTCGACTGATTATCGGCGGCAGAAATTTACTTTTTTAGAAGTATCGTTTAAAAAAAAAAAAAAAACTGATGGATATTACTTCAAGGGGTTTTACCAGGGTGATGCATGTATCACCCCAGTACCGTTCTTTAGAGCCGACGGTCGGCTTTATTGTAATAACAACCGATAAAGAGTATCTCACACATACCTATTACTGTCACAAGGGATGTTTACAATCCTTGTGACAGCAATAACTGTGATAAAAATAAAAAATAAACATAAAATGACAGTTTTTTTTTTTTTTTTATAAGAATAATAATCATCATAATAATAACAATAATTATATTGGCTATCGGCAGGAGAGATAGCCGAAATATTGTTTTTTCTGTTCCGATATGATATCGGTTGATCCCTATTCATTACACACAAAGTGATATTTCAAGCATTTCTTTCTTTTAATTTTTTTTTGTATAATCTTTATTTATTTAGGACAAAATAAAATATGTCATAGCAAACGTTTGCAGATTGTCAAAAACTAAAGCCAAAATAAGCAAGGTTCAAAAATAGGTACAGACAAACAAAGTAGTAAGGTAAAAGGAAGGGAGAACAATGGTGTCGTGTTGCTAAGCAATAGTATAAGGGTTTTCCCTATTGGGGAGCCAGGGACACCTCAGTGATAATGACTCAATGAACATCATCTTAGAAATACATAAGGAGGCCGCGGCTAACACTGAACCTGGCAATGTTACTGAAAATTCTAGAAAAAATTACAGGGTCACCCGGCTGGTATTAGGCACCAGGAAAGGGGGGCCCAATTTAGCCCCAACTAACCTCTCCCAGCACACCACCTGAGCCAGGGTCACCTGAGGCGAACATTAGACGCTGAAGGGTAGAAGCGATGCCACCCTCCAGTGAGGAGGCTTCCCCTCCAGCGGCAAAGCACTAGGGCTATGTCCCGCTATTGCAGTTTTGTGTAAGGCGTACACCAAAATCCACACAAGTAGTATTTACATTGTTCCAAAGAATAAAAAGAGGAAGAAAAGAAAAAGTGGAGAAAAGGGAAGACCGAAGCATAACTGAAATCTTGCATGAGTCTTCATGTCCACACCGAGTGCACCATCCCAATGCAGAACAAACTGCTTATGAAAATGGGGAGTCGCGACAAAAAGTGCAATTCTGCCCCCTAGGTCCCTCGCTGCAAGCGGGTTCCAAGGGATGGTTGTGCCAGCTCCAGCAGTGCCAGGTCTGGACTAGAGGACACATACCCTGGGTCAGAAACAGTCGATCCAGGGTGCCCATACACTATTGAAGCGTTCACGAGAGCCCCTACAGGTTCCTATCCAGTCCTCCACCTCCCAGATGTCGTTCACCCTGCTAATCCTCTCCTCCCATGTAGGCAAGCATGGTTGTTGCCAACAGATTGGGAGCAAGCGTCTGGCCGCATTCAGTAAATGGGGCAGTACGCTTTTCTTATATTGGCTAAATCGGGATCTGAGGGACATGCAGGAGGAAGTGTATCAGGGATAGAGGGACATCCAAACCTAGGATATATCTTTTATTTGGGGTTGATATCTTCCCAATAAGGCTTAATCCTAGGGCAGTCCCACTCCCACCATACATGTAGAAGTGTACCTCGGTGCCCACAGTTTCACCAGCATAGCTCACACACAGAAGTATGCACCAAGTTCGCTGGCATCCTATGCCAGCAGAACAGAACCTTATCATTCGTTTCCTGTGTTTTAGAATCGATAGAGCATGAATGAGTAAGCTGGTGTAGGTGAGCCAACTGAGTTGTGGTAAATTCAAGCCTCAAGTCCCTTTCCCATACCTGTACATAGGTAGGTTTAGATTCATATGTAGTGGAGCTTAGCAGTTGGTATAGTTCTGAGACCATATGGGGTATCAGATCTTCATCTACAATGAGGTGTTCGAAGGGCGTGAGAGAGTAAATCTCTTATAGAGTGCCCGTGAAAAAAAAAAAAAAATGGTGAAGTTGTCTGTACCTCCAGAAATCCATCCGGGAACCACTATGTCTAGCCTGTAGGGTTTCAAAACTCAGTAGCATTACCATTACCATTCCTCATAAGTTTACCACAACTGGCATTGCCATTGTCCACCCAGAGCCCAAAAAAGTCTATTTGCTCACCAGGAGGAAAACACAGGAACCAACGGAGGCAGCGGGGACACGAGGGGGGGGGGGGGGGGGGGGGGCAAATTCAGGATGGGATTGATTCAATCCCAGACTGAAAGAGTGTTGACCGTCAGTGGGTAGGTGGTATCAGACAGCCCCCGTTTTCCCGGGACAGCCACGGTGAGTGTGATAGATTCCTGCCTGCCATACATTTCTCCAGGGAGACCCACAGCTTTGAGTGAGTATGGAAACACCAGTTGAGAATCCTCTGAAGAAAAGCCCTGTAATAGCGTTGTATGTCCGGGACTCCCAATCCACCTGCATGTTTTAGGCGCCTCAGCACTCTGAGCTATTCTGGGTGCCACACAAACCCAGACAGCATACTAGACAATCGGGTAAAGAAGCCTCTAGGCAGGGGCACCGATATCTGCAGGAAGAAAATTATGCGCGGTAGAATGTTAATTTTTATAATATTCACTCGTCCTAGCCATGTAAAAGCGGTCTTAGTCTATTGTGAAAGGTCCCTCAGAACCGCGACTTGGCCCAGGTAAAAGGGAAGGCAGCCTGCAGGCGGCTTACCAAGGAGGGGGTCAATTGAATAGGCAGGATTTCCAACTCTAAAATTAATTTTGAAATTGGAAAGCGATCCGAAATGTTTAAGTTCTCTCATCAGGTTAGGCAACGAGATCAGGGGGTCTGAAAAGGTGAAACAGCACATCAGCATATGTTGATCGCTTATGTTCAGTATTGCCTTCTGATGGATCCCGGATACCCCGACTGGGCCCCTCTGCCAGACCTGTGTCTCCTGTTCTCCAAACGCAACCACAGCTGGCAGACTCGCCATGGCCCTTAACCCCCCCCCAATCATGAAGGCAAACCACACAGATTTTGAGGGTTAAAACATGCAGAGCATAAAAAGAAAAAAAAAAAAAACGATTTATCTGAAGTTCCACTAAAGAATAAGGAACTATTAACATCCACATTGCCGGCTACAGAGAACTTATCAATTTGGGATCTCTCAGTACCTAGGTTCGCTATACGTCTCATAAATATTATGAACATGGCAATAAGTGTTGCCGTACGCTCAAAAGGGCTCTCCAAAAGAAGAATGCTCAGGCATACGTACAGAAGCTTCATTCCTCCTCTGGAGAAATTGTGGTCCAGTCTTCTAAAATTGCCTCAGGGTTCCAGGATGAGTGCGAATGTCCCACGCACCCTGCTAGGTAGACTGCCACGGTTATTATTATTTTTGTTCACTATATTGTTATGAAAATTTGAGTTGTTCATAGTTTATCACGGTGATTAAGTTTCTTCATTCACTATTTCTTTTGCTGTGTATTTTTTTTTGTTATTAGAATCGAGTGTTTAGTGCACTAGTTCACTGTATAAAGTTACTCTGAGGTAGCATCACACTTTACTTTTTTAAATTTATCTGAGTGGTCATCCACTTTTAAAAAGGGGCAGCTTCACTCATTCACAAAAATTCTTGTTGGCGCCATTTTTGTCACTTTTGATTTTACACAATATAATCAAACCTGTTTACGAGCTTGGCGATCTAGCAAACGCAAGAATAGTTCTCTCAGGTCGGTCAGTTTTTTTAATGACTCAGGGTCTCCACTATGTTTATGCTGGAGTTCTGCTTTTTGAAGGGCATCAAGTACCCTTTGAAAGTCCGCTTGTTGTGCTTTCTTGAGCTTAGAGCACAAGGAGATAAACTCCACCCTTATGGCCTCTTCCCACACAATGCCTTTACCAAGGCCATCCGTGGTATTTTCCTTAAAATAGTGGGTTATAACATCCACTACCCCTGCCACCACTACAGTATCGTCCAACAGGTTCTCATTTAGCCTCCATGTCCAGGCCCTATGGGTGCCGGACGGTAGGGTGAACGCAATCGTGATCGGTGCATGATCAGAGATTGTAATATTGCCTATGGACGCAGACTGCAGGAGCTCGAGGGTAGAGTGATCTAAATAGATGTGGTCTATTCAGGTATACACATTGTGGACTTTGGAATAATATCTAAAGTACCTACCTGAGGGGTGAAGCACCCTCCAACTATCTATCAGAAGGTGGGACTGAAGGGTCTTGCAAAAATGCTTAAGGAAAGCATAAGATTATGAGGGTTGTGTATGAGACGTGTCAAGTAAGGGGGGTCGGGACTAACACTGAAGTCGCCCCCAAGGACCAGGAAACCCTCCTTAAATTCCGCCAATTAATCTATGGCCGTATCTTTGAAAGTAAGTTGGTTGGTATTAGGGGCATAGATTGTGGCAAACGTATACAGTTTCCCAGCATTAGTACCTTTCAGAAAAACATAGCAAACCTGGGGGTCTACATTACTTCCCGTGGGCTGGAAGGGACAGGATTTGTATATCGCAACCGCTGTACCTCTAGATTTGGAGATCAGGGAAGTGCTAAGGAACCACTGATTGTAGAGGTGGGTGGGCAGCTTAGGCACTAATTGAGGAGTAAAATGGATTTCCTGTAAAAATATCACCTGAGCCCCAGACCTTTTTAATCCCCCCCCCCCCCCCACAGTTTGCTACGTTGCCTAGAGAAGAGACCTTGGACATTATAGGATATTACCTTAAGAGTAGCCATAGAAGATATGGAGGACGGGTAGTTTGCAAAATGCGCCGGCACGCTCAGTGCAGGTGACGAAGTGGGAGGCTGCTCCTGGGAGAAGAGGGGGAGAAAGGAGATGGGGGAAAGGGGTAAAGGGAAAGAAAAAAAAAAAAAGAAGGCGAAAAAATAAATAAATAAAATAGGATTATTAAAATAATAAAAGAAGGACAGCACAGTGGTGTAGTGGTTAGCACTCTCACCTAGCAGTAAGAAGGGTCGCTGGTTCAAATCCCAAACACGACACTACCTGCCTGGAGTTTGCATGTGGTGTAGTGGTTAGCACTCTCACCTAGCAGTCCAAAGACATGCAGGTCGGTTAATTGGCTTCTGTCCAAAAATTGGCCCTAGTATATGAATGGGGACCTTGGATTGTGGGGTCCTTGAGGGTAGGGACCAATGTGAGTGTGCAATGTACAGGGATAGGGACAATCGTAGACACTCACTCAGGTTGAACTGGATGGACTGGTGTCTTTATTCAACCTTACTAGCTATGAAACTATGAAAACATAAAAAAAAAATACCAATTAAAATATGAAAAACATGAGTATGGCAAAAACCATAAAAATAATCGAAACATCTGCAAGTCAGACTCACGGTGAGGGCCCCAAGCCATAACCCAAAGTCCCAATAGGGGTATTTACCCAAAAGGGGAAGGCCTACATGAGGAACGTGTGCCAACATGAGGGGGAAGGTAGGAAGCTCTGTCCCTATCCACCGCATCTAACAAGATGCCATAATTGGTGGAGGGGGAGGATGTCTTAACAATATTGAGTGCCTGCAGACTGCAACCGAAGCCTGGTGTGGCAAGACTAGGGTATTCCCAACTATAACCTAAACTGTATCAGCAATATATGACAGAGCGCAAAATCTAAAACGGAGCTGCATAGGCCATGAGTAGCCACAGACTCCATCTGGAGCAGTGTTGTAGCAACTGAAGATCAAGTAGGGTCTCCATAAGGTGGTTGTACGTAGGGAAGCAGGATCACCCCACAACAAAGGATAGGGACCTGGGATTTAACCGTGGAGACCATGAAAACCCGCCCCGTCAGTCTCTGGAGGTGGACGGGCCCGGCGAGGAACCAGAGATAGAACCCTGTCGATCCCTTTTACGACTTCTGCGCTTAGCAGGCAGTCATAGTTATGGGAACTGTATAGCAGGAAAATCCGATGATCCTCTCCAGTCCGGGAAATCCACGGAACCCAGTCCAAGAGTGAATAAGAAGTACAGGAGGTAGTCTTTGCTGCGTAGGGTGACTGGTTTGCCTTCTTTAGTCACCTGCCTTCTTTAGTCACCTGTGTGCGCTGGCAGGACAGCAAAAAAAGTCCTGCAAGCCGCATCTTTGCATCGCTGTAGGAGCGGTGTATACACTGCTCCCAATGTGCCCCTGCCCATTGAAGTCAATGAGCAGCACCGCCAGATACTGCAGCGGCACTTTGTGGGCAGTTTTAACCCTTTTTTCGGCCGCTAGCGGGGGTTAAAAGCGTCTTGCTAGCGCCCAACAACCTCCGCATAAACGGCAGTAAAGTGAGAATCTGAAAAATTGCTGTTCACAGACGCTCGCTTTACAATCTGACAGAGCTTGAGCTATTTTGCAAAGAAGAATGGGCATAAATGTAACTCTAGATGTGCAAAGCTGGTAGCGACATACCCAATAAGACTTGCAGCTGTAATTGCAGCGAAAGGTGGTTCTACAAAAGTAACTCAGGGGGGCGGAATACAAATGCACGCCACACTTTTCACATATTTGTAGAAAATGTTGAAAACCATTTATCATTTTCCTTCCACTTCACAATTATGTACCACCAATAAAATACATTTACGTTTTTGGTTGTATCATGACACAATGTGGAAAATGTCAAGGGGTATGAATACTTTTTCAAGACACCGTATAGTAGTATGTAGTTGGAGAGAGTTTATTTGTTTGTAGTATGGAATTATTTCCATAAATGTTAGTTTTTCGTTTCTGATCTTTTTACATAATACTAGTAAAAGTGTATCTGTTCCAAAACAGTTAAAGCGGTTGTATATCCCGCTTTGTGATTTTTACCTACAGGTAAGCCTATAATAAGGCTTACCTGTAGGTAAAAGAAAGATCTCCTAAACATGCACCATTTAGGATATATTCACCCAGCATGCAGCCGCTGATGTTAGCAGCACATGCGCTCTGAAGGTCCGGCTAGGTGCGGTGCATAGTAGCTCATTATGCCTTTGTCTTACAGTTTTTTTTTATTTTTTTTTATTTACTTTTTATTTTTTAACAGGGTTTACAACCGCTTTAAGGTTGAGGAGTTGGGGGTGGGGGGGGTTAGGGGAGTAGTAGAGGTGCAGTGATGAGACTGCCTGTGTGTGCGCAATCCTAAGCGGGTTCAGAATCAGATGCAGTGTTAACACGGTGGTGGTGGGGGGGGGGGGGGTCAGAAAGTAATTTCAGTGGTGCTGGTAATAGGAAAAGAGAGGGAGAGGGATTCTGACACAGCCATATTTTTCACACAGGGCCTGTGCGGACCACGCACATGCATGTTGCAGAGCCAGATGCCAGGGAAAGAGCCACAAATATGACAGCTGTATTCACTTATGCACGGAGCACAGAGTGCACACTGAGGAAAGTCTGAAATAGAGCAGCTGAAATCATGCATGCACAGAGCTGAGCCTAAGGGCTCTTTCACACGGGGCGGATCAGTGCAGATCCGCCCCGTGGATAGCCGCTTGCTCAGCGGGGATCGCCGGAGCGATCTCCGCTGAGCAGGAAGATGACAGGGCCGTCTCTGCACTCTGTGCAGGGACGGACCTGTCAGAGCGCCGCTCTCCCCTATGGGAGATCTGGTGACGACGGACCGTAAAGTCCGTCGTCATCCGATCCGCTCTGCAGACGGATGAAAAAATGGGGTTTTCCTCCGTCTGCAGAAACGGAGCATAGCGGGCACCGACGAGAGCGGGTGTCAGTGGATGCTCATCCGCTGACACCCGCTATCCCATAGGGATACCTGTATGTCCGTTTTTCATCTGAAAACGGAAGGATGAAAAACGGACATACGGTCCGTCCGTGTGAAAGAGCCCTAAAAGGGGCAACACTAATGAGGTCATGCCACGTTTCCCTTCTAAATTATACATATTAGACAGAACCCAAAGGCTATATCAGGAGGAAAGTCCAAGAGGGTCAAGTTTTTTTTTTTTTTTTTTTTTAATTGCCATTTCTAGTTAAAGTTTTTGAATTCAACTACACAAAAGTTTTTATCTATGACCCAGGGCTGCACCCAGATTATCTATGACCCAGGTTGCCAGGTCAACATAGCAACTGGGTCATTGAGAGCAGAGCAGGAAAAAAGGATAGTTCCAAGACTTGCAATGCCAGGATAGTGGCACTGTAGTGGGATCTGGGGGGGGCGGATCAAAAAGTGGAGAGGTATATATGGCGATCAAAAGCCAGCAAGTATATGCAATTAGTGGGACTGGAGGCATAGAGTGCAGGTCAGGGCTTGGGGCACATCACTAGGCAATCTGCAATCTCTTAGCCCCGTTTCACACCAGTGCAGCCTTTAAATCGCACTACTTCAGCACAATTTCAAATTCAGATGCAGATCAGTGCAATTTGGACTTCTGATTTCACTGCGTTTTGAAACAAAGTTAATGCAAATTGCAATGAAAGACTAAAAAAGTAGGGTAAGAGCCTTTTTCAAAGTTGATGTGACTTGTCACAACGATTTGAACAGTTCCATTGCTGGCAATGGGGTGCAACTTGTCATGTGATTTTGAACTGTCAAATCGCATGACAAATCACACTGGTGTGAACCAGGGCTTAGGAAGTGATCTATAATCTGCCTGTGTATCCTACATTTCTTTTGGAAGTGCTAAAAAAACAAAACAACACACAAGGAAACCACGGGTTGTGTGTTAAAGTGACACTAAATTATATCCTTATTCAAAAAAGAATCCATACACATCCACTACTAAATAACCCCAACTTTCAATAAATTGCTTCTTATGCCCCAAGAAGTGTGATCTTCAGTGAACGGAGGGCATTTGATGGCAGTGATGAAGCATTTAAACTAGGGCTGTGGAAATTAAAAGATGAATTCTTTGATTAATCATAAATTTTTATACTTAATCTTATACTTAAGCGGTGAGCACTTAGATCTTTTCTTTCTACCCATGACCTGGACTCCTTGCTGAGATCTAAGGAGACGTGAAAGAAGTTTATGGTCCGTGTTAAACCTTTTGATACCCGCTTGCATGACCACCTGTTTGCACAGGGGTCCATGCCATAAGGCGAGTGTGATTAGTTACACCGGAGGTGGAGGGATTGTCACGCTACTGTGGGGGGAAAAAAAAAAATGTACTTACGTCAGTGCTACAATTTAAAACGTATTTGTGTGAACTGTGAAGTTAAGTCATGGATTGTGGAAACTAACTAGTGTCGGGTGATTGTGATAGTGGTAAATGTGGTATACACTGACTAATGCAGAGTTGCAATGCAAGGAGATCAGCTAAAAAGTAGTTGGATCTGTATGTGCATTATAATTAATCGAAATTAGTCGATTCATAGATTTAAAAAAAAAAAAAAAAAAACAAACGATTAATCGAACACGAAAATTTTAATCAGCAACAGCCATAATTTAAACCCTGAGACGCTGCACCGCCATGCCATAACCATGAGAACTGCACGTGGTTGTAGAATGGTGATGGGAAGATAATATTTGCCACTATGCAAAGCATCATGGCCGTAGCATGTCTACATCCCATGTGTTGCCTTTGCAGCTTAATACGGAGTTCCACCCGAAAAAATGTTTGCATATTCACAGATCTATAACAGTATTAAACATTTGGGGGGAAATTTTTTTTTTATACTTACCAGAAACGCCCTGTTGCTATGTAGTGGCTCCCAATCTGCCACTTCCTGGTCCATGGCGCTCCTCGTCACTTCCTCCCTCGCCTGTGCTCCTGGGAAATGCGAGTCATCCTTTCCCAGGAGTCAGTGAGCAGTACTGTGAGCAAAAACCGACACGAAATTACGCGATTTAAGGTGGCTGCCATAACAATGGGGCAGGACCTTCCTCTGTCACCACCCGTTAAGGCAACTTTCTAAACAATAGGCGATACGGCCAACGGAGCATCGAGCTTGCGCGATAACAAAAGGTGCATGCTGGATACCGGAAGAAGTTGTGATTAGGCTTCACATGCATCATCATGGCAACGGCCAGAAGAGGATTTACTAAATAGCAAGTATAACAAAGATAAAATTCACATCCACTAGCAAACATATATAAAAAGTTATTTGTGTTGTTATTAATGCATTAGGATTGGATGCCTGAAAATAAAAAAAAAACTGTGGCCGGAACTCCGCTTTACCAGTAGCCGACCAGCCACCGTCATTGCACTGCGGCAGGTCAGCTCTTCTGGGCAAATCCCCATAGGTATAAGTCAGGCACGCAGCCACCTAGGGGGGCTCGCATGCACTTGGGGCATTTTGATTCGCTTCAAAACTGATCAGTCTCCAGGCCCAGGATCTCTGGCCTGGACCTGGTGATCGGTTCTGGCGAATTAGAGACTGTCCTGCCTGTAAGTGTAAACACAGGCAGAGGAAATTATAGCACCAGTACACGTAGGTACACTTTTCGCCGCCCCCCCCCCCCCCGGTTAACCCCTTCACTCCCTGTCACTGTGTCACCAATTGCAGTTTTCATTTTTTTCACTGTTAGGGCAGTTAGTAATAGGCCCCAGTAGGTCTAGGGTACCCACCTAAACAAGGTTTAATTCCTTGGATTGCCCCCCAGTTAACCCTTTCACCCCTGTCACCAATATAGTGTATAGATCTATATTCTGATCGCTGTATTAGTGTCACGGGTTAGCCAGTTAGTTGGTTAGTTGACCCATCAGTCTTTTATAGCATCAGGGCTAGTGACCGTATATTACCCAATAAAGGTTTAACCCCCTGATCGCCCAGCCAGTGACATCAGTTAGGTTTTAGCATCAGTTAGGGTCAGCGTCAGATTAGTGCTAGTAGTGCCAACACCCACACACGCACCATACAACTCCTGTAGTAGTAGTAGTAGTAGTATAGTGTCTGAACGGATCAACATCTTTGACCTGAGTAGAACTATATTAGTGTCCCCTGTAGTTTAGGGTTCCCAAAAACACAGCGTTAGCAGGATCAGCCCAGATACCTGCTAGCACCTGCGTTTACCCCCTCCACCCAGCCCAGCAGCAATCGATCACCGTCACTTACAAAACACATAACAGCAGCGTTCGCAGAGTCAGGCCCGACCCCATGCAAACGCTAAGGCTCCTTTCACACGGGCGGACTGTATGTCTGTTTTTCATCCATCCATTTTCGGTTGAAAAACGGACATACATGTATCCCTATGGGATAGCGGATGTCAGCGGATGAACTTTCAATGGCATCAGTGCCCGCTATGCTCCGTTTCTGATGACGGAGGAAAACCCTACTTTTCCATCCGTCTGCGGATCGGATGAAAACGGACTCTACGGTCAGACTTAATCCGATTCCCCGTAGAGGAGAGCAGCGCTCTGACAGGTCGGTCCCTGCAGTGTGCAGAGGCAGACCTGTCATCTGCCTGCTCAGTGGGGATCCACGGAGCGATCCCCCGCTGAGAAAAGCGGAGCCCGTACACGTCCGTGTGAAAGGGGCCTAACAGTTTTTTGGTAGTGATTGAAGCAGGCTCTGACAATCAGGTGCTCTTTTTGCCTGCGAGTCTCACTAGTTGTACCAGTAAATTTAGAGGCCACAATGTCCGATCGAAGGTACACTAGTGAAGAGGCCTAAACGTTTCTGAGCATGACAGATGAAAGTGAAGAGGAAGTCACCCATCTGTCAGATTCAGGCTCAGAATACGAACCAGTAGACAGCAGCCACAACCTGACAGATGGCTCTGATGACGGAGTAGTGGACCCTGCCATGGTCAGGTGTACCCAACCCCATTCTTCTTCTGTTGAGGTGCAAGAACCGCAGGGCTCTCAAATGGAGCAGAGAGCCATTACTAGTGCCGCTGATCCTTCATGATGAACCAGCTGCCTAGTACACCCTGGTCGTAGTCAAACCAGCACTGCAGTATCACGTGGTGATGTGGGGAGTCCCATAAGTACAGTTCAAACTGGTGCGGTGGCTAGCACAAGTAGTGTCCCGCAGCCACCAAGAAGACAAAACAAAGGCCCGTCGAGCCCATATTGCCCTTCCTGCTGCATGTGCCCATCCTAATTGGGAGCCCACCACTTCTGCGGCACCCATACTTCCCCCATTCACTGGCCAATCCGTAATTCAGGTGGAAACAGTTTATTTTACGTCACTTGATTTTTATTCAGCGTTTTTCACGGAAGATCTTTATAGATCTATTGTGGACCAAAGCAATTTGTATGCTGGTCAATTCATCGCCGCTAATCCCCAGTTGACCCTTGCCAGAGATTGGAAACCTATTACGGTTTCCGAATTTAAGACCTTTCTTGGCCTATCCCTACTCATGGGCATAACTAAAAAGAGTGAGTTGCGGTCATATTGGTCCACAGACCCAATTCACCATATGCCTGTGTTCTCTGCATCCATGACCAGGGCTAGATACAAGCAGATCTTGCGGTTTATGCACTTCAATGACAAGGAACTCGTTCATTCTTGGGGTGACCCTGCATTTGATGGGCTCTACAAAATTCAGCCCTTTGTAAACCACTTTAACTGTTTAACAGTTTGCAGCCTTGTTTACTCACGATCAAGTTGTCTGCGTTGGAGAGTCCCTGATTTTTCTGGCCGCTTGTCTTTCAAACAGTATCTTCCCAGCAAGCGTGCCAGATATGGGGTCAAGATGTATAAGCTCTGACAAGGCAACAGGCTATACATATAGACTACATAGGGAGTGCTGGTAAGATTGTGTGGGACTTGGTGTCACCCTTATTCGAAAAGGGGTACCACTTGTACGTGGACAATTATTACACAAGCGTGCCACTTTTTAGTCACCTTTTTGGATTGTGGAATTGGCGCATGTGGCACTGTGCAATCTAATCGCCGGGGCTTACCCCAGTGGCTTGTAGATTCTCGTCTTAGGATGGGGGAGAGAGCCTGCTTAAGATGTAAAAATTTGCTTGCAGTGAAGTCGAGCGATTCACAGAAAGTTTTTGTTCTATCCTCCCTTCATGCAGATACAACAGTCCAAATTCCAACGGCGACTGGTGTTGTGGAGAAACCCCTCTGTGTCCGCGAATACAACCTTAATATGGGAGGGGTGGACCTCAACGACCAGTTGATGGCATCATAGTTAATTGCCCATAGAGGCAGACGCTGGTACAAAAAAAGTGTCTGTATGCCCATTTCAATTGGCTCTGCTGAACACTTATGTGCTATACAAGGCGTTAGTACGAACTGGATCCTTCCTTAAATTCCAGGAAGAGATCATCACAGCCCTTCTGTTTCCAGACGGTGCTGTGCCCCAACTTCCCAATGCAAATGCAGTGAGCCGGCTGCATGAGAGGCATTTTCTGTATGTCCTCCGTGGTACCCCTACCCAAAAAAGATGTTGTGTCTGTAGCAAACGCGGATACAGGCGTGACACCCACTTTTATTGTCCCACCTTTCCTGACCAACCTGGTGTCTGCATCTGTGAATGTTTCCAATGCTATCACACACTAGTGGAGTATTAGCGTAGATCACAGCACTGCACAGACCTAGGACACACTTTCTCAGGGTCTCCAAAGATGCCATCGCATTTTTAGAGACCTGAATCTGGAACCTTTACAGTTACAAAAAAATATATTAGGAAAAGATAAAATGTATATAATATACACACACACACACACACACTCTATAATATATATATATATATATATATATATTATATATATATATATATATATATATATATATATATATATATATATATATATATACACACATACACATACATACATACACACACACACACACATTAGGGGTGGACTGCCCCCATGCGTCGGCATATATTTTTTTTACCCCTTTTTGGCACAGATTGCAATAATAAAAAAAAAAGTTGTTTTATTGAGTTAATGGCAATTGGGTATGATCCCTCGGTCACCTCTGGGGCCCCATTTCCCACTTTTTAGTGGACCCCACTTCTGACTGATGGACTAATTTCATTTATATGTATTCTTTTTTTGTCACTGTATGTCCTAAAAATTAATTTTCTAATAAATTGTTCAAAAACTTTTTTACAAAAAGTCACGAGTGTTCCACTTTGTACTCAGTACCGCTATAATCCCCTGCTTCTATCCCTGTCCACCCAATTGCCATTTAATCGGGATGAGGTACATTTATATTTGAGTATCCCAAGCCTTCCTGCCCTAACTTTTTATCCGCGCTTTAATGCGCTTTTTTTCTGGCTGGATATACTCAATATTTTTCTATAATAATTTTCCCATACTCGTGACTTCTTGTCCTCTATTTAGACTAATGCTCCACATATCGGTGTATTGTATTAACTAAATAATTTTTGTGCTACTATTTAATCAAATATTTTTCAAATTAATGGGCTGTCGGTGCCCGATCTCCCCCCCTACTGGCCATCACGCTATGGCGGACTACTGTGGCGATGCATGGAAGGGTTTAATGGAAAAAATAAAATTTTCACAGAATGCTGCCAATATTTCTGATGATGAGTTGGATAAATCGTTTATGAGACTTCAACGTCTGCTAGAAAAAAAGGTTCGTGTCTATTGGCATAAAACTTATTTTGAAAAGTACAGTACTAATCAGATAGTCCCCTGGGGCTTAAGAATTCAGATCTTTCCGAATATCAAAAAAATCAATGACACCCTTAAAACATCCTGGGAATTTAATTTACAATCTTGCTCCTTCAGTATGATTTCAATGCTTTGTAAACAATACGAACATGAATTGGATTTATTAGACACAGCCATTAGTTCCTGGCATGATGACCATGCCCTTTTAGTCTCTTCTACGAGATTTATAAAAAGAGATAAATCATTACGTATTCACCTTGAAACCTATACCACTGATATTATTAATATGAAAGAAAATAAATATCAGAGAGACAAATCCGCATACGACAATAATTATGCATACAAATGGCACGATCCTATGGCTCGGAAATTTGTACCAAAATCACAAAATCTTCCTACACAACCGAATACCAATGAACCTACTATCCCATTCACCTCCTTTTCTTCTAGTACATCTACTATATATCAGGACCTATCACAAGATCGTAATCTTAGAAAACGAAAGGGAGACAGATCCTCCATTTCTGACCCTCATACCCGCACCTGTATCCCAGGCTTCCTTATCCACAATACGACCCAAACACATTAAAATATCTACTACTGCCTTACAGACACCACCTAATATTTCGAACACACATACCTATACTACTCACTCTTCACATGTACTCCCTACTACTCCTGCCTCCATTTCTTCACCAACTATAAGACGTGGCAGTGAACCAATACTACCCTCAATGTTCCCTCACAATGGCTCCTCATTGGACCCCAAAATAGCACCTATTTTTTTAGCCCTAACCGCAGACAACTCCCCCAATCCCACCTAGTAGCCTCACCTGCACTCCCTGCACAACCCGCAAGCTCAGACATTGTGAACCTATCTTCCATTTCGCTCACTAATGAACAGGAGAAAATCCTGCAATTAGGTCTAACATTTTGTCCATCGTCGAATTTCGACAAATTCGAATTCATTAAGGATATTCATCTATTCGCTCGAAAGCTAATTTATAAAGTCCTATATGACAAATCCTCTGATAAATCTACTGACACCAATTCCAGTTCTTCCAACCAAGCACCTACATTTGAAGAAATGCAGGCCATTGATGAACTTATGTCTCTGTGGGAGGAAGGAGCCATTGATGCCGATGAAGCCGACGAGTCGGCGGTCGTCGCCCTCGGTGTCTCTTTCCCCCCCCCCAACCACTTTTAAACCCAAATCCAAGAACTTTCCTGTGCTATCAACTAACCCCAATATTTCTGCCTTTGTACAACAAACTTGTTTGGCAATTAAAAACCTTGAATACACCTCCTCAGGTCATTCTAATTTGACACAAACAAGCTCTCAAGCACTAAAATCCCTTCAAACCCATCCAGATCTGGTCATCAAACCGGCCGACAAGGGCGGAAATATTGTAGTGATGGATACTAAAGCTTATGAAAAAATGTGTTACAATATTCTTGACAATCGTGAATGGTATCGCCCTATAGCACCGTCAGTAATTAAGAATTTTTCTCATCAATTTGATCCACTTATATTTCATGCCTATCAAGCCGCTATCATTGATCTCAATACTTGGAACTTTTTGAAAATTAACAAACCCACTATACCAACCTTTTATGCCCTACCCAAAATTCACAAATCAATAACCAATCCCCCTGGACGTCCTATAGTTTCTGGCTGTCATTGCCGGAAAATGACACGGAATGACACGGAAAATGCCAGCACCCTTGTAGACAAATATCTTGCACCTCATGTCAATGCGTTGCCTTCTTATGTGAGAGATACCATTCATCTCTTGAAAATACTACAAAATATGACTGTACCCCCAAATACTTATTTGGTAACTTTGGATGTTGAATGTTTATATAATTGTATTCCCCACCTCAGGGGTTTAGAAGTCATTTGCGGCCTTCTCCTTGAACGTGGCCCTCAATTTGACAACTATGCCAACTTTGTGCTTGACCTTTTGAAATTTATCCTTACAAAGAACCACTTTATGTTTGGCAGTTCCCACTTCCTCCAGGTGCAGGATGTGGCTATGGGGACCAGATGCGCGCCCTCATATGCCAACCTGTACCTGGGGGGGTGGGAAAGACATCTTTTCTCTAATTTAAGTTCAGGTTACAAATCTATGATCCTACACTGGTTTAGATATATTGATGACATTTTACTATTGTGGTCAGGATCACAATATGATTTAGAACAATTCTATGAATCCTTGGGCTCCAATGATTTTAACTTAAAATTCACTATGGAATTTAGTCAGCAATCTGTAAATTTCCTTGACTTAACTATTCACATTGACAAAACTGGTGCAATTAATACATCTCTATTTAGAAAACCCACTGCTGGCAACACTATTTTACATGCTCAAAGTGCTCACCCTCAATCTTTACTCAACAGTATCCCATATAGCCAATATTTAAGGATTAGACGCAACTGTACTTCAGACGTTGACTTCCTCAAAGCATCTAAGGAACTCTATCAGAGACTTCTAAATAGAGGCTATAGCCATGCATTATTGAAAAGATCCTTTAATAAAGTCAAAAACTTGGATAGGACTAAATTAATTTACAGCATTAAAAACTCAAACGACACCCAACCAGTCAGTCAGACTCATAACTCGTTACTCCACTATGCATGCCCATACACGTCAAATAGTGAATAGTTTTTGGCCTCTACTTTTAGCGGACCCTACAGTCAGCAAATTTATTGGCACACGCCCTGACATCACCTATAGAAGGTGTCCCTCACTCCGTGACCGTCTCACGAGAAGCCATCATGCCCCATTAGCAACTCAGACACGTCGTGAAAATGGCACATACCCCTGTGGGTCATGTGACATATGTCAATTTATCGCAAATTCCAAAGTTATTCAGTTACCTAATGGATCCTTTCATCAAATTGCACACCATGTAAACTGTAGAACAATAGGTGTTGTATACCTTGCCACCTGTACATGTGGCTGCTTCTATATTGGCAAAACCAAACGACCCTTTCAAGTCCGCATTCGCGATCACATTAAACCCACTCTTAAACGTACCACCACTACAGCCATAAACAGGCATCTTGGCCAAGTACATAATTTTGACCCCCAACATATATGTTTCTCGGCATTGGAACATGTCGAGACACATGTTAGAGGTGGGGGTATTGATGAAAAGCTCCTACAGCTTGAGACTAGATGGATACACAATCTCAATGCTCTTCAATTCCCTGGCTTGAATGAATACATTAGTTTCAAATCATTTCTATAACAATTAAACTTGATGGGCTTTTGCCCCTTTTTTGTGCTATGCCCTATGCCTCAACTATATGATTTGGAACTTTCATCTATTCTTTTTCACAATCAGTCTCTTATGTTATGCTTTTTCGCTGTTTGATTAAACTTCATATATGTAAACTTCTCTTTCCATAAAAGGGCCCCCCCTATGTCGCTGCTCTTGGCCCATAACCATGGATGTGCTGGACCCTGTGGGTGGGGGTATCTGGGCACCGGTACAGTCCTTATTTATGTAATTTTCATTTCACATATATTTTTTCATGATCATAGCAAGAATTATGCCTATTTATCTGTATATTCATTGCTTGAACCATTGTGCATCCAAACCTGACCGTTCGGTCATTACTAGGTGGATATTTTGATATGTACACTGTGTATTCTTCTTGGTTAAAAAATTTGCATTCATTATTATTATATGTTGTTCATTTACCTTGTATTGCATATCTATATCCTCTACTACCAAACAATGGGCCTTTGTCGTCCCTCTGCATGTCATCCCAATTGGGATCCCATTAATAGTGGGATTTTTTGGGGTCCCGGCTCCCTCTGCCCTCCTCTCAGCATGTCTTTGTCCCATTTGGTCCCATGTCCCGGCCTTTCCTTGGCGATTTTTGCAGCAGTGCTGTCAGCTCCCATCAGTCTCGTAGTTCATACATCTAGCCATGCCTGTACCTTCTTGCCAGGAGACTTGTTTGGGCACCCCAGGGTTGCCGTTATAACATTTATATCGGCAGCCCGCTTTGCCTCCATGCCTACGCTCCACCATGCTATTTGCCACCTCGGGACTAGCCAGCCCACTTTCCACCCTTTTATCATTGCAGTAACCGGGATTCCCCGGGTCCCTCTCTGTAACAAGCGCATCAGGTATTTACTGTTGTTGCTATCCATCTGCAGTTCACATACTGTCCACAGGGTGCTTTTTGTGACTGGCCGCTCGTGTATGACTTGCGCAATAAGTTGCGCGCGCATCCACTGACCCAATAGCATTGTGGGTGTTGTAGGCGAGCGCACATTCGCTTCTGCGCATGCGCGGGAGGCCTCTCTGCCCGCCGCCTGATCACGGTCAAACGTGATCAGGTGTGGTAGGGCCTATATAGTCTGCTAATCCACACCTTCATGGTGTTGGACATTGGAGCGCCAGTTTACTCAGATCGTTGTTGAAGCAGGTTTGTGGAATATCTCTCCCTCCTTCCCCACTCTCTTAAACTTAGATTTTTTTTTTTTTTTTTTTTTGAATTAGCTTCATATTTTTTCTTGTCTCCTTCCTCAGCTACGGACATTATCCTTTGCTGGATGGGCTTTTGCCTTCCATCAATTCAATCTGGATCTCATATAGCCCTTATTGGGCTTCTTCAGCATAAGTTTAAACAATGCATGAGTTTGACCTGCGGTAAGCCTTATCCCTTCCTTTTCTCCTGGTGTAATCTATCGGTCCTTCAGTCTGGACCTAGATTTATATTTATTTATCTCTTCCCTTTCCCTACAGAGACTCATAGTCACAATTGATTATTAACCCCAGCTTCATCCTTTTTATCTGGCGCTCCCCCTCTTTTGCTATTAACCTGTTATATAGGTAAGTTTGTCACATTTTAGGCTATGCTAGCCATGTATGGAAATCAACTTTGTTTGATAACCATTTTACGTTACCTTTACTACTCACCAGGCTCCCTATAGACCCTCGACAGTCCCCTGCATTGGGCCCTTGCACATGACTATATTGCGATTCTTTGATTGGTGCTGTCCTGGGCTCTGCGGTATGTATCGCCATCCATGGCTGGGGTATGTGTGGGGGGGACTCGACCTGTATGAGAGCTAGGGGCATGCCTATAGCCTTAAATTGACATGTATGATGAACGTTACTTTGGCCACATGTTTTTTCTGATTATATTTAATGATAAATTTTTCTCTGCCTCTTTGTATCTCATTAGACTCATTTTCGGGTACAAATTGATACAAGTGACCCTGAAGAAGCCATAGTCTGGCGAAACATGTCGGTCAAATCTATCCTCCAGCTTCAAATGTACCCATGATCTATACAGTTGTATAGACCTTTTTAAACCATTTTCTATTATATATGTCGATATACATGTATGATCCCTCGGTCACCTCTGGGGCCCCATTTCCCACTTTTTAGTGGACCCCACTTCTGACTGATGGACTAATTTCATTTATATGTATTCTTTTTTTGTCACTGTATGTCCTAAAAATTAATTTTCTAATAAAATTGTTCAAAAACTTTTTTACAAAAAGTCACGAGTGTTCCACTTTGTACTCAGTACCGCTATAATCCCCTGCTTCTATCCCTGTCCACCCATACCCCCTCCACCCAGCCCAGCAGCAATCGATCACCGTCACTTACAAAACACATAACAGCAGCGTTCGCAGAGTCAGGCCTGACCCCATGCGAACGCTAAGGCCCCTTTCACACGGGCGGACTGTATGTCCGTTTTTCATCCATCCATTTTCGGTTGAAAACGGACATACATGTATCCCTATGGGATAGCGGATGTCAGCGGATGAACTTTCAATGGCATCAGTGCCCGCTATGCTCCGTTTCTGATGACGGAGGAAAACCCTACTTTTCCATCCGTCTGCGGATCGGATGAAAACGGACTCTACGGTCAGACTTCATCCGATTCCCCGTAGAGGAGAGCAGCGCTCTGACAGGTCGGTCCCTGCAGTGTGCAGAGGCAGACCTGTGATCTGCCTGCTCAGTGGGGATCCACGGAGCGATCCCCCGCTGAGAAAAGCGGAGCCCGTACACGTCCGTGTGAAAGGGGCCTAACAGTTTTTTGGTAGTGATTGAAGCAGGCTCTGACAATCAGGTGCTCTTTTTGCCTGCGAGTCTCACTAGTTGTACCAGTAAATTTAGAGGCCACAATGTCCGATCGAAGGTACACTAGTGAAGAGGCCTACACGTTTCTGAGCATGACAGATGAAAGTGAAGAGGAAGTCACCCATCTGTCAGATTCAGGCTCAGAATACGAACCAGTAGACAGCAGCCACAACCTGACAGATGGCTCTGATGACGGAGTAGTGGACCCTGCCATGGTCAGGTGTACCCAACCCCATTCTTCTTCTGTTGAGGTGCAAGAACCGCAGGGCTCTCAAATGGAGCAGAGAGCCATTACTAGTGCCGCTGATCCTTCATGATGAACCAGCTGCCTAGTACACCCTGGTCGTAGTCAAACCAGCACTGCAGTATCACGTGGTGATGTGGGGAGTCCCATAAGTACAGTTCAAACTGGTGCGGTGGCTAGCACAAGTAGTGTCCCGCAGCCACCAAGAAGACAAAACAAAGGCCCGTCGAGCCCATATTGCCCTTCCTGCTGCATGTGCCCATCCTAATTGGGAGCCCACCACTTCTGCGGCACCCATACTTCCCCCATTCACTGGCCAATCCGTAATTCAGGTGGAAACAGTTTATTTTACGTCACTTGATTTTTATTCGGCGTTTTTCACGGAAGATCTTTATAGATCTATTGTGGACCAAAGCAATTTGTATGCTGGTCAATTCATCGCCGCTAATCCCCAGTTGACCCTTGCCAGAGATTGGAAACCTATTACGGTTTCCGAATTTAAGACCTTTCTTGGCCTATCCCTACTCATGGGCATAACTAAAAAGAGTGAGTTGCGGTCATATTGGTCCACTGACCCAATTCACCATATGCCTGTGTTCTCTGCATCCATGACCAGGGCTAGATACAAGCAGATCTTGCGGTTTATGCACTTCAATGACAATGAACTCGTTCATTCTTGGGGTGACCCTGCATTTGATCGGCTCTACAAAATTCAGCCCTTTGTAAACCACTTTAACTGTTTAACAGTTTGCAGCCTTGTTTACTCACGATCAAGTTGTCTGCGTTGGAGAGTCCCTGATTTTTCTGGCCGTTTGTCTTTCAAACAGTATCTTCCCAGCAAGCGTGCCAGATATGGGGTCAAGATGTATAAGCTCTGACAAGGCAACAGGCTATACATATAGACTACATAGGGAGTGCTGGTAAGATTGTGTGGGACTTGGTGTCACCCTTATTCGAAAAGGGGTACCACTTGTACGTGGACAATTATTACACAAGCGTGCCACTTTTTAGTCACCTTTTTGGATTGTGGAATTGGCGCATGTGGCACTGTGCAATCTAATTGCCGGGGCTTACCCCAGTGGCTTGTAGATTCTCGTCTTAGGATGGGGGAGAGAGCCTGCTTAACCACTTCAGCCCCGGACCAATTGTCAGCTTAAGGACCAGAGGTCTTTTTTCAATTTCGCACTGCACTACTTTAACTGGTAATTGTGCGGTCATGCAATTTTGTAACGAAACGAAATTTGCGTCCTTTTCTTCCCACAAATAGAGCTTTCTTTTGATGGTATTTGATTGCCTCTGTGATTTTTATTTTTGCGATATAAACGGAAAAAGAGCGAAAATTTTGAAAAAAAAAGAGATTTTCTACTTTTTGTTATAAAAAAAATCTAATAAACTCAATTTTAGTCAAACATTTGGGCCAAAATGTATTCAGCCACATGTCTTTAGTAAAAAAAAAAATGCCAATAAGCGTATATTTATTGGTTTGCGCAAAAGTTATAGCGTCTACAAACTAGAGTACATTTTCTGGAATTTACACCGCTTTTAATTTATGACTGCCTATTTCATTTCTTGAGGTGCTAAAAATGGCAGAGAAGTACAAAACCCCCCCAAATGACCCCATTTTGGAAAGTAGACACCCCAAGCTATTTGCTGAGAGGCATGTTGAGCCCATTGAATATTTTTTTTTTTTAGTCCCAAGTGATTGAATAAAGACAAAAATAAAAAATAATTTTTTTTTTCTTCAAAAAGTTGTCACTAAATTTATATATTGCTCACACATGCCATAGTTATATGTGGAATTGCACCCCAAAATACATTTTGCTGCTTCTCCTGAGTATGGGGATACCACATGTGTGGGACTTTTTGGGAGCCTAGCCGCGTACGGGGCCCCGAAACCCAAGCACCGCCTTCAGGATTTCTAAGGGTGCAAATTTTTGATTTCACTCCTCACTACCTATCACAGTTTCGAAGGCCATAAAATGCCAAAATAGCACAAAACCCCCCAAATGACCCCATTTTGGAAAGTAGACACCCCAAGCTATTTGTTGAGAGGCATGGTGAGTATTTTACAGCTCTCATTTGTTTTTGAAAATGAAGAAAGTAAAGAAAAAAAAATTTTTTTTTTTTTTTTTTCAATTTTCAAAACTTTGTGACAAAAAGCGACATCTGCAAAATACTCACAATACCTCTCAGCAAATAGCTTGGGGTGTCTACTTTCCAAAATGGGGTCATTTTGGGGGGTTTTATGCCATCTGGGCATTCCATGGCCTCCGAAACTGTGATTGGCAGTGAGAAGTGAAATAAAAAAATTACTCCCTTAGAAAGCCTGAAGGCGGTGCTTGGTTTTTGGGGTTCCGTATGCAGCTAGGCTCCCAAAAAGTCCCACACATGTGGTATCCCCGTACTCAGGAGAAGCAACAGAATGTATTTTGGGGTGTATTTCCACATATGCCCATGACATGTTTGAGCAATATATCATTTAGTGACAACTTTTTGTAAAAAAAATATATATATTTTTTTTTTTCATTATTCAATCTCTTGGGACAAAAAAAAAAAAAATATTTAATGGGCTCAACATTGCTCTCAGCAAATAGCTTGGGGTGTCTACTTTCCAAATGGGGTCATTTGGGGGGGGTTTGAACTGTCCTGGCATTTTATGCACAACATTTAGAAGCCTATGTCACACGTCACCCACTCTTCTAACCACTTGAAGACAAAGCCCTTTCTGACACTTTTTGTTTACATGAAAACATATTTTTTTTTTGCAAGAAAATTACGTTGAACCCCCAAACACTATATATATTGTTAAAGCAAAGGCCCTACAGATTAAAATGGTGGGTGTTGCATTTTTTTTTTCCACACAGTATTTGCGCAGCGATTTTTCAAACGCATTTTTTTGTGGAAAAAATACACTTTTTTTTTATTTTAATGCACTAAAACACACTATATTGCTCAAATTTTTGATGAAATAAAAAATATGATCTTAGGCCGAGTACATGGATACCAAACACGACATGCTTTAAAATTGCGCACAAACACGCAGTGGCGACAAACTACATACATTTTTAAAAGCCTTTAAAAGCCTTTACATGATACCACATTAGATTCACGGAGGAGGTCTACTGCTAAAATTACTGCCCTCGATCTGACCTTCGCGGTGATACCTCACATGCATGCTGCAATTGCTGTTTACATATGACGCCAGACCAACGCTTGTGTACGCCTTTGCGCAAGAGAAGGGGGGGCAGGGGTGCTTTTTTTTTTTTTTTTTTTTTTTTTTTTTTTTATTTATTTAGCTTTTTTATTCTATTTTTAAACTGTTCCTTCCATTTTTTTTTCTTTGTTATGATTTTTATTGTTATCTCAGGGAATGTAAATATCCCCTATGATAGCAATAGGCAGTGACAGGTACTCTTTTTTTTGAAAAAAATTGGGGTCTATTAGACCCTAGATCTTTCCTCTGCCCTCAAAGCATCTGACCACACCAAGATTGGTGTGATAAAATGCTTTCCCAATTTCCCAATGGCGCGGTTTATATCCGGGAGGGGGGACATTCCCTCCCACTGCTTGTAAAAGCAGTCTAGAGGCTAATTACCCGCTAGAATTGCTTTTACATGAAAGCCGATCACTGGCTGAAAAGAATGATACCAAGATGATACCTAAACCTGCAGGCATCATTCTGGTATAACCATTCAAAGTCCAGCAACATACTGGACATATATTGTAATCTTTTTTTTTTTCATGCAGCCTCTTGGCTGAACGAAAAAAAGAGATTGATTGGTGGGTATGCCCACCATTAGAATACCTCCCTTCATCCACCCACTTCTAATGATGGGCATACATGCACCATTTATATATGCCGATGCATGGGGGCATCCTCCCGCAAAAGTTATGCCGTGTACACACGGTCGGAATTTCGACCGTATGTACGTGGCATTAGGAGCCAATCGCTCCTCCGCCCCCCTGCTGCCCCCATGCTTCGGCACATATGCTCTTTTTTTTTAACTGTGGTGGTGAAATCACCTCCTACAGCGTTGGAGTCGCGGCTTTATGTATCGTGGGAGCAAACGCTGTTGCTGTCAAGATAAATAAATCCGCGCTGCAACTGAATGGCGCACCTGAAAACAAAAAAATGCTTAACACTAAAACACAGTAAACAAAATTACATACCTGAAAAGCAAGCATGATAAAACATGATAAAACATAATAAAACATTGCAGAATAGAATGGAGTAAAAAAAGAGCAACAATAGAGAGAGAGAGAGAACAATAAAACGACAACTATTTTTGTTTTTTTTATTTTTTTTTGAGATTCACAGGTAAAAAAGCTCCTGACTGTTAGCGACTGAATCAAAACGCTACCACAAAAAAAAAATGTTAGCGATCGCAGGGATCTGGCCTGACTCTGCGAACACTGCAGTTATGTGTGCTTAGTGTTTTGTAAGTGACAGTGATCGATCGATACTGCACTTGGGTGGGCTGGGCTGGGCGGAGGGGGAAAACGCAGGTGCTAGCAGGTATCTGGGCTGATCCCGCTAACAATGCGTTTTTTTGGAACCCTAAACTGCTGGGACGCTAGTATAGATCTGATCAGATCAGATATTGATCTGTTCAGATACTATACCACTAAGGGAGGTGTATGCTTTGCGCGTGGGTGTTTGCGGTACTGGCACTAACCTGGGGCGACGCAGACCTTATTTGACCCTAAAACCTAATTGATATCACCCGCCGGGCGATCAGGGGGTTAAACCGTTATTGGGTAATAAATGGCGGGTGCCCTGACAGTATAAAAAAACAAGCTAACTAACCAGCGTCACCCGTAACAGTAATACAAAAAAAAACTGGTTACCTAGCGACACTAATGCAGGGATCAGAAAAACGATCGCTTAGTGACACTGGCAAAAGGGGGTGAAAGGGTTAACTAGGGGCAATCAGGGGGTTAAACCTTTATTAGGTAATATATGGGGGTACCTGACGCTATATAAAAACCTGACGGGGAACCTAAATAACGAAATAACTAACTGGCTAACCAGCGTCACCAGTGACATTTTATACGGTGATCACTGGTGAAAGGGTTAACTCTAGGGGCAATCAGGGGGTTAAAACCTTTATTTAGGTTGTAATATGGGGGTACCTGACCTATAAACCTATTTATGAACCTATATAAACATGGCGGTTAACCTAAAAAAAAAAAAAATGGGTTACCTAGCGACACTAATGCAGCGATCAGAAAAACGATCGCTTAGTGACACTGGCAAAAGGGGGTGAAAGGGTTAACTAGGGGCAATCAGGGGGTTAAACCTTTATTAGGTAATATATGGGGGTACCTGACGCTATATAAAAACCTGACGGGGAACCTAAATAACGAAATAACTAACTGGCTAACCAGCGTCACCAGTGACAGTTATACGGTGATTACTGGTGAAAGGGTTAACTCTAGGGGCAATCAGGGGTTAAAACCTTTATTTAGGTTGTAATATGGGGGTACCTGACCTATAAAACTATTTATGAACCTATATAAAACATGGCGGTTAAAATAAAAAAAAAATGGTTACCTAGCGACACAATGCAGCGATCAGAAAAACGATCGCTTAGTGACACTGGCAAAAGGGGGTGAAGGGGTTAACTAGGGGCACTCAGGGGGGTTAAACCTTTATTAGGGGGGGGGGGGGTAGGGGGCTACCTAGGACCTAAAACTAACTGCCCTGACAGTTATTACAGTCACACTGACACTAAATGCAGTGATCAGTAAATAAATGATCACTGCAATTAGTGACACTGTGACTGGGGGGGGAGGGGGTGATCTGGGGGGTGATCAGGGGGTGACAGGGGGGTGTTTTGTGTGCCTAACTGTACTGGTGTCAGTGTAGTGTTGTGCACTAACCTTAACATGTTCGCCGCTCGGCGTCTCCGGTCACATAGACCGGCGCACCGAGCGTGACATCACTTCCGCCTTCCTGTCTATACAATAGACAGGAAGGGGAAGTTTCTCATTGGCCAGGAGCGATCGCGAGGGGGTGGCCAGAAACCACTGGCCGTCCCCTCGTCCCGGATCGCTCCTGAAGCGATGCCGACCGTCCCCGCCGGCGGAGGGGGGTCCGATCGGACCCCCCAACCGCCTAAAGAATGGCACGTACAGGTACGTGGTTCTGCCTGTACGTGCCATTCTGCCGACGTATATCTACATGGGGCGGTCGGCAAGTGGTTAAGATGTAAAAATTTGCTTGCAGTGAAGTCGAGCGATTCACAGAAAGTTTTTGTTCTATCCTCCCTTCATGCAGATACAACAGTCCAAATTCCAACGGCGACTGGTGTTGTGGAGAAACCCCTCTTTGTCCGCGAATACAACCTTAATATGGGAGGGGTGGACCTCAACGACCAGTTGATGGCATCATAGTTAATTGCCCATAGAGGCAGACGCTGGTACAAAAAAAGTGTCTGTATGCCCATTTCAATTGGCTCTGCTGAACACTTATGTGCTATACAAGGCGTTAGTACGAACTGGATCCTTCCTTAAATTCCAGGAAGAGATCATCACAGCCCTTCTGTTTCCAGACGGTGCTGTGCCCCAACTTCCCAATGCAAATGCAGTGAGCCGGCTGCATGAGAGGCATTTTCTGTATGTCCTCCGTGGTACCCCTACCCAAAAAAGATGTTGTGTCTGTAGCAAACGCGGATACAGGCGTGACACCCACTTTTATTGTCCCACCTTTCCTGACCAACCTGGTGTCTGCATCTGTGAATGTTTCCAATGCTATCACACACTAGTGGAGTATTAGCGTAGATCACAGCACTGCACAGACCTAGGACACACTTTCTCAGGGTCTCCAAAGATGCCATCGCATTTTTAGAGACCTGAATCTGGAACCTTTACAGTTACAAAAAAATATATTAGGAAAAGATAAAATGTATATAATATACACACACACACTCTATAATTATATATATATATATATATATATATATATATATATATATATATATATATATATATATATATATATATATATATACATATACACACACACACACACACATATACACACATTAGGGGTGGACTGCCCCCATGCGTCGGCATATATTTTTTTTACCCCTTTTTGGCACAGATTGCAATAATAAAAAAAAAAGTTGTTTTATTGAGTTAATGTTTTATGGTTACCATGGTTTTCTTTTCAGGTACACCATTCAGCTGCAGCACTGATTTATCTTGACAGCAACAGCATTTGCTCTCACAATACGTAAATCAGCGACTCAAGCGCTGTAGGAGAGGATTTCACCACCACAGTAAAAAAAAAATTAAAAAAAAAAACGGTGCATGTATGCCCATCATTAGAAGTGGGTGGATGCAGGGTGGTATTTGAATGGTGGGCAAACCCACCGATCAATCTTTTTCGTTCAGCCCACAGGCTGCATGAAAAAAAAAAAAAAAAAAAAAAAGGAACATTACAATATATGCCTAACAAGGACCAGCAACATATTGGTATGTTGCTGGACTTTGAGTGGTTATGCCAGAATGATGCCTGCATGTTTAGGTATCATCTTGGCATTGTTCTTTTCAGCCAGCGGTCTGCTTTCATGTAAAAGCAATCCTAGTTAATTAGCCTCCAGGCTGCTTTTACAAGCAGTGAGAGGGAACGTCCCTCCCCCTCCCGCCGTCTTCCATGATTTTCTCGTGCTCTCCTGTCCCACTGGGAAACCTGAGAATGCAGCCAGTGGTTCCACCAGCTAACCATAGGGCTGTTCAAAGACCAGAATGGCTTCAATCATCTCTATGGCCTAAGAAACCGGACAATTTAAGAATTTTATGACTTCGGTTTCGCTGGATATAAAAACAGCTCCATTGGGAAAGCATCTTATCACACCGATCTTGGTGTGGTCAGATGCTTTGAGGGTAGAGGAGAGATCTAGAGTCTAATAGACCCCAATTTTTTTTTTTTTTTTTTAAAAAGAGTACCTGTTGCTATCATAGGGGATATTTACATTCCCTGTGATAACAATAAAAAGATACAAAAAAAAAAAAATGCACCCGTCCCCCCGTGCTTGTGCGCAAAGATGAATGCAAGCGTCGGTCTCGTGTCATATGTAAACAGCAATTGCGCCATGCATGTGAGGTATCCCCGTGAACGGCAGATCGAGGGCAGTAGACCTCCTCTGTAAATCTAAAGTGGTAACCTGTAAAGGCTTTTAAAAATGTATGTAGTTTGTCGCCGTTGCACTGTTGAGCGTAATTTTAAAGCATGTTGTGTTTGGCACCTATATACTCGGCATTAGATGATCTTTTATATTTTACCAAACATTTGGGCAATATAGTGTGTTTTAGTGCATACAAATTTAAAAAAAATATAATTTTTCTTTCCCCAAAAATATTGCATTTGAAAAATCGCTGTGCGAATAAAAAAAAATTGCAACACCCACCATTTTAATCTGTAGGGCTATATATAAAGTGGACACAGAGTCTGCATATCAGCTGAGTGCAGAGCTACAGTGCGTAAATTTGAAACAGAGAAAACTGCTCTGGCAGTTTTCTCAAGGTTTAGCTAGTTCCCTATGGGGCTTTGTAGTTTGGAGATTCCTCAGAGTCTTGGGTGGGACGGGATCTCCCACCCTGTGTCCGGGTCTTGTGGACAGCCAGCAGGGTGTGTGCCCAGCTGCACACAAACCATATAACGAGGGGCTGGTGAGAGCAGAAGGGGGAAGGAAGGTGGAGCAGTGGCTGCTAGTGAGAGGCTCTGTGTGAAGATAGACGCCGCGTGCATCCAAGGGCTTCAAAGCTGTGTGCGTCCAAGGAGCCAAAAGCTGTGTGCGTGGAAGGGCTTGAAGCTGTGTGCGGCCAAGGAGCCTAAGACTGTGTGCATCCAGGCAGCTCGTTTGAGGGGCAAGTACCTATAGCAGCAGTACTGTTGAAGATTAGCCAGGTGGGCTAGCATTTTCATTTGGATTTTGTATATTTAATTGAAGCTTGGACCCCTGCGTGGGATTTTCCTGGATGGACTTTTGTTTTATTTTCCCTTTTAATAAACGTGGGCTAGCAGGCCCTTAAATATAAATGCCCGTCTGATGTGGACTCACTGCACCAAAACGCATCTATCCACTTGAGCTAAACACCCCAATATCACACATTATATATAAATAAACAAGTTTGGGGTGCAATGTAATTTTCTAGCAAAAAAATGAATTTTTTCATGTCAACAAAAAAAGTTGGTTAGAAGAGTGGATGATGTGTGGCATAAGCTTCTAATGCTGTGCATAAAATGCCAGGACAGTTCAAACCTCCTAAATGACCCCATTTTGGAAAGTAGACAACCTAAGATATTTGTTGAGAGGCATGTTGAGCCCATGGAATATTATATATTTTGCCATGTTGTTTCGGGAAAATGCATACACAATGTTGTCATTAAATGATATATTGTTCACTCATGACATGGGTATACAATCAGGTCCATAAATATTGGGACATCGACACAATTCCTTTTTTTTTGGCTCTATACACCACCACAATGACCTGACCTGAATCCGATTTGAGCATGCATTTCACTTGCTGAAGACAAAACTGAAGGGAAAATGCCCCAAGAACAAGCAGGAACTGAAGACAGTTGCAATAGAGGCCTGGGAGTGCATCACCAGGGATGAAACCCAGCCTCTGGTGATGTCTATGCGTTCCAGACTTCAGGCTGTAATTGACTGCAAAGGATTTGCAACCAAGTTAAAAAGTGAAAGTTTGATGGATGATTGGTAATCTGTCCCATTACTTTTGGTCCCTTAAAAAGTGGGAGGCACATATACAAACTGTTGTAATGCCTACACCGTTCACCTGATTTGGATGTAAATACCCTCACATTAAAGCTGAAAAGTCTGCAGTTAAAGCACATCTTGTTTGTTTCATTTCAAAGCCATTGTGGTGGTGTATAGAGCCAAAAAGATTAGAATTGTGTTGATGTCCCAATATTTATGGACCTGACTGTATGTGGAATTGCACCCCAAAATACATTCTGCTGCTTCTCCTGAGTACAGGGATAAGTGTGGGACTTTTTGGGAGCCTAGCCATGTACAGGACCCCGAAAACCAATCATTGCCTTTAGGATTTATAAGGGTGTAAAACATTTTTTTTTCTACTCGCCGTAAAATCCCTTTCTCCGAGTTCATTGACGGACACAGCACTTCCAGTCTTGACCTTAGGGTTATATCGCCACCTTCAGGAGTAGGACTAGGTAGAAATTACCTCCCAAAACCGACTACCCCAGCTGCTCCATCGTGCCCAGACCGGTGGGGCACATACTTATCCCTCCTGCAGGGACTGTGGGTCACACTCGACAGATCCACCTCCCGCCTAGACGGAGTGGCTGTCGGCCATGGCGACACTGTGACCCAGATAAAAATAATGTAAATATCCGCGCTTAAGAAATGGAACTGCTGCCTCCCTGAATGAACTTCACCGAAATTAAGCCAGAAAATATAAAAACACACTAAGAAGGGATAGTGGCGCTGTTCTAGTAAGAGAATAAATACAGGGGGGTAAAAAGGTATAAAAACTAGAAGATAGTGCTTAAGAGTTGTTGAGGTAACATGCCAGAATAAAGTGCAGATGCGTAAATATGGTATGCCAGTGGTGGGTATTTACGCATCTGCACTTTATTCTGGCATGTTACCTCAACAACTCTTAAGCACTATCTTCTAGTTTTTATACCGTTTACCCCCCTGTATTTATTCTCTTACTAGAGCAGCGCCACTATCCCTTCTTATGCCCCGTACACACGGTCGGAAAATCCGACCACAAAATCCATCGGATTTTTTCCGACGGATTTAGTCCGACACTGGTGTTGCATACACATGGTCGGACAAAGTTGTCGGAAAATCCGATCATTCTGAACGTGGTGACGTTTGTTGCCTACGACGGGACTACGTAGAGGCAAGTAGCCAATAGCTTTGGTCTTGTAATGTGATATGAGCATGCGTGGCACTTTGTCCGTCGGAATTCGCTACACACGATCGGAATTGGTGTGATCGGACTTTGTTGTCGGAAAATTTTTAGAGCAGGAGATAAAACTTTGTCCGTCAGACGATCCGATGGAAAATGTCCGATGGTGCCTACACACGGTCGGAATTTCCGCGCTCCTTTGTCAAGAGCTTGACAAAGGAGCGCGGCCGTCACATGATACACGGCCCTGCCAGCTCAGGAAACGCGTCGCATGCTGTGACGTCATTGCCGCTCGCCTGAATCGCACACTTGAGTCCCAAGCCTCGTTTTGGCACCCCATCCACCACGGACGGCCAGGAAGACATCAGCCTCAGCTTGTGGACGAGAAGCCCCTGCAGAGATCCAGCCCCAGCGCTTGACTTCAACCACACAGGACACTCACCTATCAAATGTGAGTGTATTTTATCTTTGTCTTTTGCACAAACATTAAAACTGTTATACAGTCTGCACCCAGAGGCGCCTCTCTTTCTTATTTTTTCTTCTAGTGTACCGGGAATAACAGTTTCTGTTCCCACTGGATGGCTGCCATTGCTACGGACTTATTTTAGTACACCCCATCACTCCTCCCTGTCATATCCCCTCCCTGGTCATTATTTTTTACATTTTTTTCACTTTTTTTTTTTTTTATTGGGATTGTTATTTTTATCATTTTTTATTTTATTCATCTTCTCTTTTTTTATTTTTACTATCATCATTTCTTTGATTCATTGTTATCTAGAGAACCTTGTCAAAATTCCCATGCCCAAATGTCAAAATACTGAGTATACTTACATACACCAGCTTTTGTATCACCAGCAACTGCTTTGTATGCATGTGTATACGTTTGTATACATTATATAATGTTTCCAACCACTGAAAATAATTTTTTTGAATCATTGTGTTTTGGTCGTTGCGCCATTTACTTGTATATCTATAATATCCAGCCTGTCACCCAGCCCAGCAGTTGATTGCAGATGCATCACCAAAAAAGAAATAAACTCAAATAAAACAAAAGCCAAAGAACCACAGGTCCCAGCAGGGAGCCAGGTCCTTCTAGACTAGGCAGAAAAAAACTGGAGCTGCCTGTAGCAAAAGTGGGGGGGGGGGGGGTTACTGCCAGTGAGGACCACCCCTAGGTGGTGCCGTGCTTGTTTTAGAATTTATGCCTAGTCCTACTCCTGAAGTTGTCAATACAACCCTAAGGTCAAGACTGGAAGTGCTGTGTCCGTCAATGAAGGAAAGAGAAATGGTGATTTTACTCCTCACTACCCATCACAGTTTCAGAGGCCCTGAAATTTCAAAAATAGCACAACCCCCAAATGACCCAGTTTTGGAAAGTAGACACCCCAAGGTATTTGCAGCTCTCGTTTTCGAAAATGAAGAAAAAAGGAACACTTATTTAAAATTTTATTTGTTCAATTTTCAAAAAACTTTGACAAAAAAGCGGGATCTGCAAAATACTCAACATGCCTCTTAGCAAATAGCTTGGGGTGTCTACTTTCCAAAATGGGGTAATTTGGAAAAAAAAGTCTCACACATGTGGTATCCCTGTACTCAGGAGAAGCAGCTGAACGTATATTTGGGGGGGCAATTTCACATATGCCTATAACATGTTTGAGCAATATAAAATTTCAGTGACAACTTTGTGTACATTATTTTTTTTGTTTTTTTTCAATCACTTGTGACAAAAAAAAATAAAA
This sequence comes from Lithobates sylvaticus, assembly GCA_028564925.1. Classification (NCBI taxonomy): domain Eukaryota; kingdom Metazoa; phylum Chordata; class Amphibia; order Anura; family Ranidae; genus Lithobates; species Lithobates sylvaticus. The sequence goes on from CM053030.1 coordinate 329,952,686, forward strand.
AAAATATTCAATGTGTTCAACATGCCTCTCAGCAAATTCCTTGGGGTGGCTACTTTCCAATATGGGGTCATTGGGGGGGGGGGGGGGGCTTGTACTGCCCTGCCATTATAGCACCTCAAGAAATGATAGGCAGTCATACTAAAAGTTGCATAAATTCCAGAAAATGTAGCCCTGTTTTGTAGACTCTAAGGCCCCTTTCAGACGAGGCGGACTCCGCTTGCACGGAGCCCGCCTCTGTCCGCCGGCTCAGCGGGAGATCTGTCCGTTGATCTCCGCTGAGCCGGCGGATGACAAGTCCCTCTCCGCTCACTGAGCGGGGAGGGGCTTGCGAGCGCCGCTGATCTCTATGGAGAGATCGGATGAAAACGGACAGCGTGTCCGTTTTCACCCGATCTCACCCGATCCGATCCGCCAGCGACGGATCTGGACGTGGGGCCATACGTCTGCTTTTGGCGGATCGGACCGGATCGGATGTCAGCGGACATGTCTCCGCTGACATCCGACGCTCCATAGAGTAACATGGAGCGCCCGTTCAGATCCGCCGTCAAAACTGACAGGCGGATCTGAACGGGCCGTCCGTGTGAAAGGGGCCTAACTTTTGCACTCTTAAAGTGGTTGTAAAGCTTTGAGTTTGTTTTTAAATAACAAACTAGTCATACTTACCTCCACTGTGCAGTTTGCTTTGCACAAAGTGGCCCTGATCTTCCTCTTCTGGGGTCCCCCGGCGGTGCCGGTAGCTCCCCCCCCCCCCCCCCCCATCGTATAACCCCCTAGTTGAAGTGCTCCCAAGGCCAGCATTTGTGTCCATAGACGCAGAATGCCGGGTCTCGGCCCCGCCCCCCCGCGCCACATCATTGGATTTGATAGACAGCAGTGGGAGCCAATGGCTGCGCTGCTATTACTCTATCCAATCAAGAACAGAGAACCCCGGGCAGAGGAAGAGAGCGTCTCCGCTGTGAGAAATTCCGGGCCTCAGGTAAGTAAAATGGGGGACTGTGGGGCCTGTCACTGCCAGGTGTTTTTTTTACCTTAATGCATTGGACGTATTAAGGTGAAAGAACACGAGGGTTTACAACCCCTTTAATGTCTGAAGGAAAAGAGATTTAACCTCCACATATGGAAAGCCTACTTCAGAGTAAGAAATGTGAAAAACGTGGAATAGACTCCCCTTATGAACTAGTTCTTGAGGAAGTCTGTGGTAATTTTTGTAAAAAATAGTGCATCACAACTGCCCTGCCTTTTTGGATATGCTTATCCCTCAAACAATAAGGAAGCCCAATTAAAAATGGACATAGAAGGTAACCGTTCCAGCTTTTTCTAACTGTTGCAGCACACTGGAAAGAGATATCCATAAATATGATGTTTGTGGAAGCTGGCACTGTAGAGTCTCCAAATACTGTAGAAGTCATGTTCACCATGTGGTTAAGCTGAGACATTCACCCATTACCGAGTTCTGCCAAATGCTATAAGGAGTTGGGGTATAAGTTAATCCCCCAAAAATAATAATTAGCAAGTGGCCGAGTCCTTGGAAGAGCTACATTAAAATCTTCCCACATAACTTATAGGTGTGACGGGGATGAAAGAAATACATCTCCTGGTGCAAAGCACATCACTATAAAATGAATCTTACACAGAACATCATTCATAAGCAATGACATGAAAGAAAAAGGACAAAGATAACTTTCTTTGGGGGCTATGCTTTAGATTTATGGCACCAACATGCAAAACAGTTGAAAATTCCATGCTCTTCCAAGTAACCCATTAACATCTTTGAACAATGCACAAATGTTTAGTAAATCTCACATGTAGAATTTGTGCTAATGTTAAAGTACACTTTCAGCTGCACAGAAATACATGGCAAATATTAGCATTTTATGATATGGTAGTATTAAACAAAAACCTCCATTGACAAATTTTCTATTCTGGAATATTCCTACATCAATGTGCAGAGTACATGCTGAAAAATAATTGTTCAAATGTGGATGCCGGCCCTGAAAATAAATGTACCTCAAACTGTGTACTCAAGCCTACTTTTACTAGTCGTAAATGTAGGGTCAGTCAGCTCAAAAACATATGATCGCCTAAAGGACTCGAACTAGACAATAGCTGCTATGCACTAAAAGGTGAATATAACAAAAACCTCAGAAGGACAATCAAATAATAACAGTGCAGCGCTAATGATAACTAAAAAGAACAAAGTCCATTAGAAAGACATAAAAAAGCTGAGATGGAAGGAATAGGTTGTAGAAAAAGTTGATAAAGATGTTCTCCTCTGTGGTGGTTAAAAAGAATGCATGCAGATATCCTTATGGTGCAAACAACATCTGTGATTCCACTACCAGCTAGTCAAACCGCTCACCTCAAGATGTGGACCCCTGAACTAACAGATGGTTCAAATGCGCATCTTATCACTAATAGTGGTCATAAGCATGGATCTGGGTGGACGGATGGATAGAGGGACTTATCACTTAATATTGCCTCCAGTAGTATCTCTTGCTTTAAACATAGCACTAAGTCCCTAGTGCTGAGGAAGTCCCGTTTAGGATGATACGCGTGCGGGAGGACCCTGGATTGTCACTGCAACCACCTTATCTTTATCTTGAAAAGATTACATGCATTTCACCCCAGCACTAGGGACCCAGTGCTGCGTTTAAAGCAAGAGATACTAGTGGAGGCAATATTAAAGTGATAAGAAGTCCCTCTATCCATCCATCCGTCCACGATCCATGCTTATGACCACTATTAGTGGTAAGATGCGCATTTGACCCATCTGTTAGTTCAGGGGTCCACATCTTGAGGTGAGCGGTTTGACTAGCTGGTAGTGGAATCACAGATGTTATTTGCAACATAAGGATATCTGCATGCATTCTTTTTAACCACCACAGAGGAGAACATCTTTATCAACTTTTTCTACAACCTATTCCTTCCATCTCAGCTTTTTTATGTCTTTCTAATGGACTTTGTTCTTTTTTGTTGTTATCATTAGCGCTGCACTGATTTTACTTTTACTAGTTGCCAGCTTTGTGGGTGCTCAAACAGTTTACACTACATAAAATTAATGTGATCTCATTTTATTTAATTAAAAATGATTACCGTTTTATTAAGTATTTTACACCTCACAGCATCCATTTTCAGTTTAAAATTAGCTGCCATGTGAATTTCTTTCAGGCTTTCTAGCAGTGTAAATTGAAATGACTTGTGTTTAATATGAAGTGCATTCATGCTAAATAAGAGGCTTACAAAAAACAAAATGTATTATTTTAGCTGCATGCTTCAGAATCATAAATTATTTTTTTTATTCATTGCTGGGAAGAAGTAAAAAAAAAAAAAAAAAAAACTGGTCCGATTAGAAATTTTCACTAGAGCAAGACTGTCCTGCGTTGTCAAGAAAATACTGCTCAGGAACATTATGCTGGCAATAAAACAAAGTGTATGTGTATGTATGTATGTATGTATGTATGTATGTATGTATGTAAAAAAAAAATTAAAACATGCACAACAGAGCATGAACAAAAATCAAATCAATATTTGGCTTGCCCACCATTTGACTTTAACTACCGGTACTTAAAGAGGAAGTAAACCCTGATGGGTCAGTGATCGAAGAGTATTGCGAGTACTGAGGGGCACTATAAGTAAAACACATTCTCAAACATTTAGAGCAAACAAATCAATACAATTTTAAATCAAAGCCTATGGAAATAATAAAAAAAATAAAAATAAAAAATTGTCCCCATTACATTAGTGGGCAACAGTGAACTGGTGATGCAACCTGGTGCACATCTTGCTCCAAGTAAACATTTCTTGAACAACATGAGTATGAATACTGGCTGTGTAAGATGTGAGCAAGAAGCTTGTTACGAAGTCCAGATCCTAGATCTAAAGTAGGGACGAAAAAAACAATCGATTAATCGATTATGAAAATAGTAGTCAACTATTTTCATAATTGATTCATCGGCCAGCCGATTAGTTGGCATGCATACAGAATGCATTGTTTACATATCAGGAAATACAGTGCAGCACACATACAGCTTAGTACACCATCCATACAGGTCAATAAGTGCTTAAGAACTTGTAAATGTGTGAGGAGCAATGCCTCATGGGACATGAAGTCCTGGGCGGGAAGTGAGTGGTTCTAAAAAGGCAGAAGTTTTTTTTATACCTTGCTATAGGGGCACCCCATACTATACTTTGCAGCTTTCTATTGGGGCACTCTGAGGGCAGGAGGAGCCAGAAGGCCAGAAGCGTCGATGGGGGATCCCAAAAGAGGAGAATGAGGACTGCTCTATGAAAAACCGATCACACAGAGCCGGTAAGTAGAACATGTTTGATTTTTTTTTTTTTTTTTTTTAACAATCACTTTAAAAAAAGAATGTCTGCAGGGAAGATCAGCATCTGAACCCAGGGAAGGTGGAGGCCGATAGACTGGAGGGAATATAAGGCATTACAAATTACATTTAAAGTAAACTTTTACCAGTATTGTGCATTATATTTAAAATGATCATATCCATGGAAAAATAAAGTCTCAGCTTTTAGTATTACTTTAATATAAAAGCTTTATCTGTCCCCTTCATACAGCTTCATGTCTGACTCCTAGTTCACCACTTCAGCCCCGGACCAAATTGGCAGCCAAAGGACCAGGCCCCTTTTTGCGATTCGGCACTGCGTCGCTTTAACTGACAATTGCGCGGTCGTGCGACGTGGCTCCAAAACAAAATTGGCGTCCTTTTTTTCCCCACAAATAGAGCTTTCTTTTGGTGGTATTTGATCGCCCTTGTGGTTTTTATTTTTTTTTTTTTACGCGCTATAAACAAAAATAGAGCGACAATTTTGAAAAAACATGCAATATTTTTAGATTTTTGCTATAATAAATATCCCCAAAAAATATATAAAAAAAAAAAAAAAATTTTTTTCCTCAGTGTAGGCCAATACGTATTCTTCTACATATTTTTTGTAAAAAAAAAAAAAAAAAAAAAATCGCAATTAGCGATTATTGATTGGTTTGCGCAAAAGTTATAGCGTTTACAAAATAGGGGATAGTTTTATAGCATTTTTATTAATATTTTTTTTTTTACTAGTAATGGCGGCGATCAGCGATTTTTATTGTGACTGCGACATTATGGCGGACACATTGGACATTTTTGACACATTTTTGGGACCATTGTCATTTATACAGCAATCAATGCTATTTAAATGCATTGTTTCCTGTATAAATGACAGTTGTAGTGAAGGGGTTAACCACTAGGGGGAGGGGAGGGGTTATGGGCTGTGACGTGTGTGTTTTTTTTTACATTAGGGGGCGGGGCTGACGTCTGACGTCATTGATCGGCTTTCCCGATGACCGGGAACAGCCAATCAATGACAGGCAGAGTAGGAAGCGCGGGGAGAGGTTTGTTTACACAAACCTCTCCCCGTTCTTCAGCTCCGTAACCCGATCGCGGGACACCGATCGGGTCCACTGTTCCCGCGGCCGGGGTCACGGAGCTCCCGACCGGGTCGCGAGCGCGCCGCTGGCGGTGCGCGTGTGACCCACAGGCAGGCAAATGCACGACCACGTACAGGTACGTGCTTTTGCCTGCCCGTGCCATTCTGCTGACGTATATATGCAGTGGGCGGTCGGGAAGCGGTTAAAATGCCCATATATCCTACTTCTGAGTGTATTTATTATTATAAAAAGCAAAAACTACATTAGGTGTGAACCGAGCCTTATGCTGGCCATACACGTATAGATTTTCGGACGAGAATATTCATTACGAAACATCTTTGTATATTTCGCTGAAGGAAAGAATGTAGTTTGTAAATCTCACTTGCTTTTAACATTCCGTTTTAAAATGAATGTCATTTCTGAACGAAAACCACATACACTGTCTGAAAATTCCTTCAAATAGAAGTTTTCTATTTTGCCCCATTCAAATTTTCCCATCACTGCGGTCAAAAACAAACATCAATTTGACCACACTAACAATTAGAATATCGTAAAATGACTTTTTTTTTTAAGGAATACATTGTTTTTGTATGGCCAGCATACAATATATTACAGTTCTATCTGCAAATCGGTAAAACAGTCTTTAACTCACTTCAGCCCCTGAAGTATTTACCCCCTTTCTGACAAGAGCACTTTTTGCAAAATGGCACTGCGTCGCTTTAACTGAAAATTTCTTCCCCACAAATAGAGCTTTTTGGTGGTATTTGATCACCTCTAGGGTTTTAATTTCTTGCACTATAAAACAAAGAAAAGAGAAACAATTTTGAAAAAAAAGCAATATAATTTTTTACTGTAATAAATACCCCCCAAAATTTATAGTGTGCGTCTCTCTAATGATTTGCGCAAAACTTACAGCGACTACAACATGGGGGATAGCTTTATGGCATTTTTTTTTTTTTAAATATTAGTTATGGCGGCGATCTGAGATTTCTTTTATTTTTTTTATCGTGACTGCGACATTGCGGTGGACACAGACACTTTTGACACTGTCTTGGAACCATTGACATTTATACAGCGATAAGTGCTAATAAAAATGCACTGATTACTGTGTAAACGACACTGGCAGAAAAGGGGTTAAACACTAAGGGGCGATCAATGGGTTAACTGTGTTCCCTCACTGTGTTCTAACTGTAGGGGGGATGAGCTCACTAGAACATGACAGATCACTGCTCCCAATCACTGGGAGCAGTAGATCACTGTCATGTTGCTAGGCAGAACAGGGAAATGCCTTGTTTATATAGGCATCTCCCCGTTCTGCCTCTCCGTGCCACGATCACGGGCCACCGGCGGACAGAGTCCGCTGGGCACGCTCACGCGGCACACAGCGGGGAGTACGCCCATTTGCGCAGCCGTGCCATTGTGCCGACGTACATCGTGCTCTTTTTAAGGTTATTATCCGATCAAAACAATAATCAGCCAACTAATCGATTATTAAAATAATCGTTGGTTGCAGCCCTACAGGTGATACAAAAAAAAAAAAAAGCTTGCTGCTGCTACTAAAAGTCTTAGCCTGGTTCACACTGAAGCATTTCTTGGGGCTTTTTGCAGAAATGCACTACAGTTCATTTACCATGGCTCACGTTCACATCTATGCTTTTTTCAGCAGTCAAGGACTTTTTCAATGCAAAACTGTGCTGTTTTTGGTTCAATAGACTTTAATTGAGAAGCTGCAGAAAAGCATGTAGTGCGTTTTTTTTGCAGCAATTTGGGTTTTTAATCTGCCCAACAACAAATTGGCCATAAACAAGCATTAAAAAAAAAAAAATGCAAAAACGCAAAATCACACATGCAAAAAGTAGTGTAGAAACAGAACAAAGAGCAAACCGCCCGTGTTGCAGCGCTTTTTAGGTGCTTCCAAATTGCTGTCCATCTATTCCAATTTTCTAACGTCCCGCAAGCGCACCGCCCCAGTGTGAAAGCACTCGGGCATTCACACTGGGGGGGCATGGGAGGCGGTTTTCAGACACCTGAAAACCGCCGTCAATGTGAAGGGGGTCTAAAAGAATACAAGTCAAACCTGGGTGATTGAATAATAAAAACATTTTTGTGTAATATATATATATATATATATATATATATATATATATATATATATATATATATATATATATATATATATATATATATATATATATATATATATATATATATACATACATACATACATATATATACACACACACACACACACACACACACACACACACACACACACACACAACTAAGGCCCCTTTCACACGAGGCGGACGCAGCTTCCACGGAGCCCGCCTCTGTCCGCCGGCTCAGCGGGAGATCTCTCCGTTGATCTCCGCTGAACCGGCGGATGACAAGTCCCTCTCCGCTCACTGAGCGGGGAGGGGCTTGCGAGCGCCGCTGGTCTCTATGGAGAGATCGGATGAAAACGGACAGTGTGTCCGTTTTCATCAGATCTCACCCGATCCGATCCGCCAGCGACGGATCTGGACGTAGAGCCATACGTCTGCTTTTGGCGGATCGGACCGGGTCGGATGTCAGCGGAGATGTCTCCGCTGATATACGACGCTCCATAGACTAACATGGAGCGCCCGTTCAGATCCGCCGTCAAAACTGACAGGTGGATCTGAACGGTCCGACCGTGTGAAAGGGGCCTAATAGATTATGAAATTAAAATCGATTACTATTTTAATAAAATTGATTAATCGGGGCAGTAACAATGGGGCTAAAAAAAAAAAAAAATAAAAAAAAAAAAAAACTTTGCCCTTTATAGTACAAATAATCGCTACTGTAAATATTACTTTCACTGTTCAACAGTAAAAAAAAAAAAAAATGAACCCCCTTACAGTAGCGATTATTTGCTCTTTTGTACTATACTAGGGTCCTTTTTGCAGAAACACTACAGTTCACTTATTATGGTTTCCCATGGGACACGGTCACGTCTATGCTTTTTTCAGCTGGTCAAGGATGCAAAATCACGTGCGCAAAAATCAAAACTCACAGCAAAAAACACTGCATAAACAGATGTGTGTATCAAGCCTTATGCTGGCCAATTTTCACTTTTAACATTCTGTTTTTTAAAATGAATGTAATTTCTGAATGAAAACCACATACACTGTCTGAAAATTCCTTTGACCAAGAAGTTTTCTATTTATAAAATTTTCCTGTCACTGTGGTTGAAAATTAACGTCGATTAGACCCCACTAACGATTAGAAAATCAAACAAACGTTCTTAAAAACTATTTTTATTTCTTTAACCACTTCAGCCCCGGACCAATTTGCAGCCAAAAGAACCAGGCCCCTTTTTGCGATCCGGCACTGCGTCGCTTTAACTGGCAATTGTGCGACGTGGCTCCCAAACAAAATTGGCGTCCTTTTTTTTTCCCACAAATAGAGCTTTCTTTTGGTGGTATTTGATCGCCCCTGCGGTTTTTATTTTTTGCACTATAAACAAAAATAGAGCGTCAATTTTGAAAAAAATGCAATATATTTTTTTTTACTTTTTGCTATAATAAAATATCCTCAAAAAATATATATAAAAAAAAAAAAAAGTTTTCCTCAGTTTAGGCCGATACGTATTCTTCTACATATTTTTGGTAAAAAAATAAAAAAAATCTCAATTAGCGGATTGATTGGTTTGCGCAAAAGTTATAGCGTTTACAAAATAGGGGATAGTTTATAGCATTTTTAATAATATTTTTTTTTTTTTTTTTTTTTTTTTTTTTTTACTAATAATGGCGGCGATCAGCGTTTTTTTTTTTTATTATTTTTATTGTGACTGCGACATTATGGCGGACACATCGGACATTCTTGACACATTTTTGTGACCGTTGTCATTTATACAGCAATCAGTGCTATTTAAATGCATTGATTCCTGTATAAATGACACTGGCAGTGAATGAGTTAACCACTAGGGGGCGGGGAGGGTTTATGGTGTGTGACGTGTGTGTGTGTTTTTTTTTTTTACATTAGGGGGCGGGGGCTGACGTCATTGATCGGCTTCCCCGATGACAGGGAACAGCCGATCAATGACAGGCAGTGTAGGAAGCGCAGGGAGAGGTTTGTTTACACAGACCTCTCCCCGTTCTTCAGCTCTGTGACCCGATCGCGGGACACCAGCAGCGATCGGGTCCGCTGGTCCCGCGGCCGTGGTCACCGAGCTCCCGACCGGGTCGCGAGCACGACCCACGGCTGGCCTCTTAAAGGACCACGTACCGGTACGTGGTTTTGCCTAGCCGTGCCATTCTGCTGACGTATATCGGCGTGAGGTGGTCGGGAAGCGGTTAATAAAAAAAATTTGATCCCCGAGTCTGATATTTACCAGATTTAACCTCTAATGGTATATACAGTATATCTCTTCTGTCTGTTATTCTCAGAGTGGATTAGAAATTTTGCTCCCTAACCATATAGTTGGTTATTTATAGTCATCACTGCATAGAGATATTTAAGAAGAAATTGCCTTTTTTTTTTTTTTTTTTTTAAACTTTCCATATTGGCTAAAAATTATACACCACACTTTGTAAGGTTATTAACCGATTAATCGAAACACTAAAAAAATCGGCCAACTAACGATTATGAAAATAAATCGTCCGTTTCAGTATATATATATATATATATACACACATATACACATACACACACACACACACACACACGATTTATTTTCATAATCGATTAGTTGGCCGATTTTTATTGTTTCGATTAATCTGTCCCCTCAAAATAACTCAACACGCAGTCATTAACCACTTCCCGCCCACCACCAAATGACGGCTGGGTGGGGTGGCGCAGCTCTCGTTCTGGGTGGACATCATGACGGCCCTCCAGAATGACTGCTCTCAGGCGCCCATCGCAGCGATCTGTGGTGTGGTGTGTCAGTTTGACACACCGATCTTGGTAAAGAGTCTGACGGAGGCTCTTTACCACGTGATCAGCCGTGCCCAATCACGGCTGATCATGATGTGAACCGGAAGAGCCGTTGATCGGTTTTCCTCACTCACATAGGACAGATGCGAGTAGAGGAGGGCCGATTGGCTGCTCTCCTGATAGGGGTGTCTGTGCTGATTGTTTATAAGTGCAGCCCCCCCCTCGGATGCCCACCCAGGACCACGAGGAAGCCGCCTGGACCACCAGGGAAATGCCAATCAGTGCCCATCCCCAATGCCTGCAAGTGCCATCAGTGATGCCTATCAATGCTACATATCAGTGCAGCTTTCAGTACCTATCAGTGCAGCCTTATCAGTGAAGGAGGAAAAAAAAAAAAAAAAAAAAACTTAACGGAAACAAAGAAACTTATTTTTTTTTTTTCTAAATTTTAGGACTTTTATTTGTTTAGCAAAAAATAAAAAACCGCAGGAGGTGATCAAATACCACCAAAAGAAAGCTCTATTTGTGGGAACAAAATAAAAATTCTGTTTGGGTACAGTGTAGAATAACCGCGCAATTGTCATTTAAAACAGCGACAGTGTTGAAAGCTGAAAATTGGCTTGGGCAGGAAGGGGTTGTAAGTGCCTGGTATTGAAGTGGTTAATGTCTAAACCGCTGGTAACAAAAGTGAGTACACCCCTAAGTGAAAATGTCCAAACTGGGCCCAGATAGCCATTTTCCCTCCCTGGTGTCATGTGACTCAGTGTTATAAGGTCTCAGGTGTGAATTGGGAGCAGGTGTGTTAAATTTGGCGTTATCGCCCTCACTCTCTAATACTGGTTACTGGAAGTTCAACATGGCACCTCATGGCAAAGAACTCAGAGGATCTGAAAAAATAAATTGTTGCTCTACATAAAAGATGGCCTAAGCTATAAAAAGATTGCCAAGACCCTGAAACTGAGTTGCAGCACAGTGGCCAAGACCATACAGCGGTTTAACAGGACAGGTTCCACTCTGAACAGGCCTCACCATGGTCGACCAAAGAAGTTGAGTGCACGTGCTCAGCGTCATATTCAGGAGGTTGTCTTTGGGAAATAGACGTACGTGTGCTGCCAGCATTGCTGCAGAGGTTGAAGGGGGGGGGGGGGGGGTCAGCCGGTCAGTGCTCAGACCATACGCTGCACACTGCATCAAATTGGTCTGCATGGCTGTCATCCCAGAAGGAATTCTCTTCTAAAGATGATGCACAACAAAGCACGCAAACAGTTAGCTGAAGACAAGCAGACTAAGTACATGGATTACTGGAACGTCCTGTGGTCTGCTGAGACCAAGATAAACTTATTGGGTTCAGATGGTGTCAAGTGTGTGTGGCGGCAACCAAGCGAGGCGTACAAAGACAAGCGTGTCTTGTCTACAGTCAAGCATAGTGGTGGGAGTGTCATGGTCTGGGGCTGCATAAGTGTTACCGGCACTGGGGAGCTACAGTTCATTGAGGGAACCCATGAATATCAACATGTACTGTGACATACTGAAGCAGAGAAGAATCTCCTCTCTTCGGAGACTGGGCCGCAGGGCAGTATGCCAACATAACTACCCCAAACACACCTCCAAGATGACCACTGTCTTGCTAAAGAAGCTGAGGGTAAAGGTGATGGACTGGCCAAGCATGTCTCCAAACCTAAATCCTATTGAGCATCTGTGGGGCATCATCAAAACAGAAGGTGGAGGAGCGCAAGGTCTCCAATATCCACTAGCTCCGTGATGTCATCATGGAGGAGTGGAAGAGGACTCCAGTGGCAACCTGTGAAGCTCTGGTGAACTTCATGCCCAAGAGGGTGAAGGGAGTGCTGGAAAATAATGGTGACCACACAAGATATTGAACAATTTGGACATTTTCACTTAGGGGTGTACTCACTTGTTGCCAGCGGTGTTGAGTTACTTTGAGGGGGACAGCAAAAGCTGTACACTCACTACTTTACATTGTAGCAAAGTGTCATTTCTTCAGTGCTGTCACATGAAAATATATAATAAAATATATTTTCAAAAATGTGAAGGGTGTGTGTTGCCCCAATGGGGCATAAGATTTATATAGATTGTTTTCCTAACCATTTTCTATGGACGTTTTATATTTAGTTCACATGCTGCTATCTAGTGACCTTTTGTGGGAATTCACTTGTTTTCTTATGTTTTTTTCCCCTGATGTTATGACACACTTCCTTTGTATTGTAATGCTCCACCCTTCTTCCTGTGATTTGTACTTCCTGTGTCATTGATGCAGTTAACAAGCCACATGTAGCAGGGCACATGAATTCTGCATTGTAAGCTACAGACAATATCTTTTGACCGCATAAATACTACAACCTATACATCCGTTTGTATCCTGTCATCTGCTGTAACCTAAAACATCTTGTGGATGGAATCGGTATTTGATGAGTTCAAACTATCTGATGAGGATTGTCCTCAGTGATTATATCTTATACAGGTCAGGCATTTAGGTCTCACAAGGCATAGTCACTTCACAACAATCAGAGTCAGAATAGGGTGTACTCACTTTTGTGAGAGTGCGCATAGAATATATTTATATAATATATATAATTTATATTTTATTTCCCCCCCCAACAAAAAGCTATCCTTTAAAAAAATAGAAGGCTGAAGGGTCAACATTGGCATTTCAAAACTACAAAGAACGCAACACAATAAGAAATGTAAGAGCGCAGAGCATTGCTGAGGAGACTGGTGACTTGAAAAATGTTTATAAAAAAAATAAAACACATATTACTGTCACACTCGCTGGTCAAACACCACTGCCGAAAGCAGGATACCTTTCACAATATCTAGACGAGGCACTAAGTCCGGGCCTGATGGGTTCACCAATGTTTATTAATCGAAAATTCTCCCCCCTCCTTTCTAATCATATGAGTGCATATTTTAATGCTTTTGCATTGGGAACTTCTATCCCAATGAAGCACTTTTAGCCCATATATTACAGTCCTCCCAAAGGAAGGCAAGGACCCTACTACCCCGAGTAGCTATAGATAGATCTCGTTGTTAAATACTGACATTAAGATTTTGGCAAAGATCTTAGCTAAAGCCCATCTTATTCACTCAGACCAAACAGGCTTCATAGTGGGGAGGGAGGCTAGGGACAACTCCAACCAAGCTTTACAGCTAATCCATTGGGCAAATTTACAACAGAACAGGTCACCCTGCCTTCTACTGTCCACTGATGCTGAGAAGGCTTTTGACAGGGTGCACTGGACATATCTTCAGGTAGTGCTGTCTAGATTGGGCCTTGGCCAAAACATGCTTAGGTGGATAGGCTCCTTGTATAGCTCTCCGGAGGCTTTCCCTATACTGAAAGTGACGAGACAGGGATGCCCCCTGTCCCCGCTTGTTTTTGCCCTCACCTAGGAACCGCTGTTAAATATTATACAGCTAAACCCTCACATTAAGGGGTTTCGGGTGGAGACGATGGAACAAACTGTCAGTACATCGTCAGAAAACGCTATTTTATGTAGCTGACCCCCCCATCTCAATATCATGGCTGAGCTACGGAGATTCCATTCCCTTTCCAACTTTAAAATCAACTATAGTAAGTCATAGATTCTCCCTCTTGCCATTTATCCTGATATACGCTGCCAACTGCAAGCCTCATTTTCTTTCGCATGGTGGAGCTCTTTGTAAATATGGCTGGGAGAAAAATTCCCAAATATTTCAGTTATACACCTGCAACTCTGCCTCTGCTTTCCACAATTAAAGCTGACCTACTGCGATGGGATTGTGCCACTTTTTCATGGATGGGTCGAGTCAGTATCCTGAAGATGAATATACTGCCAAGAGTCCTCTTATCTTCAGATGGTGCCTATATCGCTACCCAGATGTTTTTTTTTTTTTGGCCTTCAGTTTGTTCTTGAAGTTTATCTGGCATGGCCGGAGGCCCCATCTAGCCCAAGCACTCTGCAGCATCCTAAGGAGGTTGGGAGGACTGGGGGTTCCTTCTATGCGGAGGTATTATATTAGACTGGCAACATCACACTACTACCAAATCCTGGTCCCCCTTGAGAAACATTTAGCTTGAAGTAACCCGTCTCATGCTCTGTGGCTCCCCTGGGATTGCCAAGGTCTCTCAGACTTTGCGTCCGTCTGTCCATGTGTTGCGGTTGTGGGACACCTTACAATGCTCAGGGGCTGCTGTCCCCACTTGCACCCCTGGGGGGCTTCCCCTGATTCATTCCAGGGGAACACCTCCTCCTTTGGCCGATTCCCGATGGATGAGTGGCGCTACAGTCAGTTTCATAATTTTGTTCATAGTCTAACTCATACCATTAGGCCCCCATCCTCCCTGACTCCGTTTGAGAAGATGTGCATGTCTGCAGACCCTGTCCCCACCATCTCAGTGCTCTATGAAATGTTGCAGTCTGTCGAGGTTTGGAGTAGTCCAGTATATGTATGGGAATGGGAGACAAACCTGTGGTACGTTTATGGAGACTCAATTGGATCACTTACCCACAAGAGTTCTGTGGACAAAGATGCAGGAAAATACCCTTTTTATGCCAACTCCACTTTCACATAGCAAATAAAGAAAAACTATAGCACATATAATTGCAACACTAATCATATTGTAATTGAATGTTATTAAAAATGACCTTTCCTTTCCTACAGCAACTGTGATTTTCTGAGAATGCATTGCAATATGGCTACCTGGAGTTGTTCTGTACACCGAAAGTGTACTAACCACTCTCCAGAAACATAATTTTCTGCTTGTGCGATTGGCTCACCATTTTTTCCAAGTAGTCTGCCTAAGAAACAAGTCAGATTTAAGGAATCCCCTGCTTTGGAGAGATACTCTCAATAAGAGCACATCTAAAAAGGGATGCCGGCCCAGCATATTTCCTCATTAGTGCCCTGCAGCTGCACACTTAAAGCGGTGTTCCGGCCGAAATTATACTTTTGAAATAAAAATACCCCTATAATACACAAGCTTAATGTATTCTAGTAAAGTTAGTCTGTAAACTAAGGTCTGTTTTGTTAGTTTTTAGCAGTAGTTTGTTATTTTATAAACTTGCAGCAGGCCGTGGCCATCTTAAGTGTGGGCATCTGAAGCCAGACTGTATTTCTTCCTGGATCTCATCCTCGTACATGCTCAGTGCAGCATAAGCAGTGTAATAGGTTTCAGGTCAGGTTTCCATAGCAACGGCAGTTTGAGAGGAAGTTGCTGCCCCTTCCCAGGAGGCATTGCAAACAGGAAATGATGCGATGGGCCACGGCCAGGGAGGAGGAAGTGAAAAATGAATACAGCAGATATACAGTCTGTGCTGAAAAAAAAAAAAAAAAAAAAAAAAAAATATCCAATTTGTTTACAGTGCACAGTTTAGTGAGGGATGCTGAAGAGTTGTAAAAGTGGGTGGAACTCCACTTTAACAGTTAATTATGAAACCACTTCCATTAGACCCACTCAGTACAGAGGCACAGACAAACACATGGATTTCGTCAGAATAACAAAAAAAAAATAAAAAATAAATAAAAGTAGGACTCTGCAACAAAGGTTGTTATAATCCTTACAATGTACATAGATCACCCAGAGGGGAAATGTTTTTTTTTTTTTTTTTTCTCTCAAGTAAACTAGAGAGTTATGCTTGGTGGTACACTTTGGCCAGAATTTGGCAGTATCGGATGTCTGTTGGAGGGGCTGTGGGCTTTGAGGTACCTACTTACACATATGGTGGGAGTGCCCGAGTCTTAGGCCCTTTTGGCAAGATAGAGCCCAGATTAAAGGTTAAACTGGATATTGATATGAATATCTCCCATTGGAGTTTCTACTTCACGTGCCATCCATTCCTCTTAGCAACTACCATAAATCGGTTCTGCCCCGCCTTTTAAATGCTGCAAGGAGCCTTATTCCCATGCATTGAAAGTCAACATATTCCTGGACGACCCGATTGGATTAGTCTGGTTAATAATATCATGGCGGTGGAGGAAAGGGTGGCAAAGTGCAAGGACAGTTTTATAGGGTCTGGGCAACCTGGATACATTACGCCTCTAGTGCTGTACAGCTGCCATAGTTTATTACCTCTAGATCCTGTCTGCCTCCATTTTTGTTGCTGGAGACTCCTACGGTAATAATTTAATATAACATTATTGAGGCTGGGACCTGCATGCTGCAGACCCCCAGAATATCTGTGCCAATACTTCTTACGATTTCAGATATAGTGCTGATTGTTTGTTTTTGTTCTATGAACGTTTGGTTTGTAGTATTCATAGGGTCTATGACCCTCCCGTTCTCCCTTCCTGTCCTTTCTCCCATTTCACATAACACCCCCCCCCCCTTTCTTTTTCTCACTCCATGTCACAATAGGTTCACAGCTTACAGCAATGTATATGGGAGCATAGCCCTGGTTTGGTACAATGGCTTAGAAGCACAACCCCCCCCCCCCCCCCACGATGTTTGGGTATAAAAAAGGTGGAGTAATATGATGTTTGCAACCGTATGTACCAAAGAACTTTCTGAAACTAATGTCACAGGTTTGTGATCCATGGTCCATTGCTTTTTTGTATTTTTCTTTTTTTTTTCTTTGGTTTGATTACTTACTGTATGTCATCCATTTATTTTTGAAAATTAAAATAAGTTTTATAAAAAAAACAAAACCAAACAAACAAAAACACACACATACATACATACATACATACATACATATTACTAGTAAGGAAGCAGGTCAGAACACATTTGTCCCTTTAGAGATGATCAGGGAATGTTGGTTACAAGTGACAGGGAAAACCCAACTGTAATAAATACATTCTTCCCCTCAGCTTATTTTAACCACTTCCCGACCGGCGCACACAGATATACGTCGGCAGAATGGCACGTACAGGCAGGAGGGCGTATATACAAGTCCCTCCTTAATGCCTGTCGTGCCATCGGCGGCGCCGGTCGGGACCCCCGTGAGTCCGGTCGCGGGCCCCACGGACTCAATCGCCGCGGGGACACCCGCGATCGTCTCACGGGAAGGCTGAACGGGGAGATGCCGAGATAAACAGCATCTCCCCGTTCTGCCTAGCAACTAGTGACGCCGATCTCTGCTCCCTGTGATTGGAGCAGAGATCAGCATTCACTAGCTGATAGCCACGCCCCCCACAGTAAGAAACACACCCCTAGGCATACTTAACCACTACACTGCCCTGCCCCTTGTGTGCCATTTTGCCGCAGTATATCTGCGTTAGGCGGTCGGGAAGCGGTTAAATAGCATTGATTGCTGTATAAATGACAATGGTCCCAAAAATGTGTAAAAAATGTCCGATGTGTCCCGCCATAATGTCGCAGTCACAATAAAAATCGCTGATCGCCGCCATTACTAAAAAAAAAAAAAAAAAAAAAAAATATTTATAAAAATGCTATAAAAACTATCCCCTATCTTGTAAAACGCTATAACTTCTGCGCAAACCAATCAATCGCTTATTGCGATTTTTTTTTTTTTACCAAAAATATGTAGAAGAATACGTATGGGCCTAAACTGAGGAAAAATGTATTTTTTATATATATTTTTTGGGGGATATTATTATAGCAAAAAAGAATGCGTTTTTTTCAAAATTGTCGCCCTTTTTTTGTTTATAGCGCAAAAAATAAAAACTGCAGGGGGGATCAAATACCACCAAAAGAAAGCTCTATTTGTGGGAAAAAAAAAAGGACATCAATTTTGTTTGGGAGCCACGTCGCACGACTGCGCAATTGTCAGTTAAAGCGACGCAGTGCCGAATCGCAAAAAAGGGGCCTGGTCCTTTGGCTGCAAATTGGTCCGGTCTGAAAGTGGTTAATGAATCCAAGCTCTGCAAGCTGAGATAACAGGCACTGCATTGATGCATTCACACAATTACACAGTAACCATGAGATAAAGAAATATTTCTGAACTTTGTTTTATCACATTGTTTTGCAAATCTATGTACACTACAAAACTGTATGATTAAATCGGTTCTGATATTGCTGTTTTACTGACCTGACAGCTTATTATTCTAAATAGGAAACCTTCATTTTGTTTGCAAATATTGAAGAACTACCAGCAAGAATGAGTCCTTACATTTAAAGAGCATCTGTCATTTCAGATCCATCATGGCAGCACCTGTTAGCGGGCATCCAGTCACCTGCTGCCTCCACGTCCCTCACCTTGTGTCACTGCCGCATCACCAGCCGTCCCATTAAAGTGAATGGGACTGTTGTTGAGTCAACAGGGGGTGAGAGGAGGAGCCGCATCGGGACAGAGATGACAGTTTAAAAATTTGGATTTAAATCAAGCCTTTTTACTAGCGATTAGGAGGAGTATGATAAACAAGAGTCATGCTGATAACATTATTTTGAATACTCCTTTGTGCCTCACAGAAACCAGTGCTCAAATATAGACTGGAAGTAAAAAAAAAAAAAAAAAAAAAAAAAAATAATAAAAAAAAAAAAGTGTTAATAAACCCAAAAAAATTTTTTTTTAATATATTGCACCTTAAAGCGTATGTAAACCCTCAGCCCTTGTAAAACAACCTATTCAGTTTTA
The DNA here is from genome assembly GCA_028564925.1 of Lithobates sylvaticus. NCBI lineage: Eukaryota > Metazoa > Chordata > Amphibia > Anura > Ranidae > Lithobates > Lithobates sylvaticus. Next base: position 329,971,538 of record CM053030.1, read on the forward strand.
AAAACAAAACAAAAAAAGTGTGCGTGCGTGCATTTATTATTTTTTTTTTTAAAGTAGAGCTTGACAAATTGACTTTGAATCTATTTTTTTTTTTTTTTTAAACTTCACTACTGGTTACTTTTACCCCCTTCCAGCTCAGCCTGAACCCGCACCGAGTGATCCTGAAGGAGGAGACTGGAGCGGGAGGCTCGAGTCTGCACCGCCAAGGTGTCATAGGGGACACTTCTGACCAGTGGCTCCGCCCCTCCCCTAATCCACTCCTCTTACTTCCATACAGTTGCGCATCTCTCCCAACTTGCTCTACACAAATTCTACCCCACTGATTTCCGCCCTCAGAGCAACACCCCTCCACACACACACGCACGCACGTGCACGCACACACGCTTACCGGCCGCTCGGCAATGACAGAACTGACTCCCGTTGCGCCCAGCTGCCCCCCTCCATGTGACAGCCACTGGGGCTGGCAAAAGCCCAGGCGCCAGGATGAAGCTGAACACTGTTAGTGTAAACCTGGGCTTAAGCTTGTACTTCAGATGCTTTATCTTGATCCACATATGGTCTAAAACCTGAAGCATTGGCTCTCCTCTACACTTTCACCATGTACAGTGTAACAAGTTGTAGTTCAATGGTAGTGCCAAACAGTGAGTTTACTCTGTGCCAAAATTACGTTTTAGGGATTTAATCTGCCCACTTTTAATTTAAAAAGTAACACAGAGGTTCACATGGATATCTTCCCACGCATGGGGTTTTCACCATCAATACAACAAATATTCAGCCTTGTGTCTCTTTGCAGCTTTACTGCTCAACCCAGTAGATTTGGTCTTCCTGACCATCAAACACATTCTTAGCTCTGGGTCTTTTCTGCAGTGTCCCAGCTACTCTGTCCCAGACTGTCTCTCTCCCACACAGGCCCGTGCCTCAATCTGTCCAGTCCCACACAATATAGTGCAACCTGCACCTCTCGTGGCTCCCTTCCAATCACTGATCCCCTCAGGAGGGTGGGGCCCTGAACTCCAACACTGGCTCTAAGATGAATGCAGCACACACCTGCATCATTCGTGTGCCTGCTTTCAAGACAACCTGACCCAGACCACCATATTAAAGAGTGACACGGCTCGCCCTGCCACAACAGGTCAACTACAGTGAGGGACATGGATGATATTCCGAGATATCCTTACCCTAAACGTTATGGCACCATGGTGATTTAAATATCATATAGGAGCACTAGGGGCCTGCCAGCTGTTGCAGAACTACAAATCCCATGAGGCATTGCAAGGCTGACAGTTTACAAGCATGACTCCCACAGGCAGTGGCATGATGGGACTTGTAGTTCTGCAACTGCTGGAGGGCCGTCAGTCTGACATCCCTGCTATAGAATATTAAAGCCAAGTACCACTTACACTTAGTGAATTCTACCTCCAGTCCTGAATTGTAATGAGCAGAGGATACTGTAGCAGTGCGATCCCACACCCAGCCCATCTGCTATTTTAGGTTTCCTGCCCCTACACAGACAGACAGCTCCTGGACATGAAGCTATCCTTCCTATATTCTGTATTTTATAAAGAGAGACTAGCACCTTAGGCTTTTGTTACACTTCATATTTATTTCCTTGAGGGCAGGGACTGATGTGATTCAAATTGATGGCGCTATAGAAATACCAGTTTATATATATATATTGTGACAGTAGGAGATGCTGTCTAGGTGGAATTGACGGTTTGGGGGACACAGGGTATGCACATTTGCTTGGTGCAAGGCTACAGAGCATAAATGTGGACTGGAGAGAACTGCTTTTGCAGCTTTCTCCAGGTTTTGGTATTTGGTCATGGGGCTCTGTAGTTTGGAGATTCCAGAGTGTCTTGGGTGGGACGGAATCTCCAACCCTGTGTCCAGATTTTGTAAATTGCCAGCAGGGTGTGTGCTCAGGTGAGCACAGCACTTATGAGTGTATGGGAAGACTTCATGGCTCCCAGTTGGAGACTGCTCCACACCCAGAGAGACAGCAGGTCTCCAGGAGTCAGAGAGGTTGCAGGAGGCAGCCAGAACGTGCGACTGCAAGAAGCAGTGCAACAGCCTGAGGACTAAGGCCAGAGCGACGCTGTGGGCGCTAAAGAGAAGCCATCCATAGTGAGGAAATCCTGTGGTCTGTGTGACCAGGACAAAGCGCAGAGGTACTGCTAAAGAGCCAGGTGGGCTAGCATTTTCTGTGAGTGTTTATTTGCTGGAGAAGAACCCCTGTGTGGGAAACCTTTATGTCAAAGACTTTCATTTGCCTTTTTAATAAAAATGGGCTACCATGCCCTTAAATATAGTTCCTAACTGGCTTGAATCACTAAGAAACGCATCTACCACGAGAGCTAATGGCCCCCCATGTTACTATATATATATATATATATATATATATATATATATACACACACACACACACACACACACACACACACACACACACACACACACACACACACTATAAAAAGTCTACACACCCCTGGTAACATGTCAGGCTTCTGTGATGTAAAAAAAATAAAAATAAAGGTTAAATAATTTCAGTACTTTTTCTACCTTTAATGTGACATATAAACTGTACAACTCAGTTGAAAAACAAACTGGAGAGTAAAAATAAAGAATAATGTGGTGGCATAAGTGTGCACACCCTCTTATAACTGTGTATCTGTGTTCAGAATTAAGCAATCGCATTCAAACTCATGTTAAATAGGAGTCAATATACACCTGCCTTCATTTAAAGTGCCTCTGATTAACCCCAAATACAGTTCAGCTGTTCTAGTAGGTCTTTCCTTACATTTTCTTAGTCTCAACCTACAGCAAAAGCCATGGTCCGCAGAGAGCTTACAAAGCATCAGAGGGATCTTATTGTTAAAAGCGATCAGTCAGAAGGGTACAAAAAGAATTTCCAAGGCATTAGATATACCATGGAACACAGTGAAGACAGTCATCAGTGGAGAAAATATGGCACAACAGTGACATTACCAAGAACTGAACTTACCTCCAAAATCGATAAAGACGAGAAGAAAACTGGTTAGGGAGGCTGCCAAGTGTTCTACAGCTTCATTAAAGAGCTGCAGGAATATCTGGCAAGTACTGGTTGTGTGGTACATGTGACAACATTTTTGTTCTGTATTTTTCAGAGAATATGAATGAAAAACACAAACATTTTTCACTAAGGCCCCTTTCACACGGACGGACCGTCTATCCGTTTTTCTTCCATCCGTCGACGGACGACAATGCATTCCTATGGGCAGACGGATGAACATCCGTCACCATCAGTTAACCTCCGCTTCCGTTTTTATCCGTTTTTTTAAACGTACAAGGCTACGTTCAGATCCGTCAAAACGGATATTAACTGACGTTGACGGACATCGTCCGATCCGTTAAGATCCGTTTTGTGTTTATCTGTGAACTCAACCTCTTAAAGGCACAGGCACACATATAAACGGAACAAAACGTATACAAAAACGGATGAAAAAACGGACGTAACCGTGTGCATTTACGGATGTAAGCGGACAAAAAACGGACATTAACGGAACGGATGACGGATGAGACAACGGATAAGAACTGATACGTTTTTGACGTGCCTAAACTGACTGCGTCCGTGTGAAAGGGGCCTTACGGTTAGTGTTTGTCTGAAACCATTATCAACTGTGTTTACGCTTTTTAAATCATAATGGCAACAGAAACTGCCCAAATGACCCTGGTAAAAAGTTTAAATACCACAGTTCTTAATACAGTGTATTGCCCCCTTTAACATTAATGACAGCTTGAAGTCTTTTGTGGGATTTGTGGATGAGGCTCTTTATCTTCTCAGATGGTAAAGCTGCCCATTCCTCTTGGGAAAAAAAAGCCTCCAGTTCTTGTAAATTCTTGGGTTGTCTTGCATGAACTGCATGTTTGAGATCTCCCCAGAGTGGCTCAATGATATTGAGGTCAGGAGACTGAGATGGCCACTCCCAAACCTACACTTTATTCTGCTGTAGCCAATGACAGGTCGACTTGGCCTTGTGTTTTGGATCATTGTCATGTTGGAATGTCCAAGTACGCCCCATGCGCAGCTTCCTGGCTGATGAATGCAAATTTTCCTCCAGTACTTTTTGATAACATACTGCATGCATCTTGCCAACAATTTTGACCAACTTTCCTGTGTCTTTGTAGCTCACACACACCCCAAAAACATCAGCTATTCACCTCTGTACCTTTCATCATAGGCCTTGTTGACTCCTCTATAAATGTAGAGTTTATAGTTGTGGCCAAAAGGCCCAAAATTTTAGTCTCATCACTCCAAATTACTTTGTGCCAGGTTTGAGCTTGGTCTATGTGCCTTTTGGAATATTGTAAGCAGGATACTTTGTGACATTTGCATAGTAAATTCTTCTGGCGACTCTTCTTCTGGCGACTCAATCATGCAGCCCATCTTATTGTGCATTTCACCTTAAGTTATTTGTGGCTTTTTATTTGCATCCCGAACAACTTTCCTGACAGTTGTGGCTGAAATTTTAGTTGGTCTACCTGACCGTGGTTTGGTTTCAACAGAACCCCTCATTTTCCACTTCTTGATTAGAATTTAAACACTGCTGATTGGCATTCTTAAATCATTGGATATCTTTTTATATCCCTTTTATACAGTTAAACTACCTTTTTCCCACAGATCCTTTGACAATTCTTTTGCTTTCCCCATGATTCAGAATCCAGAAACGTCAGTGCAGCACTGGTGGAAGATGCAAGGGTCTATCAGGAGTCCAGAAACGCATTGACCACACACACTCACACACACACACACACATCACGGGTGAGGATGGTTACCTTTTTAATAGCCATTCAAACCCCTTTGTGTCAACTTGTGTGCCTGTTATAAGGCCAAAGTCATCAGGGCATGTAAACTTTTGATCAGAGTCATTTGGGTAGTTTCTGTTGCCATTATGATTTAAAAAGAGTAAACACAGTTGATTGAATGGTTTCAGCCAAACACTAACCATGAGTGCCAGGGTATATACACTTATGAGCACAACTGTATGTCTGCTTTTTCCCTTTGTTGTCATTCTGTGCTCTCACTGTAGTACACAGAATAGGTAGTGACTGCACTCCCAGAAATTGTTTTGGGCCATGATAGCAGACAGCAAGGTGAATTCACACAGACATGCTGCACACTCCGCTGTCACAGAACACAGACTCATTCGCAGCAGACCACACACTCAGTCACAGCATGCAGTCAGAAAGGACTGAGTCACAAAACTTCCAACACAGAGAGCTTCTGGGTTTTCACCGTCAGCATGCGGCTGCTCTGAGTCAGCTCAAATGCAGATCATGGTTTCTTTGTTCCCAATCTGTGTCTATGGACACAAAGGGGGCTTCAGAGTTACAACAAGCAAATAATCTCCATAACAACAAGAGTCACTAGAAAGAAAAAAGGTCCAAGTAATAGCATGTATGCTATCCTATCTTGTCCTCCCATACTTTTCACTTTTTCCCCCCCCCCCCCCCCCCACATCTACAGTATTTATTGTGTAAGCTGCCATAGCCTTTTCTCTACACTTGGGCTGGAACAACTAATTAACATAATAGATTATGAAAATAGTTGTCAACTATTTTCATAATGGTAAGCCAATTAGCTGGCCTGCATAAAGAATGCATTATTTGTTTGCAGATCAGAAACAATTGAGTACTTGTCCATGATACTTTTTTTTTTTTTTTTGCACTAACATACAATTGTTCAGGACAAGCTTTCGGGTTATGTCCCCTTCTTTAAAGGTCCCAGCAGTATCTTTTGCAGATCAGAAAACAGTGCAGCACACATACAGCTCAGTACACTGTCCATACATGTCAATAAATGCCTGAGAACTTGTGAATGTGCGAGGAGCAATCACGTGCACGAGAGCAGGAACAGGGATTTTTTTTGCACTAACATACAATTGTTCAGGACAAGCTTTCGGGTTATGTCCCCTTCTTTAAAGGTCCCAGCAGTATCTTTTGCAGATCAGAAAACAGTGCAGCACACATACAGCTCAGTACACTGTCCATACATGTCAATAAATGCCTGAGAACTTGTGAATGTGCGAGGAGCAATCACGTGCACGAGAGCAGGAACAGGGATTTGTGTGTGCAAACATCCAAATTCCTGTTCTGTCAGGGGAGAGGAGACATATCATTTGTTCCTACGCAATTGTCAGATAAAGCGAGGCTGCGCCGTATTGCAAAACATGGCCTGGTCATTAACAGCCAAATCTTCTGGTCTGTAAGTGGCTAATGACAAGGAAGGGATAAAAACACTTACACGATGAAAGTAAAAAATAAAACAGGCATATCAATGAATCCATAACATCCAGCGGGATGCCACCTGGGAGTAAAGACAGCTGCAGGTGAAAGTTCCAGCCGACCAGCTGTGGTAAACACTGTCTCTGACCCAAAATGGGGAGCCGTGCCTTTAAGACCAGCATGGAATCCAAGCAACCGGAAGTGACATCAAAGTGGGTGGGACATATTTCAGAGCATGCCTTCAATCCAGAATAAAAATCGCATGTCAAATGATATTGCTGGCAATGGTACCTTTTCGAATCGGTGCGACGCGGACTTTGCGGCGCTGCACCGATTCCCAAAAAGTAGTTTCTGCACTACTTTTGGCGACTTCTGGGGTGATTTCAATAGACATCTGTGCATGAACCCACACAGATTTTTAGCGCTAAAACGCCTGTAAAGCGACTCAGTGTGAGACTCCAGCGTGAAGGCCCGAGTGCTTTCACACTGGAGCGGTGCACTTGCAGGACGGGAAAAAAGTCATGCAAGCAGCATTTTCGGAGCAGTGAATACACCACTCCCAAAACGACCCTGCCATTGAAATCAATGGCCAGCGCTGCCGAAAAGCGCCGCTAAAACTAGTGCCACTTTACCACTAGCGCAGAATCGGTGCCAGTGTGAAAGGGCTCTTAAGAAGTAGAGCATATTCACTTTGCAAAGAAAATTTTCACTAAGGCCACTTTCACACATAGGCGTTAAAAATAGCACCTGAAAAGCATCTGTATACTGCCTTTTCTGCAGCCCCAGTGTGGAAGCCCGAGTGCTTTCACACTGGGGCAGTGCACTTGCAAGACAGGGAAAAAAGAAAAGAAGAAAAAAAAAAAAAAAGAAGTGCTGCAAGCAGCATCTTTGGGGGTGGTGCAGGAGCTACTGCGGCCAGAACTCCAGCTTGAAAGTGCCCTAAGACCCCTTTCACACTGAGGCTCTTTTCAGGTAAGAAAAAAGGGCACTTTCACACTGAGGCAGTGGGGGCGTCGGAGGTATACACCACTCCTAAAGCGCCTCAAAGATGCTGCTTGCAGGACTTTAGCGTCCTGCCAGAGCACTGCTCCAGTATGAAAGCACTCAGGCTTTCACACTAGAGCAGTGGTTCTCAACCGGGGTTCCGCGGCGATCTGACTGTCAGTCGCAGGCAGCTGACAGGAGGATCACAGACACAGGCAGAGATAGGCAGGGAAGCGGCTGACACCCTATTGGCTGTAGCACAAAGTTCCCCTCCTGTCCTTCCCGAGTGCTTGTAAGTGACATCATCTGCGGTGGACAGGATAGGAGGAGGGGCCAAGCGGGAACAGCGCACCACTGGAGAACATATGAAATGAGTTCTGATGCCAGCAGAAGCAAGTACTGAAGTGTGCCCCGCTGTGTCCCCAACAGTCTGTCCCCTACCCCATGTAATGTGCCCTATCATGTCTCCTGTCCCATGCAATGTCCCCTGTCATGTGTTCGGTCCCATGTAATGTGCCATGTAATGTCTCATGTCCCCTGCCCCATGTAATGTCCCGTCATGTGCTCTGCCCCATGTAATGTCCCCTGAAAGGATCAGCTCTGCAGGAAAAGAAAGCGCACGTTTCATATTAAATAGGTAAGTTTTAATATTTATTCTTTTATTTAATGCTGTTGCTACAAATAATTTGTTAACAGCTTGCTGATCATACCAATGTTCCGTGAGTTGTAGATGTGAACATTATTTTAGGGGTTCCTCGGATCTCAAACTGTTTGCCAGGGGTTCCTCCAAAAAGATAAAAAGGTTGAGAAACCCTGCACTAGAGTGACATGAGAGGCTCTTTACTGGCACTGATTTTAGCACTATAGCACCTGTAAAGCCCCTCAGTGTGAAAGTAGCCTAATGCCGTGTACACACGAGCGGAATTTCCGTCGTAAAAATCTTGGATGTTTTTTTTCCCGACGGAATTCTGCTCAAGCTTGGCTTACATACACACGGTCACACAAAAGTTTGCTGAACTTTGGACCGTTAAGAACGCGGTAATGTACAACACTACGACGAACCGAGAAAATTAAGTTCAATGCTTCCGAGCATGCGTCAAATTGTTTCTGAGAATGCGTAGGAATTTTGCGCTTCGGAATAGGTACAGACGATCTGAACTTTTTCTGACCGAAAAATTTAAAAAACATGCTCTCAATCTTTTGCTGGCTGAATTCCGCCAGCAAAAGTCTGATGGAACACACACACACACACACACACACACACACACACACAGTTGCATTTTCGGACCAAAAGCTCTCATCTGACTTTTGCTGATGGAAATTCCACTTGTATGTACGCGGCATAAGGCTGGTTTCACACTGGGGCGGGCATTGACAGTAAAACTGGGCTAGTTTTAGCTGCACTTTACCGTTGTTTTTGTGGCGCTATTCGGACGCTTTTACCCCCGCTAGCGGACAAATAAAGGGTTGACTAAGCCCCTGTAGCGCCGCTGCCGAGGCGATTCGGCAGCGGCGACCCTTCATTTCATTTACACCGCTCCTTTACTGCCCTAAAGATGGTTCGCGCAGGACTTTTTTTGAACCTCCTGCCAGCACATCACCCCAGTGTGAAAGCACTCAGGTTTTCACACTGGGACAGCAGGGGAGACATTTTTCCAGGTGCTATTTTTATCCCAAAAGCGCCTGAAAAAGTGTCCCAGTGTGAAAGGGGTCTTGCTGACAGTTTAGAAGCGTCTGAGACCCCTTTCACACTTAAGCTTTTTCCAGGCGCTTTAGGGCTAAAAATAGTGCCTGAAAAAACGCCTCTCATGCCTGCTTTCACAAAAAAAAAAAAAAAAAAAAAAAAAAAAAAAAAAAAAATAGTCCTGCAAGCAGTGTCTTTGTGGCCCAATTGAAATCAATGGGCAGCGCTGCCGAAGGGTTAACCCTTTCCTCTGCCGGTAGCGGGGTTAACTTAACCTCTAACGCGGCCGCGCTAGCAGTGTGAAAGGGGCCTTAGCTTTGTGAACGAGTGAAAACTAGGGGTACACATGATCAGGAATCAATCCTTTGCAAAGTGCATGATTTTTGCTGAATGATTAACACAGCTTCACCTTGTTTACCAAAAATGGGGAAAAAAATAATTTTACAAAATGAAGATGCTTTATGCCTTTACAAAAACTACTCCACTCAGCAACAGCCATACTCTCCGCACTCCTCTCTTGCACATACTGCCCATCCTCATAGCCTTCAAACTCTTCTGTGTGTACTACCCACCATCATGAATGAATGAATGAATGATTTGTATAGCGCTGCAACTGCGAACTGAATCGCCTCGAGGCGCTTGATCCGACCTGCGTTGATTCCTTCTTAGAAGAGGTAGGTCTTGAGTTTTTTCCTGAAGGCCCGATGGTCTTTTTCCAAGCGGATGTTCGTAGGTAGAGCGTTCCATAGCCGTGGTCCTTGGACTGCAAATCTTCGTTCTCCCCTTGACTTGTACCGGGATTTGGGGACAAGGAGGAGGTTTTGGTCGTTAGATCGGAGGTTGCGATTGGGGTGTAGTGTTGTATTTTTTCGCATAAGTATTGAGGAGCATCTCCTTGTGTGCATTTGTGGGTCAAGCAGAGGGTCTTGAATGTGATCCGATTCTTTACGGTTAGCCAATGGAGGGTCCTCAGGGATGGGGAGATGGATTCCCATGGTTTTTTTCCTGTGACTAGTCTTGCTGCCGTGTTTTGAACGACTTGTAGTCGTGCAATCTGGAATTTAGGTAGTCCTATGTAGAGGGAGTTTGTGTAGTCGAGTCGAGAGTTGATGATTGTTCCTACCACTACGGCTTTGTCCTTTTCTGGAATGAAGGGGATGAGTCTACGTAGCAGGTGTAGAAGGTGGTAGGATCCGCTGACTACTGATCCTATTTGTGCATTCATTGACATTTCTGAATCGAAGATGACACCGAGACTTTTGGCTTTTATGCTTAGGGGGATGGTCTGTCCAAGGATGGTGGGCGGAGTCCATGGTGTCGTAGATTTAGTTTTCCGGTTTGCATTTAGGAGAAGGAGTTCTGTTTTGGTTCCGTTAAGTTTGAGGGAGTTTGTGGACATCCAGTCGTCTATTGATGCGAGGCATTTTTCTAATTCCTGATATTGGTCTTTTTGTCCGGGGATCCGAAGGTAGAGTTGAGTATCATCTGCGTATGAGTGGAAGCATAGATCAGATTTGCTGATGATTTTTAGGAGTGGACGGATGTAAATGTTGAAGAGCACGGGTGACAAAGGTGATCCTTGAGGGACTCCATAGGAGACTGCACGGGATTCAGATGTGAAGGCTCCAAGTTTCACTGTCTGTGACCGATTTCCTAAGAAGGAAGTGAACCATGGTAAGTCTGAAACTGTGACTCCTGCTACTTCTTTGAGGCGGGTGAGTAAAGTGTTGTGATCCAGTGTGTCAAATGCTGCACTAAGGTCCAGGAGTACCAGGAGACATGATTCTCCATCATCTGCTGCTTCCAAGGCATCATCCCATATTTTGAGGAGAGCTGTTTCTGTGCCATGGCCCGGGCGGAAGCCTGATTGCAGAGGGTCCAGGAGATTGTGTGTGTCCAGATGGAGTTGTAGCTGTTGTACCACTACTTTCTCCATAATCTTGGAGATGGTGTTCAAGCTAGTTATCGGTCTTTGGTGGTTGGGGTTTCTTGGATCCAAGTTGGGTTTCTTTAGGAGGGGTTTGACTATGCCTTGCTTGAGGGAGTTCGGAACAATTCCTACTTTGAATGACTGATTTATGAGTAGTGTTATAGTAGGTACCAAGATGTCAGAGCATTCTTTCAGAAGTTTTGTGGGGATGATATCGTTGGGTGAAGTGCTGTCCCGGAGGCTTCTGATGATGTTTCTTGTGGTCTCTATGGCGATCGGGGTCAGCGAAAAATTCGGTGGTTGTGCGATGTTTGAATCGGCTTCCTCTTTTTGGATGCAGTTGATTGTATTTTTCTGTTGGATATTTTCCCGAATGCTGTCGATTTTGTCGATAAAAAAATCCGATAACTCATTGCAAAATTCTTGAGTTTCGTTGGTAGGGGGCTCTAGGCAGGTAGGGTTCATAGTCTGGGCGACTAGTGTGAATAGTTCACGAGGGCGGTTTAGGGCTTTTGTGATGGTGTTTTGAGAAGTGTTCTTTTTTTTGCTTTGAAGATAGCTTTGTGATATTTCATTGTGAGAGTATTGTAGTTTGTGTGGTTTTCTTTAGAACAGTTTCTTCTCCAGGCTCTTTCAGCTCTTCTGCGTTCCTGCTTCAGTAGAGTAAGAGTTCCATTAAACCATCCAGAGTTTTTATTGCGGATGATCGTTCTGCGTTTCGGAGCGATTGCGTCTGCCGTTTGTAGTAACGCTTTGTTTAAGGAGTTGAGTGTTTTTTCCGTCGAGTGGTTTAAATTTAAAGTTGTTATTTTGTTGGATAGTGTAGTTTTGAAGAGTTCCGAGTGTAGCTTCTTCTGAGATCTGGTCCAGTATGTCGTTGTTGAGTGGTTCGATTTCTGGAAGGTGTTGTTGGTGGTGATTTCGAATTTGATGGCGTGATGGTCAGTCCATGGTAGCGGCGAGTTGTTGAGTATGTTGATGATGATATTTTGTTTGAAGATGAGGTCCAGAGTGTGTCCTGAACCATGCGTTGGAGCATTTATCAGTTGTTGAAGACCTAGTTCTTCCAGTTGGTTTATGCAGGCAGAGGCGATGGGGTCTTCGGTGTTGTTTGCCCAAAGATTGAAATCTCCGAGTACCAGGACATTTTTGGTTTTCAGGGTGTGCATTGAAACATCATACCCTACGCTTTCCATTTCTGTACATAAATATCCACCATCTTACTTTCCACACGTTGCTTGCTGTCATACCCTCTGACTCCCTCTCCTGCACATACAGTACATTATAAGATCTCCAGCCATGCTCATTTTAGAAGTGGCACAGTTTTTCTAGTCTAATTAAAACAGGATGGGTGGGCTGCCGGTCTGGGTCCTGCTGGCACTGTCCCTCTGCTCTCTGACCTGGGCAGTATATATATTTGGTATGTGTACAGTTAAATAACCATGTAATAAATAAGTCATGTAACCAGGAATATCAGGTTTTGTGTGGCATAACCTAACTCTTGTCTATGTTCCCATGACATTTTTTGGTTTTGGTTTTTCAGTAGCGTGTTTTGTCAGTAACAGCTCTATCATTGGTGTTTGTTTTTGCGTGTTCTGTTAGCATGTCCTGTCGTTAGCGTGTTTGTCATGCAGTTTCTGTCATTAGCAGCGTGTTTCTGTCATATCGGTTTTCCATCGTTAGCATGTTTCGGTCATCACAGTTCTGTCATTAGCGTGTTCCGTCAACAGCTCGGTCAAGCAGCGCGTTTTGTCATAGCGGGTCCTTCACTAGCGTGTTCTATCATAGCTTTCGTTCGCAGCATTGTCAATACGTTTTTTCCTGTCGCATCGTTTTCCCGTAATAGCATTTCATTCGTAGCGTTTTTCTGTCACAGCGTTTCATTCGCAGCTTTTTCCTGTCATTAGCATTTAATTCGTAGCATTTTTCTGTCGCAGCATTTCATCAGTAGCATTTTCCTGACGCAGCATTTCATTCGTAGCTTTTCCTGTCGTTGGCATTTAATTCGTAGTACATGCCGGTCGCAGCATTTCATTCGTAGCATTTTCCTGACGTAGCGTTTTCCTGTCATTAGCATTTCATTCGTAGCATTTGTCTTTCCATTTTCCTGTCGCAGCTTTTCATTCGTAGCATTTTCCTGTCGCAACGTTTTCCCGTGAATGCATTTCATTCGTAGCATTTTCCTGCTGTAAGCAAATTTTCCTGTTGTGAGCATTTTCTCTGTCACGAGAATTTTCTCTGTTGTAGTTTGTTCCTGTCATACACATTTTTCTGTCGTAGCACTTGTGTCTTTTTTTCGTTCGGAGCATTTGTCAGTTTTTTCGGTCGTAGCCATTTCCATTTCGAGGCTTTTCATTTGTAGCATTTCCCTGCCGTAGCATTTTTGTTAGCTAGTGTTCACATCTAGGATCTGTCACGTCTACGGATCCATACAGGCTGAGGTTTCATTCCAATTGATTGTCGTCCCACAATCCTCTCATCCGTATAACATACGCCATACGATGCACGCTCATTTAATTACTCGCACGTCTACCCACCACGGTGTGTGGGTACACTAGCTCTGAGGGTTTGTGTTTGCTACATGTCTTTTTTCTGTCTTAGCATTTCTGCTAGCTAGGGCTCCATCCAGGGTCTGTTACGCCTATGGACCCATACGGGTTGAGGTTTCGTTTCAATTGGTTGTTGTCCCACAATCTTCTCACCCATATAACATACGTCATACGAGGCACGCTCATTTCATTACACTTGTCTACCCACCATGGTCCGTGGGTACACTAGCCCTGAGGGTTTGTTTTGCTACCTGTTTGTTGTTCTGTTGTTGCATGTTGTTCGTAGCTTTCCTGTTAGCTAGGGCTCACATCCAGGGTTTGTCACGTCTACGGATCCATACGGGCTGAGGTTTCGTTTTTAATTGATTGTGGTCATACAATCGTCTCGCCCGTATACCATACGTGCACGTTCACCATTACTACTACCCACCACGGTCTGTGGGTATCTCAGCCCTGAGTGTTAGTTTTTAATTACCTGTCTTGGTGCTGCAGGTTGCTCAGGCTCGTTCATTAGATGCACTAGGTTTGTGTCATCATTGGGTTCAGATTCACGCGCTGTCGGCCTCGTCATTTCTGCACCCACATCCTCATACTTGTCAGGTACATAGGGGTGTTTCGTGTGTTGCTTGTCTGTTCTCATTTTCTAGTTTGGGTTTCCTTAGATCAGGGTATGTCGTGCGTTTCGGAAGCTGCCTTTTCACATTCATTCCTCCACCGCCGCATAGGGGTTTCAGTGCATGACAGCACCCCATCAAGGGGTGGGACCATACCAACTCATAGCTTGGTTTGATCACTGGTGTTCCCCTTCCCCGGCCTCAGCTGGGGGGGAGGGGCAGTATTTTTAGGTGGTTAAACCCTACATACTCCCAACCTTTTCCATCCGCCAGCGCAGCACGTTTCTATGCATGATTTTTTTTACCCAGATTCATGCTTTCTTTATGCGCTCTCACGTCTATACGATACAGGATCTTAGCCCACTCGGCTTGCGCAGAGGTGTTAGTTGTGGCTCCTGTTCTTCTTCTCAGTACGCTGGCAGGTGATGTTGGAATTTCTTTACAGCGGCATGTAAAACTGGGGACAAGCTTGGTCTCAGGTAATCGATCTGGCCAATGGTTCTTATCCAGATTATTCCGAGGGCTTCTAAGGACGGGAAGGTTTCAAAGGTTCATGTCTCTGGCTTTCGCTGCTTATTGCATCAGCAATTTGGCCTCATCTGCCTATTCCATGAAGTACCTATCAGGTGACCAGCATATCAGGACCTACAAACTCCTGTCAGTCTGTCCATTTTTTGCAGCTCCCCTCTAAGCCATCAAGGGAGGGAAGTCTGGGACGCTCTTTGGCACGGCTACCAGTTACCAGACAGGTTTTTGTGGCGTTTCAGACTTCCTGTCTCCTTCCCTTGGCACAGTTCCCAGTTAGTGCTCTAGGCAGTTCTCTCTTACCACTCTTACAACTTCCCCTTCATTTGTATAGATGGTTAAGCCAGGGGTTTGAGGTTATATTTCTGTACCACAGTCATGGTGTCGGTTTAGTAGTTGTCCTTCTCTGCAACATTCCTTGGGTCTGCCCTCTCTATCCTCTCACTACAAACAGTTCATTCTCATGTCCAGGTTACTTGCCAAACCAGGCTCGAACCCTAAACCCCTTTTCTGAATATTCATCTGGTTCGGAGGCAACGTTTGAAGGTCCCGCACAGGGGGTCCCTTCTTTTTCATCAGGTTCATGGGGCGCTAGAGATCCTCCATTTTAGCAGCTTCATACGCAAACCCCCTTTTCTGTAGTCATCCGGGCATTTGCATTTTCTGGAATAATGGTCGTTACTGGCCCTTTTTTGTAGCTTTCACATCACACCTACTTTGTGTCTTTTTGCCCTCTTTTAGGCATACTGACCAGCCAAGCCAAGGCACACCTCAGGTCTTGGTAGTTAGGGTTATCGCATGAAGTCCAAGTGAAGACTCGGACTACACATACATATACACACACCTCACATTTTTGGAAAGACTTGATTATATTTTTCATGCAACAGTGAAGAAATGACACTTTGCTACAAAGTAAAGTAGTGAGTGTACAGCTTGTATAACAGTGTAAATTTGCTGTCCCTCAAAATAACTCACACAGCCATTAATGTCTAAACCGCTGGCAACAAAAGTGAGTATGCCCCCAAGTGAAAATGTCCAAGTTGGGCCCAGTTAGTCATTTTCCCTCCCCGGTGTCATGTGACTCGTTAGTGTTACAAGGTCTCAGGTGTGAATGGGTAGCGGGTGTGTTAAATTTAAATTTGGTGTTATAGCTCTCACTCCCTCATACTGGTCACTGGAAGTTCAACATGGCACCTCATGGCAAAGAAAAAAAAAAAAAACACAACACATTGTTGCTCTACATAAAGATGGCCTAAGCTATAAGAAGATTGCCAAAACCCTAAAACTGAGCTGCAGCACAGTGATCAAGCCCATACAGTGGTTTAACAGGACAGGTTCCACTCAGAACAGGCCTCGCCATGGTCAACCAAAGGAGTTGAGTGCACGTGCTCAGCGTCAAATCCAGAGGTTGTCTTCGGGAAATGGACGTACGAGTGCTGCCAACATTGCTGCAGAGGTTGGAAGCCTGTCAGTGCTCAGACCATACGTTGCACACTGCATCAAATTGGTCTGCATGGCTGTCATCCCAGAAGGAAGCCTCTTCTAAAGATGGTGCACAAGAAAGCCCACAAACAGTTTGCTGAAGACAAGCAGACTAAGGACATGGATTACTGGAACCATGTCCTGTGGACTGAGGAGACTTATTTGGTTCAGATGGTGTCAAGCGTGTGTGGCGGCAACCAAAGTTTCCTAAAGTCAAGCATGGTGGTAGGAGTGTCATGGTCTGGGGCTGCATGAGTGCTGCCAGCACTGGGGAGCTACAGTTTGAGGGAACCATGAATGCCAACATGTACTGTGACATACTGAAGCAGAGCATGGGCCACAGGGCATGGGCCACAGGGCATGGGCCACAGGGCAGTATTCCAACATAACAACCCCAAACACACCTCCAAAATGACCACTGCCTTGCTAAAGAAGCTGAGGGTAAAGGTGATGGACTGGCCAAGCACGTCTCCAGACCTAAACCCTATTGAGCATCTGTGGGGCATCCTCAAATGGAAGGTGTAGGAGGGCAAGGTCTCCAACATCCACCAGCTCCGTGATGTTGTCATGGAGGAGTGGAAAAGGACTCCAGTGGCAACCTGTAAAGCTCTGGTGAATTCCATGCCCAAGAGGGTTAAGGCAGTGCTGGAGAATAATGGTGGCCACACAAATTATTATTAACACTTTGGTCCCAATGTGGACATTTTCACTTAGGGGTATACTCAAGAAGTATAGCAGCTCACATTTCATCAGTGCCGCAGTCGCGCTTGTCCCCGAGACCTCTGGGAAGAAGAAACATACTTACCCGACCAATCACATTCTTCTTTGCTGAGTGACGTCAGACGTTTCACGCTGGCTCCGTCGGCTTCCCCTCCACTCCGAAACAGGCAGCATCCCGGGGACACCATCGATCGGTGCGCGTGCTTTTCAGCTCACATTCTTACAACAAATTGCTTGATGGTCAGAATCGCGCAAATCCGGAATTGCGATCGCAATTCTCCGCGATTAATCGTGCAGCTCTAACGCAAACCAACCAAATCAATATACACTCATTGGGATTTTTTAAACAAAGACATGTAGCAGAATACACTTTGGCCTAAATGTATGAAGAATTTTTTGGAATTTTTTATTTTTTTTTAAATGTATGCTTTTTTCAGTTATAGCATAAAAAAAAAAAAAAAAAAAAAAAAACCTAGTGGTGATCAAATATTACCAAAAGAAAGCTTCATTTGTGACAAAATATAAATTTTGTATGCGTACAGCATTGCATAACTGCACAATGCCAGTTAAAGTAGTCCCGTGCTAAATAGCAAAAAATGGCCTGGTTTTTAAAGGGGGTAATATCTTCCGGAGCTGAAGGGGTTAAAAGTTGACCATGTGGCCATAAAATGCGAAGGAATGTTCAATGTTCCTGACAAGTAAATAAGGAAGCTACTCAAATGAGTCTCAAAACATCTTAAAATATTGAAAGCAAGTCTAGTTGACTGCAATTAACAAATACTAGTTAAACCTTTAGGCTGCATTCACACCTGAGCGTTTTGTTGCTTGAAGCCTGAAGCTACAAAACGCTGGAGGGGAAAAAATACATTATTCTCTATGGAGATGGTTCACATCTCCACTCCAAAACGCCTGAAGCCCTACGCCTGAAGCTCAACAAGTTCCGGACCCTTTTTTGTCGCGTGAATCGGGTAGATTTGGGCGTTTTTATTCATTTTACATTGGTGACCTTTTGCTCTGCACAAAATTTGCTGCAAATCGCGGTAAAAAACGCCGCAATTCGCGCAATTTTCTGCCTGAAAAGCTACGCTCAGGTGTGAATGCAGCCTTACTAGAACAATCTACTTTCTGAGACTCGGTTGTCACTTCCTAGGCCTCATGCATACTGGTTTATTGTAAATGCGGTTTCTCCAGACAGTAGTAAACAAACATTTAAAAAAAAAAAACTCACCTAAGCTGAGTTTTTTTCAAACCAGTTTAGGCAACTTTAGCAGCGTATGGTTTTTGGACATATTTTATTCGCCATCATTTTTTAATTATTCTGGCTACTGAAATGAATAAACAGATTTTAGCGCTTAGGCATGTTTAGCGGTTTTATGGCCAAAGGCTTCTCTTCTGAATGCAAATTTTTTGGCGTTCAGGAGAAGGAGCTTTTACAGCCTGTAAACTCTGCTGCTTCTAAACTCCTATAAAAAGCCTATGCTTGTATGGTCACATAGGAGTCAATTT